>CM070108.1:17796472-18034315 GCA_036178185.1 Liparis tanakae | reverse complement strand
AATCATCACCTGTGGGACTCAGTGACTTGTTTCTACAGCTTCTCCTAATATTCAATTGGAGAAAAAACACAAATAATCTACATACAACCTTCAAAAGCAAAAATTGTCTTTAGTAAACATACCTGAACAGGATTGTATTAAATATCAAGACACCACTTGTTCACACTTTATAAAGTTTTCCCCCAAATATGTGATTTTGTGCAAAAAAAGGGTTGATTTAATGAATCAGCCTCCTAAGCAGGACTGCTTAATACATTGCTTAATTGTGTGGTGTTCATATTGTTGTTATTTAGCCAGTGTTTGTGTGTCTGGTGGAAAAATGCTGCATTATATTACACTTTTTTTTAAATCAACACAATCAATTTGATGTTCAAATATTGTGGCAACACGGGGGACTTGGAGGCAACAAAATCAGGAGATCCAGAGACAGTGGTGGAGTAACATAAACCTTTAATAAAACAGAGAGGGAAAACGGGGGATGGGTGTACAGAGTCAACAGACGGTTCCTCCTGGTCGGGGTCTCTGGCCTTCGGTCTCACGCCTGGTGTGACACGGCTCCTTTCTCCTGTCTGGGCCGAGCAGAGGAGAGTGTCCATCCTGGAGAGGGATCCTCCTCTGTTGCTCTCCTGAAGGTCCCTTCCCTTTTTTCCATCTGAAATGTTTTTTTCTAATTTTTTTTCCTGATCCGATGTGAGAGGTCAAAGGTCGGGGATGTCGTATGTCAACAGACTGTAAAGCCCTCTGAGGCCAATTTTAGATTAACACCACCAAAAAGAAAAGAGATATCCAAAGTCTTTCCACCGCCCAGAGGAGAGGGTACGTATAGCTATCATGTAGCCCAGGCCGTTAGTCAACATTAGCTAGTAACGTCAGAAGGCTAACTACCCACACAGTGGCGTTATTTTGAGATGCATTCAGGAAACTCATAAATCCAGAGCAGATGTAGTGCAGACTGAGGAAGCAGCAGCTGGACCATCAGAACTTAAACTGATTGTGTTGACGTGTACGATCATGTCTGACAGTGTCATCATTGTCTACCTGCTTAATGTGAATTATTATTATGTTAAAACATGCATGTGCAGACTAGGTTAAGTTCTCTTTGCTCTTTAGGGAACAGTCAGTTTGTATTGTACGGATGTATTTGCCTTGCAGAACATGTACAATAGTGTATGTTGTGTATGCTAAGATAGACAACACAACAGAAAAACACAACAACATGACAGCAACTGGATTCTTTTGATGGTCGGAGATGCACATAGCCCACTTTTTATCAATGTCTTATTATTGTTGTTATAAATATGGATATTTAAATGTCTTTTAGTCTTTCTGTTCTTAGGTGCCATTGCCAAATTCTACTATAAATTTAAATCTAAAGCAGCTCTATCCAATGTGATTGCGCTTCATGGCTCACGCTCTGCCATCACTGGCCTAACTGAGATGGATTTGGGATAACATTTGTTTAAGGGTGTTTCATATATTTATTTATTTTAAAAGAAGACAGTGAAATAAAAGCAGTTTAACCCAGTGCTGCTAAGTCTTGTTGCTCTACTTGCAGAGGTACGGGGAGTAAGACGAAGATGACCAGAGAGAATCAATTTACATCATTTTAATCAAATTAAATAACTGGACTCTAGTAAATGTAATCATGAGCATTAACACATTTGCAGCTAATGTAAAGCATTTAAAAAAACACATTCATGAGGTAAATAGAGTTTATCTTTACTTAAAACTGTTTCATAATTCATTACAGAAGTTAGGATTTAATGTTTGGTGATGATGACAAAACCACACAAGGACATAGGGAAACATCCTGCAGTAAATATCGGCATTCATAGTTTTCTTTTGGCAATTCTCCAACATACAATACAGACACATAAAGTTCAAGCTAGAATGTGCCGTACTGCCGAGGGACATGACAACAGCCGTACCCAACATCCTCATTTCTCAAGCAAGTTACATGGTTCATCAATTGGAAGACAGATTATCCGAGTTGGTTTGATGTGTGGATGACTTTATGTGTGGTAATGCTTCTTTTACTCAGGTCAAATATTATTCTATCGGACAATTTCACAAACAAAAGACAACAAAGGATCTACTGTCATAGGTCTCATAGTTAATAATTAAATCAGAATAATTCCAGTACTGTACATAAAACCACTCAAAACTAAGACAAGTAATGCTTGGGAAATCATGTTGCTTTATGCCACTGTTTGTCAATGGCTGGTTCAGAACATTTGATTTGTTGGGTCATCTTCCACATAAAGCTCCCGGGATGTCTCTGTTTTTTTTTTTTACAATACAGTACAAGCAGTGTACTGTGGCTACAGGTCAGTGTTGGTCATCTGAGGGTCAAAGGCAGCAGGGAGAGCAGAGTAACAGAAGTCAAAACAAGCTCATCACAAAGTTCTACTGAGACATAATTACAATCAAGTTCAATAGTCAGAAGGAAACAAGCCAATTACTTTTCCATCATCTTGATCCAATGCAACAATTCAACTGGCAAGTGATAATGCATGTATATCATAAAAGTACAAACAGCTGGTGCGCTGAATTCCAGATGTTCTTGTGTGGAGGTTTCTGAGATGTCTTTCCGTACAGGATGCATATTTTTGTGGTTCAAGTATAAACAACTTACTCACAGATGGAGTTCAAGTCAATGCGTAAGGATGCTTTGTACTGGAGATACGTTTAACTATACAAGACAAATGCATTGCTCATCCTGAGGCACACGGAGCCTGCGTCACGTCTCTGATGAACGATCAAAACAATTGAGGGGCTACGGCGTCATTTTAACGGAAGCCAACACAAAGTGGATGGGCAAGTTTAAGGGAAAAAAGTATTTATATTTTTTTTTAAAGTCCATCATAGAATAATTGAAAATTGCATTGACTATTTGGTTGTGGTATGTGTAAGATACATATACATATTTGTGGCATTCCATTAAGTTCACCATGAGCCCTTACAGCTGCCACATGAGGCACTTGTATGTTGATGTGGACAGGACCGTGCACATGGGAAATGCTTTTGTCTTATGTACATATGAAAAAAATCTGCATTTCAAATAGAAGCTTTTTTTTAAGAAGAAGACGATTAGCCTTCGAATTCCAACATTTATCTCATAAGGGTTTCTCCATGCACCAAGATGATTCCTAGATTGTATTTACGAGTATAGTGACCGACTTGTACTTTCTTGTCCCCATCCATCGGCCGCATGTACAGAACGAGACTCTTTTATAAAGTGCTGGACTTGAAATGGGCCAATTACCAAAATTGCTGTCAGGCACCAGAAAGGAGGAAAGAATATGAGGTTAGCGCCTCTCGGGAAATGACTCGGTCACATCAGGGCATGTGGCTGAAGATGATTCTGATGACAAATGTATTCATTTAAAGTTTAGGTGGGGGAGTTGGAAATGCATTCAAAAGATATTATTGGCATTTGTACAACTTACAAAATGCAGGATTTTCCCAAAATCGGGAAGAAAAGCGATGAATACTGTCGTGGTCTATTTGGCAGTATAGTCCTGCTGCATCTGCAGGACATGCGGGGTTGTTCTGACCCTCTGAAATCCTCGTTAGTTCAGAGTGTGGACTGGTGAAACCTTTCCTCCGGCCTCACCTCCGTTTTTTAAGGCTACTGGTGAAAAATGCATCGTTTCAATAGTCAAAGGTGGAGTCACTGTTGGCTGAGAGCAGAGGGCGGCCGCAGGGTCTCCAGTAAAGACTGGACTGCAGGTAAAGACAGGAAGGCTCGACCTAGACTGCCTCCAGCACGATAGCAGGCATATCCCAGCACTCCCACCACGACACCCTTCACGGCCGTGCGCAGCACCCAGCCCAAACGTGAGGGAGGAGCAACGCTGAGGAAGAGACAGACAGACTGAGCCGCTGTGGGATTGTCAAGACAGGGACATTATGTTTATATCACTTCCTCAACTCACATCATGATTTCATGTATGTTGAGCTCTTTCTCCCAGTTTTTTTCTATGCCAGGGACGTGACCCATCCCAACGACTCCCACCACCACAGCAGGCACTTCTATAAAGAAAAGAGAAGAGAAGATATTCTGTGACAGCCACAACCCCATATTCTTTATATTTCCTATCGAGATGTATGAATCCACAGGTCATCTCTCCACTGACTGATTTCAGTATGGATTCACCCCTTGTTGACAATGCACAGATCATCCTGACAAAATGCACTGCTGAACATAAACAGTACGATTCAGAGCATGAGGTCAAACCGTGAATGCAACATTAGTTTGTAAGCTCAATAAAACAGGGGAGAACATTTCTCACCGTGCCTGTGAAATAAAGTTGAAGAGGTCACCGTTTTTATTCACCATATGACTCGGTGACATTCAAACCACGCGGCCTTTACCGGTTGGTTAATTACGCAAACATTTCGCAACACGTTTGATGACTCGTTAGATTATAACCACAGATACAATTTTCACAATAAATTAAAGAACAATGAAATACATGTGGAGAACAACAATGATATTCAAATATGTATGTGAATAAAACTATATGCATGTATCAACCGATACGTATAACGCACATACATGCCAATGGGGAAAGAACAGGAAAGAACTGAAAATCTACAAGTATGGATGCGATTACGAGCCTAATCACCAGTTGAATACGCACTCTGAGCATTATGGGGGGGCTCCACACAGCGCGTAGCCTGGCGGAGGGTGTGCGTGAGGTAGATATCTCTTTCGGCCACGATGGTCTGGTGGAGAGCGGGGAACTCGCCGATCATCTCCGACATGGTCTGCTCCAGCAGGTCCTTCTGTTTGCACTTCTCTACGTCTTCTTTACTGAAAACACGACAAGCAGAGAAACAGTCGTTGGTAGTCACATAGGAAGGGGAAGACATGTTTAGTAAAGAATGAGGAACAAACAAACAGTGACCTGTCGTATTTTTCTCAAAATCCTGTTTCAGTTTGCATTTATGTTTTTGGAAGCATTCCTTATCATCCACTAATAAAGAAATCTATAACAAAGGTGTATACAACCATTATTAGTAAATATTTGGATAAAATGGTCTCTTTTTAGTGTCCCTTAATGCAAAATTATCAAATGTGGATAAAGATTACATTGAGAGGCTTTTTTGACAGCATTGTCAACCAATCATATTTTCTAGAAAGCTAAAATCTAGAGATGTTTAGTGCCACAGCTTTAGTGAATGGTGAGAAGATTAAACATGTGTTTACGCATATATTATACTTGCTCACAGCTCAATATAATAGATGTTAAAAGATGGAGACATCACTTCATGCAAAAAGCAACAAGTCAGATTTAAAAGATAGCGTCAGTTCAACAAAATGTTGCATGTACTCTGTAAAAAATCCCTATTTCTACACAGACTGATAGGAATGCAGCTACTTGGACTGTAGTTGCAGTTTCTTCAAGGCAACAATTGCCTAAAACAAATGTGTTTGCCACGGCGACAACAATAACCTTTTCTCGTGCATGATGGGATCATGTGTTGGGTAGATTTTGAGAAACACACAGTGTTGTGTGTTGTGACAACAAGACAGTGGGGAACATATACCTGATGGGATCCGACAGAAAGCAAAGACCCCACGCCAGACGGGCCTTCTGCCACAAACTGAGCGCTGCAATGGCTCTCTTGAACGTCACAGGGATCGGCGTCCCGAGGTGAAATTTACAGAACGGTACTTGTCCAGCCTGTGTGGGGGGAAAAAACACGGAACAATCAAAAACCCTCATTCACCGATATCCATCAACTATACATGGTTTGGGTGAAGGCTCGGTTCTGATTGCCTGAGGGTGTCCATTAATTATAATGGACGGCAGCAAATTAGTTCAAGTTAAAGTGTCTGTTCACCGTTTTTCATTAATCGGCTGGAACTTAATGGCACATATGAGCGATGGTCAAACATGCCGCTCACTTTTCAACTCGCCACCTCAGGCTGTAGACGAAGCTTCTCATTTGTTATTCAACCGAGCATTGAACAACGTCTTATGGCGAGGTACTGATGGATCCGTGGGTTTTGTGTATGATTTACCTCTTTGAAGGCCTCCCTGAACTCGCCTCCAGGTGCCATGCCCAGTTGCTCTGTGATGTGAGCTGAAACTTTGAGCAGGAGAATCTGCATGAGGCCGGACATCAGCCCATTCTAGAGGTCAGGAAAGAAGGTTTTTAAGCACACTGATAGTAAGTAGTGCACATTAAGTGGTCGTATGCACGCTTACATAAACATAGTTTTAGAAAACAAACAAGACAAAACAGGTGCAAAGACTAAGAGCTCTCAAACTTACAGTAATCCTGCTTGTGCATCAGATACATTCATTTAATAATGAGAGATGCCAGTAACCATTTCCCCCCCATTATAGGAAAAAAAGCTTTTTCAAATACCCAAACCACAGCATTACTGCCTTAATCAGAACATACCTAGCTATAACTGCTCTCACGGTTTTTCACAATACCGTCATTGGCATTTGCCATCATTCTATAAGCCTGACCTGTTTAATGGCCTGCTGAACCTTATCCAGGCTGATGTCTTTGGCTTCCTTCAGCAGGGTGCTCTCGTCCATCTTCAGCATGGACACCCTGTACTGGCACAGCTCCACCACCACCACGTCTGGCTGCACCGCGCGGATCGTCTGTGTGAGGCACAGCAGCGCAGTGGGTACGCGACATAAGTGACGGGCACAGAATAAGAAAGCATACGAGGGGAAGAGAGAGATAAATGGAGAGGAGCAGCAAGGAAGAAAGAGAAAAAAAAAATCAATTTACAACAAAAGACAAGATTACACTTGGCAAAAGAGGAATGTCGATCTTGTACTTGCAGTATATACAGACGGGCCCACTAATCTTTACGGTGCTACTCTACTGCACTTCTCCACATTCAGAAGGTTACTCCATTATTTCACTGACAATTCACACCATATCACAATTTAAAAAGGTTGTAAGTGGCATACTCGACTGTACAAATCCTCTTGTTAATTCTCATTGGCTCACCATGGCCACATCCTTTTTGCTGCTGTCACTGAAGTGGGCCGTGCCCACCAGGTACAGGACGCTGCCATCGGGGGCAGTGAGCCGGGTCACCGTCTCCGGGAGCTCAGGGGACGACTGGCGGCGCTGGGATCGCAATTGCCAAAGCAGCTCCATCGTTTCACCGTCCGCTACGCAGGAACAACGACGACAGTTATTAAAAAAAGGACACAAAAATACTAAAAGACTATCATGTTTGATCTTTTACAAAGGACATTAATTAAACTATTAAAAGAAAGAATTCCCCCCCACCCTCATTTTCAAGCAACTTTAAATAGTATTATATTTTACTGTTTGGAACTATTTGGCGCACTTATGGCGATAAGCCATAGCTGCATATGTCAACGATTAAATTAAATAATCTCTAGAAGCTGCGGCCAGCTGTATTTAGAGATGCTTCTGGTGGAGCAGCATGTCTACCCGCTGAGCTAATCAGCATGATGAGTGACAAGTGAACTCTAAATCCTTAATTATAAACCAGTTTGAGTTTTTTTTTTTCCACGATACCCTGCTTCTCCGTTCTCTATATGCCTGCACATTCAAACTCAGCTCTGCCCTCCATAAGAGGAATTAAAGCATGGTTGTATTGAATATCTTGTTATACACATCATATGTACTGACTATATCAACCCTGACAAAAAATATGATTGATTTGTTAATGTGCAAATATGAATGTAATTGATGGTGCTGTGGGATTGCTGCTAGGCTTCCCTGTTAAAACAGGTGTGAGCCTCTAAAAACATGTTGGGAATTTTTGAAAATTATTATAGTTTTTGTTCCAATACATTTGGACAGAGACACCTCTCTGCTGTGTGTTTGAAAAAATGACAGAAGAAAGGAAAGAGAGTTCCAGTGAGTAATTAATAATAACATTTTAATATGAACGTTATAAATGAAGCTTCAAACTATTATGTACGGCCCTTGTTATGGTCTGACATGATTTGGATTGTGATAGAAAGATAATGTTAAAACGGAACATGATGTAAATATTGTTGTACCAAGCGATAACGCAAACACTTCAAAAGATCAAGGCAATGTTTAAATAGAGACATTGATGTTAAATAGATTAATTACATATTTTAAACTGCAGAATGTGTGATTATGTGAAGGTCATCTACTATTGCGCCAGGAGGTATCAAGTCCTTGTTGAAGTGTCCTTGAGCAAGACACTAAACCGCCAGTTGCTCCCCGGGCACTTCACTGCAGCCCGCTGCTCATAAAGTGCTACGCTTGAGTTCAACACAGAATCCACATTTCATGTATGTATGTAATATGACAAATTAAATAAAGTTAAAGTTTATTGTACAGAGCATAGGGCATATGCTCTTGGAAGACTGTCATAACTATTTAAATTAAAAATGACAAAATATTTAACATATTATACCTTTTGTGTAACAGAGGCATGACATGCCAAACAATCAAAGAGATACTACACCATCTCCCAGCATACTCACTTATACATATTTAAAATAACACATACTTTGCCTTGAAGGTGGACAAGGTACTTCCTCTTCTGATGCATCCTCTGATGGGCTGACAGACTCATCCTGTCAGACATAAAAACACAAAATATCTTCGACAGAGGGAATATTTCCATCAGAGCAAGAGAATAGTTGAAATTGCAATGGTTAAAAGTAAACTAATAAATAAATAACTGCAGAATAACGTATTTTTACACAGACTACATCATACCATCTGATTTAAGCTCAGCAATATGTCCTCAGTGTGAGCAGGACATCGTATGTAAACACAACACAGACACAGACACAGACACAGACACACGCACACGCACACACATACACAGTAAGTGTTACAAACCTCTGAACTGTTGTCTTGGTCCATGTCTGAAGCACTGAAAGCTGCGCGTGACAGAGGATGCAGACATGAGTTGCAGTGAGACGTTCACGGACACAGCCAGCTGCCGTACAACGTTGCTGACTGATGACGTTGCTTTACGTCTAAACGTAGCTAACAATTACAACACGACATTGACGGGAAAAGTAGCGACTACCCCTGATTTAATAAGAGCAACTGTCAAACCAAAGAGGGATGGTTTCTCCAACGAGACCACAATTAAGACTGAATGTTAGCGACAGAATAGGTTTGCACAACGGCGTAAGCATTACATCCAGTTTACAAACGCAGCTCAACGTTACTTTCAGGTAATCTCATTTCCTGTGGACCGGATGACGAAAACTGCTAATTCAAGCTAACGTAAGCTAGCATGTCTGGTAAGAATGTAGTCGAATCAAACACGTTGAAACCGAACAGTTTTACAACAACATCCGCCGCCATTATAAAGTACAATGCATGTGGTAACACACACAGGAGTTGTCTCTAAACAAATATCCGCAACTTACTGAGCAAGCCAGCCCGTGTGTCGCTGTTCTCCTCGCCAGTGCAGCAGCAGCGTTACAGTGCTCGGCTGAATCTGACAGCCGCGGTGCATTCTGGTACATGTAGTCCACGCGTACTGGGACGCGCACATTTATTTTTAAAGTGAAAATGTTTTTTAATCACTTTTCATTATGACATTTCACACAGTACAATCAAAGTCTGGACTCTTCTCCACGTCTCCGCGAGCATTACGACTGTCACAGGTGTACGTGCTCGATTGTCAGTGTTCAAATCTACACAGAAAATCGGTTATAAGCTTAGCTGTGTTTCAACATTTATACCATGCTCTCACACACACTCGTGTTACAAGTCTTAAAGTGCTTTTGGATGCATTTAGTGTGCTTGAGCAGTCTAACGAGGGGAATTTTCGCCAACTTGTGTCCTGACAATGAGGTGGACTATGTGTACTCTCCACCAAAAGATAATCAGAAGATGTCATGGGGAAAAAAGTTGTGTTTCTCATCAAGTGCATGTTGACTGAATGACAAGATGAACAGTATGCATAGGTCTACCGATCATGTCGGCACGCCCCTGACCACAGTACTAATGTCTTCTACAGTAGATGTCATATTGATTTATGTCAGTGCACGTAGTTCTTTTATTGAAGTGTCTGTAATTGCGTATGCAGCTCCTAGGACATGTGTATGGAGAGGTTGTGGTAGACACACATCCCCTTGTCCACTCTTTCCCTGTGAGAAGTCCGAACATATACCTTATATGCTTCTACTACAAATAACGGACCAACTATTATAACTATGAATTCCTTCTTATAACAGATGTTGGCACATTGTGAGACCGAACTACCGAAAGAAGTTGAGATTGTGTAGGAGATGGCAATTAAAATTGTAGTCATCATGTACTGAACCTTCGGCTGAGGCATGATTTAACATCTATCTATCACTTCACATCACAGCACTCCCACAAGAAGCCAGCAGAACACGAAAGTCACACACTTTGAGTCCAGCTCCATTAATCATATTGGAAAGTTTGGCTATTAAAGTCTTTGTGAAGAAAACTTCCTCATCACTGCATTTCCCTCACAGACATCTGGTCCGATAATTCTGTCAGTTTCTCTAAACAACATTGTAGTCGCACATGACTTTACAACCCCACCCTTTCTGTTCTTCTGCTGTTCCTTTTAATAATGTGCCAATTTACCTATTATTAATGACGTGCAAATAGTCAAGATCTGATACGCGTTCTTAACCAACGTTAATATGGAAATGACAAAGCCATGACACGTGTGCTGTATTTGTTTGTAACGTCCCACAGACACACCATATACAGTGTCTATACACGTATAGCGTTCTGTGAAATATGATGCTGCAAGCGCACACATTATTGCCACACATATATTGTGATCTTTTGCATATTAATTGTGCAGATCTCTACTGTATTGCGTGAGCTACTTCTCTACGTGGCTATTGGGATAAAGGGACTAAGCGCTATCATATGTGTTTAAAATACATTTAGTTTGAAGCTATAATCTAGTCTTCTTTGCAGATATGCATCTGTAAAGTGTGTATCTTTTATTCTTTTTTAGAATTCATTTCTCATCCTTGCCTTTTAAATACAGCTGTTTGACCCTGCACTGTAGCACCCTGTTGAATCACTGCTGGTTTCATTGGAGGCTGTTGAGCTGTACACAGTCATCCTGAGACATGAATGTGACATCATAACCTACAGCAATACTCTGGTCAATATTGTCAAACACACACACGTTTGTCTTTTCCTCACTGAGTCATGTTCCTATCTAAAAGTTGAGCTTGGTTCCACGTCATTTCCTCACTGTCCATCACAGACGTGTGTGAGTTAAAGAGGCGGCTGTTGGTAGCTGTGATTGACATGGTGGTCATGTGTACAGAGTGTAGTGTGAGTGTCCTTCTTCTTCTCCTCCTTCAGCATTCCCCAGCAGCGATGAGCTCCCCGGGTCTCTCTGCAAGTCTGTCCCTACGGTGCTCTTCATCCTCTTCTTCCTCAAAGAGAGTATGGTGTATACTCAGCAGCTGGTGTGTAGGGGCTCTGGTAAGGGGTGGTGGGTCGCACTCAGGGTTTTCCATTTGGGTGAGAGGCTCCCTTGGAGGAGGTGGAGTCGGAAGAGGAGGAGGAAGAGGAGGAGGTGGAGAGGACTTGGGACTGAGGGGGTCCTCACTGGAGGGAGGGTTCGGGCTCACGCCATTTACGTAAGTTGTGGTGGGTAGTGTCATCATAGCGAAGGCAGTGTTGGTCGATTCAGGAGAGCAAACCTTTGTTTCTGAAGCGACAAGAAGGAAAGTGGAGGATCATCGAATTGTCAAGTGAAAACAGGCGTTGTGTCCTCTTCTAAAAAAAAAAAAAAACTCTATTCTCTCTCTAAGGTCAGTACATGTTGCATGCTAAGACTGATTGGCCATCATGGAAGGCAGCATTAGCAATATTCATTGAGCAAGTCCACCAGATATAACAACATGTTATCATTATCATTCCTATTGTCTAGACCAGGCGGTGGTTACAGGCAAGGGCAACTAGATGAGATGGGCAGTTGGATACTAACTGTATTTAAATATTAGACCAGTGAACTGTGACAAAGTCAACCCTGAACCAGACTCACCTGTGATGGCACCAGACACGTGAACTATAGTGTGTGTGCCTTCAAGGTACATTGTGTCCAGGTTGTGCTCTGAGGGAAGGGGCTCCGCGGCGGTGGCCTCCACCTTGGGCTTACGGATGGTCAGCATGTACGGGTGGACGTCCAGGGTGAAGTTGCGTGTGTGCTTTTTCTCCATCCCACTCAAATCTACGATTCAAAATGAACAGTCTGACTTAAAAGGAGAACAAAACAGAAAAAAAAACAGGTCATCCAAATAAGTGTGCTTCGTGATGAAAGAGAATTGTATTATTATAATGAATTAGCTGAACGGTTGTTAATATAAAAATATTGACGAACACAGCTTTGAAGAAACATTTCCACCGATTTGCTATTCAAAGCACTGCATACCTTTTATTGCAGGATATTGTGTGCTTTTGGTATCCAGAAGTGGTGCAATGAAGCTGTCTGCCACCGGCTTCCTTCTGACTGGTTTGGATTTGTCAGGTTTGGTGTTACTTTCCAGACGTGTCAGGGTGAGAGGTTCCTTCAAGGACAGAAAATGCAAATACAGGTCATTATTTTACAGCTTTAACTAGAGGGCGCATTTAAGGGCTTGAATGGCCTCTAAAGTGCACGGTTATACGAACTGCTGTGCTTCAGTTGACAAGTTATCGTAGCTTCAAGAGTACACTAGAGTTTATTTGTCCTCTGCTAGCATTGATCGTATTGGCCTCACCTTGAACGGCTGAGGAAGAGGATTTGAGCTCGGGATCCATTTCATCTTTTTCCGCGGCCGTTTGATGACCAGCGGCTCGCCGACCAGCTCTCCCACTCCGAGATCGAAGGGGTCCATGTTTGGATCGAGTGTTTGTATCCCAGAGTCCCTCATGGTGGGCGTGGCGTCGTGATTGGACTGTGCGAGCGCAGCCAGCAGCTGCCTGACCACGTTGTCGTACATGAGGTCGCTCTCGTTGGTGATGAAGTCCAGCCGGTTGAGCGACTTGATGTGGTCCCGGTTCTCGTTGCAGAACATGGCCAGGATGTTGATGTCGCAGAACTGGGACTTCTGCCAGCGTCGCCGCGTTTTAATGCCGACCTTGTGCAGTTTGTCAAACACAAAGTTGGACTTGCGCACCACGAACAGGTGCAGCAGATTCACCAGGATGATGAGGTTCATGGTGCAGAGCAGAGCGATGTCCACTGCGGCCATGATGCGCTGCAGCTGCACGGCGGGCAGCTTACAGTTGACCCGCAGCCTCAGCTCGTAGTAGCTGCTCACGTCGGGGGGCTCGCCCAGAGCACAGGTGAACTCATTCTGCCTCTGGCGGGCGTAGTATGCGCTCAGGTAGGAGATGGGGATGGAGCTGAGGCAGACGATCGCTAGGTGGCGTCCCAGGTAGAGCTTAGCCAGAAAGTTACTTTGGCCCCGTCTCTCCAAATATTTCTCAAACAGGTTCTGCTCCGGGCTCTTCTCCTTCTCTGCGTTCTCTATGATCTCCCTCCTCTCGCGCTCGGTAATGCCAGGTCCTTTGGACTGGATCTGCTTCTCGATCTTCGGGGCTCGGCCCTCAGCGGCGCGATGATAGCAGTTATCAATCTCTTGAAGCAGGAAGTTGAGCTCGGAAGTGAGCCGCGTAGAGGCAAGGAACTCCCAGCCCAGAGCAGGGATGTACATGATGCCAGCGAAGGCCAGCAGGGCATAGGGCAGGAACTTGTGTTCAAACAGCGAAGGCCAAAGGTGAGACTCCACACCAGGTACGGCATCCCGCAGCTCTGTCCAGCAGTAGCCTCTTGCATATAGTGCCTGGTCTCTGGTGAAGTTGTGTGGTGTGTAACAGTATATGGATTCCTCTGAGGAAAGTACGGATAGAAAGAATCAGCCCAAAAATGACTTAACATTTATATGGTTAGAGCTTATAATAAGAATTCAGTAAATGATCTGCTATATCCTGGGTCCTATTTTTTTTTTTCACTCATCACTCCTATATATTAACTATGACGTTATTTTCTTGTATTTTCTTGGCGAGAACTAGCAATATGAACAGATGGGTTGAAACGTATCCCCCTGCTTAACAATTTGATCTAAAGCACTTCATTGAAAGTGAAAGGAGGTTCACCTACCTGGAATATCTGTTCATACGTCATCCACTGTACTGTAACACTGTACACACACAACTACACTGAATACTGTGGGTCAGACGGTAACCATTCAGTCGCTCAGCATAGTGCAATAGATGTTTGAAGCAGAGGTAGCGTTACTGCTCGTCTTCATTTCAAAGTGCTCAAGACAAAAGCTCAAATGTGGATTGTGTGTTAAATGCAACATATTCACATTTCACAGCTAATGATATGTGATTTGTTTCATTCTTTTTTAAATATCCCTGTTGCATTTACGAGAATCTTTTAGGATGATTCATCTGTTCAGCCCAAAGTGACGAGCGTCTCCGATAACACGTTTTGAAATGATGATGCATAAGCTCATATAGAGGAAGTAAAAGCACCTCTTCCTTTCAACTTGTCCTCTATCAGTTCTCTCTGGTTCGGGGCTGCAGCAGGTCTACTTCAACTTTTAAACTTACAAAGGATTCACTTGCTGTCTAAATAAACTCATCATGTTTAATGACGATTGTTTTAAAGTCAGTGTGCATTATTTTATGTTCCTGGTTATATAAGGACTATATAAAAACATGTGTTTGTCCCAGTCACTGAGGGCAGGATGCTGAGTCATTCAAAATGTGTTTAGCAAAGCCCTAAATAAATAAATATCATGATGCAACACATTAGTGAGGAAATACGGAAGAACTTGTGTCTGCTGCTGGACTTAAACGCCCAGTCCCAGAGGGTTAATGCTGCTATGCAGAGAGCCTGACTCAGCAGTGAACTAACATCTCTCTCCTGTTGGCGTCGGCCCTCTAACCTTCCTCTCACCCCTCCTATCTCCAGTCGGCCTCCATCCTTTCTAGCCCTTTCTATCTCCCTCCCATGCCTCATCTTCTACGTACATCCCATCTTTTCTGTCACAGAAGACACAAAAGCACTGCACGGCTCACTTGTGACATACAGCGGGCGCTGTGCTTTGGCAGTTTACTGACGGCACCAAACCCCCTCTAGTGGCAGAAGTCTCACCTGCAAAGTTCCTTGTGAAGACAAGGGTGACCAGCAGGATGGGGATGATGACCGTCCCTATACTGACGACGCGGTCAAAGGGCAGCTCCAGTTTGAGCTGCACCATGAGGCCGGCCAGCAACCCGCCCCTCTCATCCTGAGAGGAACCCGGCAGGATCAGCTCCTTCAGCTTCTCACCGGCGAGTAGAGCCGTGGCCATGTCTAAGTTTTGATCGAGGAGGTTCTGCATCCGGACTCACAAAGGGAGCGCACTGCGACCTCCCTCTGGACCGCGGGGGAGAGACGAGAGACTCCCCGCTGAAGTGAAACACTCCTCAGCGCAGTGTGATGCACTTGCACACAGGCACACACACACAGAGAAATGTGTGGCCAGCTTCAGCCTCTGTCACCATGTGTGGAAAGGCAGCAGGTCATGTTGTGTAAGTCTGTGTTCACAGCTTTGGGTTTTACAGCAACAGATTCCCACGGCTCCTCTCATTTAGAAGAACCAGCATGGCGTTTAGATGCTCTCTCCTCGCCCCGCAGCTTTCATGTACATCCCTTTGTTTTGCCCCATTTCCTCAGTCCATACTCTCTGTGTGGCAGGTTGAGGAATTGGCTGAGGGAGATCCCCAGGGAGAGCTGTTACACGAGCTTCCAACAGGGGAAGCTCGGACCGATCCGTTCCTGAAAGAAAAGATAAGCAGTTAGGATGGGACAGCGTGTTACATTGTTTGTTGTTTTTTAATAAAAGTTCAAATCCCCATTTGTAGTAACATGTATATAATAGATAATTAGTACAATAAACCTTTTTGTGAATTTGAATTGTCTCACGGCTTCCTTAACAAGAAAGCTCTGGCTGCCCATCCATCGTCCTGCTGCACGTGGCCGAGGACGACTAATCCTCACTGTGTGACCGGTGGAGTGTGTGAACGCGGTCGCATCTTCAGGGGGTGTTCGCCTTCGATCGAGCAAGGACACGAAAGGGCAAATGTGTTTCCTGGAAGAGGGCATTCCCAAAAAACTGAATTTATTCTGTGATTTTGACGAATGCTCAGTTTCTTCTTGAGTTACGAGCAGCCGTCATTATGTTGGGACACTGCCCGTGTGCTGTGTTATCTCTGTGGAACAGCGTGTTCACGCCGGACGTCAGGTGGACCCACACTCGTGTCAGCGGCTCGTGTGAGTGCACGCATGAGCGTGCACATGCCTGTGCAGTAAATTGGCGCCTGCTGCATGCTCATTATGCATGAAGGTTAGGGGAACGTCCTCCATTAGGAGTACATCAGCCCTTCCTATGAACAACCCTCTCGCTCTCCTTCTTCTCCCTTTACTTTATTTCCTCAGTGCCCCCTTCTGCCCTCCTCTAAATCTTATGATGCAAAAACACACATTTATGAAATCCTTGAAAGGTCAAGCACTCTGATCGCGTTGTACTTAATATGTGAAACTTGCTGTGCAGGGGACTCTCACACGCATGGTGAGGAAGATAATGAAAAGAGGATTTCTTTGAAATATGATCACAGAATAATTATTCCAGGCTGCATGTGTCAATGCTGACAACCTATAGTTGGTTTTATGACTGAGATGTCCCTCATGACATGCCATACATACACACCCTGTCCAGGGACATTCAAGATAACTATCCACCTCAAGAAAGAGGAAACAAACTTTGCATAATTTAAATTTAAAGGAGCAGCATCAGATTCTGCTGGTTTGGGGGCTGCGCTGCTGTCCGTTTGTAAGCCATGATAATGTCCTTCGGTTGGGGCGATGCTACCAGTGTTTAGAGAGGGAATCCCACATTTGTTTGGCTAAATACAGCATCTCCCTTGGCTGAGAACAGCTCAGCCAGCTACAAAAATGATAAAGCTGGGCTCCAGAACAACAGCGGAAGGAGACCTACCCCACTCATTCCTTATTAATTAGATGACGGCCAAAGATGGGAGAACTTTGTCCGGGCTCTTTGATCTGACTCTCGTTCTCAGGCATTTGAGAACGATGCAGAGACAGATACACGACTGCGATAGAGTATCCTTACTGTTTCCTTCTCACTTTTGACTCACCAGTGGGTCCCAACAGGAACACCGCAGGCACATTTCATCACGGGATCATGATGTTCTAGTTTGCTGTCGTTGAACCCTAACAGGTCTCCGAGTCCAGGACTCTGGCATAATCGCAACCAGGAGGACCACACTTCCACCACAGACATCGCTTTGCTCTGAACCGCATGCTGCCTGCAGACGACGCGCCGCTTCAGCACCTGAGCGGCGGACAGCTCCAGAATAGTCAGCGGGATACGAGCTGCTCAACATCAGCGTCTGTGTGTGTGTGTGTGTGTGCGTGTGTGTGTGTGTGTGTGTGTATGTGTGTGTGTGTGCGTGTGTGCATGAGAGAGAGAGAGAGGGAAGACCAGATCCTGCTGTTGGTGGCTCTAAGATGCCCAATCCCAGCATCACCTGTCCCCACTAGACCGGCACCAGACCAGCTCCACTCACTCTGCGGCGCTACACCCGAGCCATGTGCATGCGGTGGGGAGACATAACAAAACATCCACTCACCAGGTCTCGCTGCATCTCCCGGGACGGTGAGAGTTAATCTGCAGTGCGGGCGAGCAGCTACAGCATGTATCCGAGCACACCGGTTTGTTCCGCCTTTCCTCAGATCCCCTCCCTCCTGCAACGCGCTCCTCTCTCCCCTCCCCGCCCCGCCCCCTCCTCGGGAACAGGGGATGAGATAACACATTGAGATGCTCCGGTTCAGAGCGAAGACACACGGTGTGGAAGAGATGCTGAAGAAGGGAAAAAATAAGGAATTGTAGGCGAGTGGAAAGATCAATATCCTCGCGATAATCATGTTTTTACGTGTATTATTGGAATATGACAGATCTACATTCATGTACGAACACATTGGTGAAGTGTTACGGTGACATCATCGTTAATAAAATAAAAGGTAACTCTCGTGTAAGATTACAAATTAATTGTCCATTTAGGAACCACGATTTGATTATATAGTTAAGTTGAATAATTATGATTTCAAACCCCGTTAGTTCAGACTACAACAACCATGAGGTTGTTCTAATCCATCATCCGCATGTCCTTCATCTATGTGGAACTGAAGAAGCTCAAGCTCAATGAGTGTGGCGAACATCTTGTCCTAATGCAGTGGAGGGCAACCTGAAGTTAGAAATGAAGTATAGAGCCTCCTACAACTAAGAGCGGAGGAGCCCTGATATGAGATATTTATAATAGAGAGTCTTTTTGGGAAGCACAATAAAATAAAGTCTTAATAATATTGTTGCTAAATGCACTACATCACGGCTGATCAGGCTCTGTAAGTTTGCGTGGCGTCTCCAGCAGCCTGGTGCTCTCTATTGTGACGCGTGTTGCAACGAGGCGACGTGCGCGCGCGCGCCAGCCCGATCGAGCCACAAGTCAGTTTCCTTCTAGCCGGTTTCTGCCGGTTGGGGAAGCCGCACCTCACTACGTCTGCTTCCAAATATAGTCTCTCTCTCTCTCTCTCTCTCTCTCTCTCTCTCTCTCTCTCTCTCTCTCTCTCTCTCTCTCTCTCACCCCCCCCCACCCCCCTCTCGGTATCATTGCAGGGTTCTTGAGACCCAGTCCTTTCATTATGCCTCATATGATCAGATATATAACTGTAATCTATACTGTAATTCAGTACAACTACACTGCCATAAATTGAACCTTTACAAAGTTTATAATATTCACAAATGTTTCAGTTTCATGATGTTAAGGTCACAGTATGTTAGACAGTGGGAGGGACACAAATAAAGAAACACACTTTCTGCCAGAATATCAGAAACTCCATGACCTCTATGCAAAACATATAATTGAATTAACAACTCAATGACATTGTGGTATAGTCATTATAGCAGAACAGTTGTATTGATTAAGATTGTACAGATGTAATAAAGTGCACTATATGTTTGACATTTTGGCAAACCAAAACTATAAATGCATTTATATATGAGTAAAAACGTATATGTGCATAATATGTCAGTGTTTCATCGATGTGCCACCGTGGCCCTCTGAGGCATAATCTTAGAAGGGAGGGGGTTACTCATTTTTAATGAGAACATATCAGAGTGTCTAACACAGAGAGGACTGGAGGGAGTACATTAAGTAAATAAGCAGTAACAAACAAGATATAATTAACAAAGCAAGGGTGTGAAATGTTTTTTCAGTGAACATAAGTGAATATAAATCCCCTGCGTGACATCTAAAAATAGGATAATAACTCAATACACAAACAATATTTCCTGGAATGTTATTGATCGAGGAAATTAGTGTCATACAAAATGTATTTTTTCTTCTTGCCGTATCTGCAGATCGATCAATGAAGCAACATTTAACAACTTTAGACCATCACATGTTTGCTGAGAGGCGACGCCAACATTTATTTTCTTTAATAAAACAGGATTTCAGTTCAAATGTTTGACATCAGTAAATCTGCAGCATCCAGGTTGATTAGTGATCTAGTAATAATCAGTTTCAACCACCAGCGCACCATTGTGTACAAGAAGACACAAAGAGGCCCACTACTTATAAAAGTACAACTTACAGTCAAGAGAGAGCTAGGATGAGTCAGCCTTCACTATTTGGAAAGAAAATCTGCAACAAAAAGTATTGTCTGCCATACTTTACACCTTACGACCTCAAAAATAATGCTTACAAAAGAAATATAATGCTGACAAAATATCATCAATCATAAGTTGTCCAGAATAAATGCTGTTTACTGTATGGAATAAGATACGCATATGTTTGAGACATCACAAAAACTATGTATTAAGTGTTAATGTCAAACATAATGATTGAACTTCAGAGAATGTCAAATACTGCTCACTACAGAGAAGCAGCACACATACAAAAAACAAACAAACAGAAAACAGATTGCAAATTTAAAAAAAGCTGAAAGCATTATGTAATCACAAACAAATACATTCTTTCAAAATTCTCTCTCTCTCAATCCTCTCTTGTTTGCCATGTCTCCGTCTCTCTCAGAGCATTTTATTTCTTCTTCTTTCTTCCAATGTGTTCTGTCTCAGGATTTTCCTCTTGCAGAGTTTCCACATCTCACCAAACGTCTCCGTGTGCCGTCGGGCTGTTCACTGGGCCATTTGGACCACGACTGCCTTCCAGGCTCTGTCTTTGTCAAAATCCTGCAGCGTCCCATTGGCTGCTCGCTGCTCTCGGGAGCAGAACAGGAAGAGAGAGAGAGAGGGAGAGAGAGAGAGGAGATGTAGAAGGGGTGAGATGCTTGAAGGGTGAGATACATGGCGTGTGAAGGTGTCCAGCTTACATATTTGTACATCATCATATTTAAATGTCCTAGCTGGCTTTTAAATATCGCATAGAAAATACTAAAACATATAGAGTTTGTTGTCTCCTGTTGCAGGAGGAGAGAATGGCGGGGGGAGGAAAACAGACGTTGAAATATTTGTGTCCAGAACCCGCCTTACCTCATAGTAATGGCTCGGGGTTTGCATTCGGTCATCGTATTCGAGAGCCCCCATGCGGAGCTGACTCTTGTAGGAGGCACAGTGCACCACAGTGGCTGAAGTTAGGATTGCCTGCACCAGCAGCAGCACCATCAGAATCAGCAGCAGGATGTCGTAGGATTGCTGGACCACACACGTAAATTCAATTAGATGATTCTTAATGAATGCAAAAGGAACTCGAGGCTGGATAGCGAGTGCCTCCTAGAAATCCCCTTTTTACTTCATTAAAGTCACCTTGGCTGGAGGCACATCATGTAGAAAAATGTCAATGAAGCTGATCACACTGCAAGAGAGGAAGCCGGAGGCTGAAAAGAGCAGGGGGGACGTCACACTGCTGATGGCAATCAACACCTCCACCTGAGAGGCAGCAGGAAGAGAGGAACACGTTAGTTAGTAGATGTTATTAGATGTTGTTAGATGTTATAGATGTTATTAGATGTTATAGATGTTAGTAGACCTACAAGACAAAAGACAATATTCTAGAACTTTCGTTATTCATGATAAAGAGAATCCATCCTCAGGAGAAACTCATCCACCCTTACTTTAGTAAGGGTGGACTAACTTTAGTTCATGGGTACATGTGTACATGTACATATACAGGTACATTCTAAAAATCAATAACAGATATAATGATGCAGTATACACTATTAAACAGCAGAGCAACTAATCAATTTGTGCATGCTCCAAACACACAACTCATCAAAACCAAACATAACCAAATATTAAGATGTAAATTAGTCAAAATGAAGGAACATGCTTTTCACAACTGGCAATATTCTACACGGTAAAACCCCAAATCGACAAATTCAGATGCTATCTATTAATCTATTCTCAGACAAAGAAACATCAACTAAATATCATCCAGCCCAGATATGTTTACCATCGACTGTATAGAAATATTGTCCTTTTTTTTCAATACACCAATTACATACTTGTGTACTTCTGGAGTTTGGACTTTTTCACAACTTTTAGTCCGATTCTTCTTTTTACAGTCAAACTTAATATGACAACCTTGCTTTTTTTGTTTTACTTTAAAAGTTTAAAAGTTTACTTTAATTATTTCTAATATTATGTACATTGGCTGTCCCAAGTATGCACAAGTCACCTCCGGATCAAGTCACGGGCAATTGGACCGCGCTTGGCGAGATGAAGACGTTAGACTTTAGACTTTGAACAGTGCTGCAGACATGATAACCGAGTTATGAAAGGACACGATACATGCACACATATTGCATGAGGATTTGAGTGCACACAGCATCATTTGGGTTAATTTAGTGGATGCTACTGCTGTATGTGGATGTATTGAATACCATTAGTGGTATAAAAGTAAAATAAATAGCGTGTTACATCAGACCATTGCAACAGCACACACAAATCCAAAACGCACCATTTGGAGATTCACCTGAACTCTGTACTAAAACCTCTCTAAAAATCTTCTACTTCAATTCATCAAAGTCAAACTTTGCAAAGAGACTGCTAACATATTGTGCTATTATATGGTAGAGTTGTACACATTAATATCATCTAGGCATAACGGCAGCATGAAGCTGCGTCACTATAAAGAGATAATCATCCTGGAAGTGCTTTTTTCTTTTCTTTTCATTTCTATCTTCAATAACACTTACCCAGTAACATATATACTGATACATACATATATATATATATATATATATATATATATATATATATATATATATGTATATATACTGTACATGTTAACTAATCTCACACATGTTTTCTTTATTATAACACCAACATTATTAAAATAGCCCTTGTGGTTGAGGAGATACACTAGTTTTAGTATGGCTATGCACATCTTTGCAATTGTGAAAAAAACAGCTAAAAGGTTAATTAACTTCCATTATATACAGTAGGTTGGTTCAGTACAGTCAGTAACTTTGCTTATTTTACACTTTTCAAGAGCAGCTCACACACACTCACAGCTCCAAATAGATTATTTAAACTGATCACATCCTTCAGAAGAATTAGGCGTAATGTCCTGTACTCACCAGACATCTGTTGGGGTATTCTGACACAACATGACTCGCGATGGCACTCGGAAAACACTGCAAAGGATTTAAAATGAGAGACACAGTTATATACAATATGTGATGAGGCCAGTTAGGCATCTTGGTAATCACCTTCAGCTGATGAACAGTATATTTTAATAAGAAAAACTCACAGCAACAAGGATCCAGAAAAATGTGACGGACAAGTAGGGGCCGGGGAGCAGAGCATCCATGTTGAGTGCAATAATTCCTCCGAATACAGCGGAAATTCCAACAATTACTTCAATTACCTATGAGAGACATTCTTCAGTGATCTATAGGCATTGTCAACACATAATATGCATATTATATTATGATATATTATATATCTGCGACAAATGCTACTCACGGAATAGGCTTTAAGGAGTCGAGTGGGGAACACTGCAGGCGTGAGGACCATAGAGCGGTCATACATCACCGGCTGAAAGTTGGATGAAGGTTGAAAGGAGTTACGATGGAAGAATACTATACGGACACACATCAGATGGTGGCTGAAAATCACACACACACACACACACACACACACACACACACACACACACACACACACACACACACACACACACACACGCACACACACCTTCCTGTGGCAGCAGCAGTCCTCTGCAGAGCGGGCTGACAGGATGACAGTACTGGCCATCAACACCTCCAGCAGAATCATCAGGATGAGGTTAAAGTTGATCTGAGAATGGACCGAGACACAAAAAAAGCTTTAATATAATTGAAAAAATCACCTGATTTCCTTTCCCATTTTATTGTTTTTTTGTATTTACATTGACAGCAGACGGGTTCAAGACCAGTTTACACCCAAACCAGACCAGGCACGTGGTCGTCACCGCAAATGTCGACACGTAGACCACCTGGAAATCTGATACCTCGGAAATAAAAACAAGGCACATGATCTTCATAAGTATCGAGCCTTAATTGCCTCGGGTAAATTCAATAGAAAGTCCATTAAAATCTAATTAATATAATGATCTTGTTGTTCATTGTTTACTCACTGCAACATGTCTGTTCTTGGCAATGGCGAAGCTGGCAATGGCAGCCGGGAGGCCCTGTGAAGAACAGGAACACGTGGATCTTTTTTCTTTTTTTTTTGCGGATGCCTTCTGAAAAGACAGTCTTGTCTAAACAACATGTACGAACCCACCGAGGTACGGCTGTATATGTGTGTGATTGCACTTGCGCGACGGTCACTTACAGAGCCTGCAGCGCAGCGAAGGTAGTCCATGGCAACCGGAAACACATTTCCCAGGTACAGAGAGAACCCAGATGTGATGAGCAGACTGCCCTGAGGACGCAGACAGGACAGAAGCATGCATGCATACGCAAATACAGAAACTCATCAATGTGTTCAATGGGGAAGAATGCCCACGAATACTGATATTATCTCTCACACGCAGACACATACAATTAACAATACATAACTCTGAGGTGCCCAGTAAATCAGATATAAAACAATACACATAACAAAGTGCTGACATTTGAAATACTGACAGCAAACCCGTCACACCGATCCATATCCCCGTTAATCACATTTTGGAATTCATTTATTTGTTTCCTCCGAGTAACGAGAGTTTAGTGGAGACGTATCGTTGTCTCTCCTCGTCTAAATATGGAAGCACAAAACAAGACTTTGTGTCGCCATGCCACTCAAATATTCTAGATTGGGATGCTGTGTCGTCGTCAGAAGAAGAAAGAATGACCCCAATCTTTAATATTTGCGTGTTATGGCCTCAATAGATTTGCCTTGTGATGTGCCTCCTGTGCTCCTCTCACCCCGATGAGGACGCTGTAGAGCCAGGCCCTGTAGCTGAAGCAGGGGTGCTTTAGGGGCTCCGGCTGGGCCAGCTGCAGGTCACTGGCCCTCACGTCCACCGTGAAGCTGTCTCTCTCGGGCCTATACCGCTCCCCTCTGTCTGGTCCTCTCTCCACTGCCCTGTCGCTCCGTCTGCCCAGCGACCCGCCGGCCCTCTCCAGGGTGGGCATGTGGCTGTAGGTGAACTCCTCTCTGGCTGAGAGTTCGTCGCAATGCATCATTAAAACAGCCCGGGGGCGAACCTCCACGATGGGACGGGGAGCGCCGAGTGAGGATGACAGCCTCTGGGAAAGGGGGAGAGGATTGTAAAAGCAGGTTCAGAACCTCTGTCTTTTGATGTGTTCCCAACCTGCTTCTCCACCGCCGCTCTCGTCAACACGAGGCAACGTGTTCATTTTCAAAATCAAGATGACAAACAGAGTACTTCAAAATAGGAAATCCGTGGAAAAAAACATTGAAAAGTGCATTAAACCAACTAAAAAGAGAGCCACTCGGCTATTAATCAAGCAGTATCTAAAAAACAACCCCCCTTTAGTCTGCCTGAGCGAAGTGGACAACATTTCTCCCATCCTCCTCCTTTTCACATTGCTCCCTCCATACTCACCTTTTGTTGAATCTCTTGCAGAAATATTGTCCAGCATAAAGTTTAAAGTATCCTTCAACAACTGAGATTAGATCACCACATGGAAGACAGATTGTTTTTGTCTGCAGCTCCTTCTGCTCCCCATCTCTCCCCTCACACTTACACTCTTACACTTTCAAACCCACTCCTCTCCTCTTTTCCTCTCTCCCTCCCTCTCCCTTTACAGGACGTTTCTCAGTTTTGAAAAGTTTTATTCGAGCCCTTCAAAGCGTGGAGCTGCATCACATGGCTCTGGTGCTGCCAGCCTACTCTGTGCCAAAGGGAGAGAGCCTGTGCATGACAACAAGGGGAGGAAGAAGGGGAAGGGGCTCGCGCTGGGGGCAGACTTAGTAGGGCAATCACCCTTTTTGTGCTCCCATTTGCACACACACACACACACACACACACACACACACACACACACACACACATGCATGCACATCAACCCACTCACATAACTGAACAATAGTCACTCAGAAATGAGTGCGTGGCAACACACAAAGACACATGTTTGCAAATTCCAGTTCAAAGCGAGACAACTGAAGCAGCTTCAGAGGGAACTGCACATACGTCGATGTGCAGAGCGTCAATCTGTTGTTTTTCTTGCCTCATAGTTGAATGTGTCCCCCTGTGGAGTTCCCCTCACAACTTACTAGCGCTCTACACTTGCAGTTCACAGTCCAGTAAATTAAGATGCCCAGCAGTGCTTTAGAAAAGAGGCAACAGAGACGTTTCCTCAGCTTAATCCCATGTCTCCTGTATAATGGATCATTTTTAAATAAGAATCTCCGAGCAGGAGTTGAGGAGTAAATCCTATTGGACGACGACGTATAGTGTTCATTGTGCCAGTGTATTAGCATGTCCATGTACATGTATGTGCACCTCAGGAATCCATTCAGTCTTTAACACAGCGGAGCATTCTCAGCTCAACATTGTTCCTGGGCGGTGGTAACCATGGCGACTGCTTAACAACTGCTGTCCCCCCAGTCCCTCGCCATTCGAATGTCTCTGCCTAACACACAGTCACACACACAGACACACACACACACACACACACACACACACACACACACACACACACACACACACACACACACACACACACACACACAGCAAATACCATACACACTCAGAGAGACCTTTATAGTGCAACAGTTCTCTGGAGACATTAAAGAGGATCTGAGGAACAATAACAAGATGAGACACAATTTAAGATCTGGGAATTTAAAAAAAGGACTGTTTACTTCCAGTAATTTGATTGCTGGAGTTTACCATTTGTAAACATTAAAACAATTGCATTCAGAACCAGTCATATAACATTATTAGTTGTCCAAGCACTTTATCTTTATCTTATCTTATACTTAAGTTTCCGCGTTGATTGTTGTTTGTCATGTCTAATGTTGCACTTTCCGCCAAAACAAATTTCTCGTTTGTGTAAACATTCCTGGCAATAAACGGTTTCTGATTCTGATTCTGATTCTGATAAAGAGAAATGAATATCAGTTCCATTTTTGTCATTTGGGTTTCACGATAGCAGGCTGGCAAAAAGTCTTGGGTCAAAATTATAATAATGGTACAAATGAACGTCATCTCGGCCTAACCGCAGCATGAATCTGTTATTTAAAATGGTTACACAGTGCATGTCTGGCTGAGAAGTGCAGCATGGAAACAGCAGCACAGAGACACTTTGCTTTGACATCTGTAGCAAGAGAGAATCAGAAGAGAACAATGCAGCCTCTGTCATCTCTGCACAGCTCTGCTTCTTTACTTCTCTTTGCATGTTCCCTTCCTCCCTCTGATCTGCTTTACACCTGTCTGTCTGCCTGTCTGTCTGTATGCCTGTCTGTCTGCCTGTCAGCCTGCCTGTCTGTCTGCCTGTCTGTCAGCCTGCCTGCCTGTATGCCTGCCTGTATGCCTGCCTGCCTGTCTGCCTTTCTCTCTATCTGTCTGTCTGCCTGTCTGCCTTTCTCTCTGTCTGTCTGCCTTTGTCTCTATCTGTCTGCCTGCCTTTCTGCCTGTCTGTCTGCCTTTCTATCTGTCTGTCTGCCTGTTTGCCTGCCTTTCTGTCTTTCTGTCTGCCTGTCTGTCTGCCTGCCTGCCTGCCTCTCTGCCTGTCTGTCTCTCTGACCGTGACAACCCATCTGAACTTCTACCTCTTTGTACTTTCCCTCACAGATCTGCTTCAATCCGTATGAGATATAATCTCCAGCACGTTGTGTCTTCCAGACACTGAAAGAACAGCACTTTGTCATTTGAGAATATATTAATAATAAATATAAACTAAATGTTATTGACTGTTTCCACCAGGCTACCAACTTGATTCAGGACAGGCTAGGCGTCCAGCTCTTCTCCTCGAACTCGACCGCCGAGCCACGACTAATCTGGGGAAGACATTATTATTATTGTGATGTTCATGACCTTTGGATGAGGAAATTCTCTCTAAGTGGAGCTCGCTGAATTTGAGTTGAATACCCCTGATATAAGACAACAAGCCTCCTGTGGTCGACCTTAGAAGATGGGATTAATTATGTAGGTTTGACATGTGCAATGGAGGGGAGGGCTGGACTGAGTCTGTGAGGTATATTAGCAGCTCCACGGAGGAGTCTGGAAAGGAAATCTACAAGTTGTTCTAGGAAAACTGGACTGAATAAGCCTTTACCAAAAGAGCAGAACAATCATATCTGCACCGCCCTCAGGGCTTGGACGAGGCTGCCAGCCTCATCGTCTGGATGACAGAGCCTCCAGCTTAAGTTTGGAAGAAACCTTTGCTCTCAAATAATTTAGATTTTTCATCAGCTCTTGGAAATCTCCCATTTCTTTATAATAACTGGATTAAACGAGCTCCATTGTGTGGTCCTGGGGTCATTCTGACCCCAAATGAAATCTTTTTCCATTCAAATATATTTAGTATTCATCAAATAGTCTGAAGATAATAGGGGTTGATTATAATAGTTGTTACTCATGGTTGAATGCACGTATTGTAAGTCGGATAAAAGCGTCCGCTAAATGACATGTGATGTAATACATTTCAAGCAATTTGATTGAATTATGTTGATGATTATGTTAATCATGGTGATCATTTTTTTAATAATATTAACTGTTTTCCTCTGGGGTCAAAACAACCCTGCAGCACAAAGTGGTGCAAGGGGCAACGTGTCACACTGAACGGCTTTCCAAACCTCTTTGGTCTTGATGTCTGATGTGTTGGGTCAATAAATGGTAATAACAACAAATAAACAAAAACAGGTCTTTTCTCACAGGTGTTGTGCATTTCACATTTTAAAGAGACAGGCAGCACAATGAGGCAGAAGAGCTCGACCGCACTGAGGCTTGGGAGCTTGTTGTGAGTTATGTTTCTTAAAGAATACATAGTTTCTTGATTTTCTACAAGAAGGTCTCAGAACCCAAGACTTACAAGTTTCCTTCCTTCCTTGCCTCCTTGCCTGGCTTACTTCCTCCTTCCTTTCCTTCCATGCCTCCTTTCCTTCCTTCCTTGCCTCCTTGCCTGGCTTCCGTCCTTCCTTCCTTCCTTCCTTCCTTCCTTCCTCCCTTCCTTCCTTCCTCTGTGTGTATCAGTGAACAGAGACACACCCATATTTCTCGATCTCTCCTCCGCACTGATGACCCCACTACGTATTATAAATGAGAATCTGTGTATGTGTGTGTGTGTGTGTCTTTGGTTGTGTCAAACTGCACACAGCCACACAAAGCCTACATGTGTATCCCTGATTGCCATGGTGACCGGGGATGTGTTGGTGAAGCTGCCCTGATTAGCTAATTTGAAGCAGCTGTGTCTCCCTGAGAGGGACAGTAAGCTGGGTTTTCATGAAAAAGAACCTGTCGAAATGTGGAATGTCACATTAACTTCTATGAAATATATTTTTGCGTTTGGATATGACAGCTTAATTGCAGTTCACAAAGTGCTCTCGATTCTTTCAAGACACAAAATGGTGCTCCAAAAGTAACATTGACTCATGGGGCCGAGAGGTGGACTTGCTCTCCTCTGGACCAATGTGGGAACCATTGTGGATTCCATCGACACGTGAGGACGAGCACAAGATTCATCTTAGATATGCGAACAACGCTGCGACCTGAACGCTCCACCAAAGTTTCGGATGATAATAATATTAAGCCCGCAAAGCCACACCGAATAATGAAATATCTTTAGTTAATATAACTTTTTTATTTTTAAACTCTGAGCACCTATTTAATTGTATAGCTTTATGTTTAGATAGCTGTTTCCCCCGAATAAACACTGGTACAGTAAACATATATACTGAACATCAGCTCACTATCTTGATAGAACTACATCAGTCAGCAACTGATAAACAGAATCACTTCCTATTTGCAGCTGCACAAGATTTACGGACTGATCATTTTACCTCCAAAACTCAAAACAAATGACAAGTTATTCCTATTATATATGGAGTAGTGAATGAGTAAACAATGCGTAAATACAGAAATCTTACAGCAATATGCAGATATCATTACAAACACAGGCTGAGGTGTTTTAATTTTTGTCTGCTGGGGAAAAGGAACTTGGTAGATATTTTCCTGTTCTTTTCTCTTTTTCAGTTGTTTACTTCAAGTTATTTATCCAACACTGCATTGGGTTGTGTGCAGTTGATTGCTATGTTTGAACCAAATGATCCAGATCCCACCCTCAGGTTGAGAAACCTAAATTTGACATCAAACTGAATAATAGATGTTACCCTTGCGGGTGTTTTTGAGCCAGGGAGAATCTATGAGCGGATTCATAGTATCTTATATTAATCTTTATAGAGGAAAGATTTATCAAGTGAAACACACACACAGGGCTCATGTGGTTTACGATGTCCAGGAGACAGCTCAACACATAGTGTTCCCAGTTCAACACTAAACGGGCCTCAAGTCTTCCACACAGGAAATGACGACAAACCATTTGACTGAGAGAAGTTTAGTGACCCATGCCGATGACCGATGACAAAAATATCCTCACTCAACTTCCAGTCATATAGGTGTGAAAGCAGCTCCTCAACGTAATCCTGCAACCGTTCAAACAGAAAAAATAAACAAACATTCATCCCTCCGACATGCAACATTTAAACATCGATTTTTAAAAGAGGAGCTTCTTGTTTTTACAGCACTATCCAACAGTAAGACACATGAGAACACATCTGGTGGGTGTATATATACATTAACTTACATTATTAATAGCTCTGTTTTTTATGAACAATATTTACACAGTATAGTGGAGGGAGGAAAAGTCCTCTTTCCCACCCAGTTGCCCAAAGTCACGTGGTGAAAGTCCTCCTTCTGCATCAGTCACATTACAGGTATCGTTAGACGTTTGGCTTTTAAGAGTAATCAGCATAGATGATGCAAAGTGACAAATATACAAATGAATTACTCTGTACAAGTCCACATGTTCAAGCAAATAATCACAGCATGGGGTAGCAGTTCTTTCTTACGGGGGAATACACTGATGGCTTACCATATTACACTGAGGGTGTTCATCTCAGCACATTGCTTACATGAATCTAGATGCTCTGACTGTTGCAGTTAGTCGCAACTCCCCCTCCGAGTTTCCAAAATCCAACTCGATTCCATTCAGTTCAACATGTAACACGTAGTCTGTAGCATTTAGCTGAGAAAGGTCTTGTAGAATGAGGGACATTGTTACAGTGACGTGATGGTATTGGCAAATTGTGGCATAATACAGCCATATCCTATGACAGTCATTGTATGTTACTGTAACTCATAGTTGACAGATAAACACCATCTGTGCAAAGATAACAAGACGCATATTAGCAACTGATGAGCTTCACAGAGGCAAAGATCCTAACTGGACAGTCCACTAGTCTTATTATTCCCATTCATCTCAATACAGCTTCATATTCTCCGATACCCTCCGGTGAATGTTCCCTGTCCCTGTGCTCAGAAAGTTCAGGAGATCAGACAATGGATCCCTTGGAGGAGGACAGGTGGATGGACTGGATGCGGACGGCCAGGGTCTTCTCCAGGTCCTGCAGGATGTCAGAGCCCGGGCTGTCTGGAGGCGTGTCGTACAGCAGCTGTTTGAACGGCTCCAACTCGATCAGGATTAACATGTTCTTCAGGAAGTAGCTCTCAATGTAGGAAGCCAAGTCTGGAGCTCCAAGAAACTGAAAACAAAAGTTTATTGATCACTGTATACTGAAACACATTTTCCAAAAAGACAGATCAAATGTAAAGTATTTCTATTTAGTGGACATGTTCTATCCAAAACTCCTGTAACTGTGTTGTACGGTGTACAAGTTTGAGTGTGTTCAGTCTGTTGTCTTTGTGCACCTTGGTGTGGTTGTAGATCTCCACACATGTTTCAGTGTTAATGTTCTTGGTGCAGATGATCTCACAGTGCCTCTGCAGCGCCTCCAGCTGGAAGAACTTGGCTGCAGACAGAAGCTGCAACAAACAATAACAATTCACTCAAAGGTTTAGCACCTAGTTTGTTATTTGCTCACAAACATTCCTGTCATGTTTGAACAGTGCCACGCACATAGGTGACCTTAAGAGTCTACATTGTTTTACAGTGTAAAAGCTCCAGTGTAAACTCAAAGACAGTTAGTCTGTGATGAGGACCTCACCTCCATGATATCGATGCTCCTGATGTGCAGAGCTTCTGTCCCTCCACAGTAGAGGTATTGCATCACCAGCTATTAAGAGGAAACACATGAATACAGTATGAATAATGAGTGTATGAAGGGAGAAGTATCAATGGGTGGTTTGTGTGCGATTCAAAAGTGCCCGTTTTTTGCAATAATTACATTACCTGAAAAATGTGATATTTGACATTGCTGATCTCAATGCACGTGTTTTCACCACACGGTCTGTTCGCTAGGAGAGATTTAAACCTTGAGAGGGAAGAGGAATTAAAGTATAAGCGTTAGTGTACCACAGCCTATGTTTTATTATTACATTTTTTTAATAGAGCATAAATAACCTTTAACTACTGTAGTGTGGATTTTTTATTTTATGTTCATCTCTGGAGACATATTGTCAACAAGACCGTCCTGACAGCAACGCATCAACACAGCATGTCAAGTGTTTCACCTTTGCTGGGTGAATTCATTTTTGACATGTAAAACATTACACATTCAGAGCCTTCATAGAGCCACCTTTTATTCAACAGGATAAGCCAAACATATTTTCTGTACTTGGATATTTGAAAGCCAATGTCAAAGTGAGTGTACCTGCTGGATGCTGTGAAGAGCAACACCTTGTGGGCATAATAAGGCTTCCCTTCCACCAGGAAGGTCACGTCTGACATTTCTTTATTGTTCATGAAGTGAGGATCTGAAAAACATGTGGGCAGAAAAAAAAATATGTTTTTCTGATTATCATCATAAAAAAAACACACTGGGTGTGCAACACATTTCAGCTTTGTAAACAATTTATATTCTCGTCTCTGAACACTAGATGGCGTCTTGTGCACTGACCATTTTCCTGCATTATGCATTCACTAGCAACATCCAACTCAAAATAAAATCCGCCAACGTCGTGCTCTTGTGCGGCCTTTGTGCTGAACATTTACACAATTCATAATCTCACCCAGGCGTGATGTCTGCTTCCTCTTGATCTCTGCCAGTTTGGGGATTGGGTAAGGACCATAGCACTGGGTGAAGATTGCAGACAGCTGCTGGCTGATTACCTCATTCTGACAGAGCACGGGCAGAGAAGCAGAACATCAGAGAGTGAGGAGAGCTGCTTGGGCGGGCAGAGCTCCGCCAACACGCAGGAGTTCACGTTACGCAAGTACTTACTTTAGCGCTCCTCTCCTACACAAATATCCCGGAAAACACAAATACGAGCACAGTGAAAGAGGTCGAACCTCCGCAGCCTTGCATCACACTGTGCTTTCACTTTATTCAAACAATGAATACGCCGCGCATACATGGAACCTTTTGACAAGGGATCAGATGAACATCAAGCTGATGCCGTGCACCCATGACCCCTCAGATGGGGATGTGATGGGGAACACCACGACGTACCGTGTGACAGGGAAATATTACAGAGTCAGATCTTCCTCCCTTCACATCTACCTCTCCTCTTGTGAGTGTGCAGCTAAAACTGGGGGGACGGAAAGGAGGGGCGCTGCCACTCAGCTGCAGCAGCGGTGCGCGACAGCACCAGCCCGGCGTGTGCAGGCAGTCTGGTTCCTCTTACTGAAGCACGACGCCAGAAAAACAGCCATCGACAGCCGCCTCTTCCACCGGGGGACAGATGTGCATGTCTGCAGCTTGTACGCACCGCCGGTGACACGACGAGTACACACGTATGGGAGGTAAATGAAACTGAACCGGAGTGAGGTGACCTGTATTTAACTGTTGAATGGGGAGCTCATCGGGCTGAGGCAGCAAACTGTGGAGGGTAATCGGCCCCATACCGTGATGTCTGGAGCGGATCTTGCCGGGGTCCCTGAGGCCCTCACCGAGATGAGGATCGCAAGCCCAGCCATCCATCATCCGAGCCCCAGACAAGGGCTGACACTGCAGCAATCCACTAAAGGCTAGCATGGCCCGAGTGTTTCAGTGTTTCAGTGTGTGCGTCTGATACTGTCGGTGTGGGATTGCACACTCACGCGAGTCTCCGCAGGTCTGCTTGTGCGCACACACACACACACACACACACACACACACACACACACACACACACTGCAGTGTTTTTTCTCTCATATTGGGAGTGACAGCACCGCTCGTCATGCCGGCAGGGCGGTGCTGCACCCAGGCAAAGGAGACTAAACAAACAGAGGTGACAGACGGGATGATGTGCTGTTTTAAATCTAATACAGGCTTACCGAGGGGATCGTGAGCTCAAGTAATGAGACGGGGCCCTGATCTGATGAGCGGCAACGGAGAGGAGCGGGGAGGCATATTTATAGGCATGTCATAAACCATTATCATCTCAGGTCATTGATATTGAGCGGGCCTCGGGGGCTACGCGAGTCTCTGTGAAGCCGACGACCCAATCGCAAGTAAACAAAGCCGATATAATTGAAAGTACAGAAGAGTGAAAATGCTAACAGTGCAGTACCTTGCTGGCTCTGAGGATCTGGAACATGAGAGGCAGCCCATGTGTGATGAGCTCCTCAGTGTACTCCTCTTCCTCGATGCAGCTGAACTCTTTGAGGAGACCCTGGATCAAAGGTCGTCGGTGCTGATGGAAACACGTGCGCAGAGACTCCATCCAAGTGTGCAAAGTCCACGGAACCCCTGAGAAATAATCACAGCGCTTAATACACATGAAGTATATGAAATGCACAGAGAAGATAGACATGTTGCAAACACAATGTGACGCTGTAGAAGACGCACGCACAGGTTCACAGTAACTCACCCAGGCTCCGTATGTCGATGCTGATGTCCACATGGCCGTGCTCTGCACTGTGGTACATGGCTTCTTTCAGGGCTTTCAGTTTGGCTTTCCCGGTTCTGATCTGGTCAATCTGAGACGGACTTCTCCCCTCCAGCTCCGAGCCCTCTGCCAGAATCTCTTCCAGGGATAAGACGTCCCCTTTCCCTTTCTCCGTGTGGGACAGCAGCTTACGAAACACATTTCTAGAAGAGCAATAGCGCACACAAAAAAGAGATTTTTTAAGTGATTGGTCTCTATTAAATTGCTTGTTATAGTATGCGTCTTCGGGCAAGTACCACCACAATTGGCAAACAGGTGCATTTGTATCATTTTACACACTTACAACAAAGAGGATACGCCCGTCACTCACGTCATTACTGGAATGAAGTGTGGTGCAGCTCTGATTGTTATTGCTGCAAGTAACTCCGTCTTAATTAACAAGAACGGTTGGATAAACTAATACTCAGTGCATTTTAAAACTAATTAAAAAAGTCCATAAATACAAAAGCTTCTTATTGGAGGCGAATGGACACACATCCATCTTGAAAGGCTTATAAAGAACTAACCGCCCCTTCTCTACTGATGCCTCATCTTGGTGTCACCTTTTATTTTTATTTAGTATGTTATCTGTGTTTTTATGTGGGGAAATCTTTCCCCTTCTATCTTGACCAGGACCCCTTGTAAAAATAGAATACATGAAGTACAATAATTGGTGTTAAATACCTTTAAGTGACAAGAGAACATGGGGTATCATTACACAGCATTTACAAATTTGAGTCCTAAACATCTGTGTCGTTTTATAAAAAAACAGATACAAAGTCAGTTCATAAGTGCTATTGTGATAAGAGACGTCCATTCTTTCATTTATGTGATGTACCAGATTTGGTTGAAATTGCACAATATACAAAAACGGGAACAATTTGGTAACATTCTATTTTACAGGTCGGCAGCATTTCAGAATAAATTCCTCATAAATAGAAATCTAATCAAATCAAAAGTTTTCAGGAAAAAGGCCCCCACTCCATTAACTATAATTAATTGAAGAATAACTAAGATAGTAATTTGGTAAGTGCAAAGCAGGCCGGCTGTATAAATGAAACACACACAGAACTAAAACTATTCTGCAGACATACGTCATCAAATAATAACATAAACTAATATGGTGGATGTTATGGTAATTGAAGTGATGTCATCTGTGGCACATTGAAACTACACTGTACATCTCTATTTTCAGACATTGAACATGGTTGTGCTGTTTCTAGTCTCTACAATGTACAAACGAGACATCAACATGTGAAGAGACATGAGAAAACACACAATGAGGTTAGTCACACACTTTTTAACAAACCAATTCCACAGAGGTGTCCTCTGTTTGTGAGTGTGTACTCGTGATGGATGAACATGGATGTGTGTTACACACCTGTGTCCATGAGCGGCTGCCAGACTGTAGGAGTTCATGTCCCCCTGCGGTGCCGTGGAGATGCCGTTGCGGAACATGGTTCCCACCATGGGGTCCGCCCCCCGCTCCAGCAGCAAGCTCACCAGCTCAAAGTTACCTGTGCATGAAGACAGCAAAACCGCCAGAGCTTTTACACACAGACACACAACACTAGATTAAACCAGAAGGATGAGAGAGCGAGGCAAACATGTTATCATCACTCTGTATGCCACCCCCCACCCCCCGGGTGAATATGCCTCTGAAGTCACCCGTCGGCCTCGGCTCACGCTGACAGTCAGGTGGCGTGTGGACGGCCAGCTGGTGTTGTCAGCTTGCTACAATACAGTTGGACAGCAGGCGGAGGAGGGGGAGGAGTCACGCTGTGTCTCTGTACCTGCAGCAGCAGCCAGCTGCAGCGGGGTCTCCGTGTAGTTCTCCATCCCGTCCTGCAGGGACCCCTCCACGTTGGCTTTGGCGTCCAGCAGCAGCTGCAGGGAGCCGGGTGGGGGGGAGAGAGAGAGGGAGAGGGAGAGAGAGAGAGAGAGAGAGAGAGGGTGAGGAAAAGAGCTACTGAGAATGGTCTGAAGTCATCTTCTCTCATCTCATGCAAAACAAATCTGTAGAGGGAATATTGAATGTTTAACTTTTAAACTGTCTGTACTGTGCAGCAAACTTTTACTTTGACCAATCTGTTGCTCTTCGGGTTCTGATTAAATGTTTATGTTTCCTCTTTTTAAATTAAAATTAAACATTTCCAGGGATTACATTTATTTGCTTTCTTGGCTTCCTTCGGGCTTCTCTCGCTATTTATGCTAAGCTAACCATCTTCTGCTTCATATTTACTGTACAGACATGAAAGGGATGGAACTCTTTTCATCTGACTTGACGAGTAAACGAAACAGCCCTTTTCACAAAATGTTAACTTGTTCTTTTAATGTTTGCTGATACATTTCATGCCAAACCATAACGATGATTCAATATATGATAGGTTAAATAGTCAAATAAATCAAGTTTTACTGTTATATTGTCTTGTTAAATGTATGCTGTCTAATACAATAAATAACGACTTGCATATTCATTAATATCTCGGCGAATTGAGTGTAACATTTTTACATATTTACCTTACAGTTTTATTCAGAATGTAATCTTTTTAACTTAATTCCTTCTTATATTGGTTTATTTGATAAGTGCACATTCATAAAAACATTTCTGTAAATGTGCCAGAGTTAGCCAGGAGGATATTTTTTACGTGCTGATGTTCTCGGAGATTGAAATTGCAGCGTCAGATGGCTGAAATATTTTACTTTGGAATTGAATGATTATAAATCCAATGGATGGATCATTTAGAGGAAAAACGGAATGAGTTTGATAACAATCAGACTGTGTTTCCACTTCCCACCGGCTAAATGCAGCCGGATCCATTGGCTCAAAAATGAGGAGATGTTCGACTCAATAGTTCAGACCTAAAGGTTGATTGGATAAATGCCCTCTATAAAGATTAAGAAAGATACATTTGTACAATCCGGGAAAACAAATTTAAAATCCCCCCCCCGACACACACACACAAACTCATAGCGGAGCACCATCAACATCATCACCACCAAGAAGCTTTGACGACAGAAATGACATGGATGACCAACCACGAGCAGAAGCACAACCAGAAGTCACGATGAGAGAATCACAGGTGAGGAAGGGCATCACTACCTGCACCACAGGCACATGTCCGTGTAACACAGCGAAAGTGAGGGGCGTCGCCTGCCGCGTTTCGGGAAAGACTGAGGGGTGCTTGTGCACTGAGTTTGGCACCTGGGGAAGGGACACAGGGGGGTGGGGTTGGGTAGGTGGGAGTGAGAAAGATGAGGGAGAGAGATATGAAGCCATTAAAACGACGACACGGTCCACGGAGCACAAAACAAGCAGTTGCAGGGAGGAGGGGGAGAGGGGGAGGGGGGTGGAGGAAGCTCTGCACGAGAACCTAGTAATCAACGAGGGGCCCCGGGGCTGCAGAGGAGCCCCTGTCACTGTGTTCGCCTTCTGATGAACACGATGGATTAATCCATCGAGTTAGGACTCGTCTCAACCACTCCAGTGGGTCTCTGACAGGGATCTGACCCCTGACCTCTCTCTCTCAGTCAGGCTGCAATAAATAACTGTGGGCCTAATGTAAGGGAACAATACATGAGACACATGAAAACAGCACAAATGTACCTATTTAGGTGAGAGCCATGCAGATTAAATAATACTGGGGGGGGAAACTGAAGTTTGGAAAAATGTGTTTTACAACGCTGATAATTGTCAGAGCGTTGAACCTGTTGAGTCCCCTATCCGTAAGTTGCTGTGCTCCATAAATGGTTAACAAGTCCTTCATTATTACCGTCTACGTTACCCTTTACTTCAAGGAATATACCCTAAAAGTGCTCCCGTCTGCATTCTGGGACCATAACCCATAGATATCATATGTTCTTCAATAACCTCTCCATCTGAGCTTTGAGAGCTATTACATAATCCTTTAGTCCTTCCTTTATTTTAGTTACTTTATGGTGCTGCTGCCGTTTTGGTCGCATGCCCTGATTGTAAAATCCAATTTGCATAATTACTTTCTGCAGAATTTCCTCAGTTGTTAACAACATTTAACTCCAACTTTAAAACATAGCATCATTATTTCTCCTTTCTTCTAAAATGCTTAGTGTACTTGCTCCATAGTCTGGTTTTCTTCCACATTTAAGTACCAGTAGGAACCAGTAATTATGTTATTGGGAACTGATTCATACAACATAATTGCAATGTTAATGGCAAGCTGTGTTATTGCTGCCCAGATGGTGAAAGAAACATCAGAGCCAAACCACATTTGTCTTTAACTGTTCAAATTCTAACCAAGTTCAAAACCGCATCCATAAAAATAAACCGACAGCGGGTGTCTTTTTCTATTCAATCGACAGTGTGCTTTGGCCAGGGGTCATCAAGGGGTCATCAAGGGGTCACCGAGAGGTCATCAAGGGGTCATCAAGGCAGTGGACTGCTAATCAACTAATCGACATGTTGCTGAGGTGACTAATGAAGACCCGGATCACGAGGCCTCAACTGAACCGCCTCTCTGAAGTCTATTGACGCCATCGCGACTTTCTGCAGACTCCGTGAGGAATTCAGTTTGTGTCCAATCAGACGATCTTCATCACTTCTCTTCCTCGACAGATAAAATATGACTCAGCAAAAATCCTTTGAGTCATGTGTGATGCTTTACACTCTCAAGTGCAAGTGAGTTTTAATGCGCTTATGATGCAATCTGTTGTCCGGCGTATACGGTCGTACGCTGCTCATCCTCCAGCGGGAGGCCGAGCAGTCGGAGCCTCATGATGACGACACAGCGAGCAGCCTGACACATGGGGAGAGCCGATGAGGGGAGATGAGGGACAACAGGGTTGGATTCCTCCAATTAAATACCAACCACTTAGACAATGATAACACACGTTCACTTTACGGCTAACATATACAACACAGTACGTGATGAGGAACACACATGCTGAAGAACACCCCCTTCTCGATGGAAACAATGTGGAAAAAAACAAACACTTGGCGATGAGTTTCATATATAAAAACGTAAATCTTCATATTTATCCGATAATGGCGTTGAGTACTCTATTCTGAGTGGAAACCAGAATAGCGGGAACCACTTCACCAGCACTGACCTCGCTGTTAATATCGGCGCCGGCATCCAGCAGCATCTGCACCATGGCCTCGTCTCCACGCACACAAGCGTGCATCAGCGGGGTCATCCCCTACACCAGCATGGGGTCAGAGAACAAGAGCACTCACATTGGTCAGTAACAGATACTAAGCTCTCCTTCCTTTTATTAAAATCAACATTGTGGCATCTGCCCAATTTGACATTGTGCCACTGAGCCATGGCTCTGCACTGTGAGTGAGTGAGTGAGTGTGCATCTCTGGGTCCGTCCACAACTAATCTTGCATTCGGCTGCCGCAAACTTTTTGCGTGCCCAGTTATGACTCCATGCTCAAGGACCTTTCGTGGTTGCGGTGACTCACTCTGCCTTACAGCCCACTGAGGGTTAGCCAACTGTGAGTTGTATTGATTCAATCACACAATACAACGGTGGTCGTTGCAGACTCACATCGTGGAAATCTGCACAAGTTTAGTTTGTGTTTTTTTCTTCACAAAGTAGTACAAAGCTAAGCCAGACTTGTATGCTTAACTTCTATCTTTGACAGTTCCTCCTGGCACCTTTAGTCTGATGGGAGTCATTTTCTGCTATTTATCTTTTTAAAGGATACCAGATGAATCAATATCTCCTCTGGGCCACCCGGGACGCCAGAAGAACTTGTCTGGCAAGAAAAGTACAGTACCAAACTCTGTGTTTGAAAGGCTCTGCTTAGATCAGTCCCAAACTCAATATTGATTTTCCATGGGAGAAAAAAAATCTCATGTTACCCTGGCAATACTCCCTTGATGATTTACTTGCCCTGCAGGAGGCGGTCGTGATATAACACAGAGCACCTTGACAGGAAGGCTCGAGGAAAAAAACTGTCAGAATAAAGTTGAATATTTATAGCTGCACAGCACTGGAAGGCGAAAGAGCCAAGCAAACAAAGCAACCTGTTCCACAGATACCAGTGTGAGTGTGTGTGTGTGTATGCAAGTGTGTGTGTGTGTGTGTGTGTGTGTGTGTGTGTGTGTGTGTCATATGCATTATTGAATCTGTTGACGGTGTCTCTAACCTGCTCACTCATGCTGTTGATGCCATCAGGCCCCAGCAGGTTGACCGCCTGCTTCACCAGGTCAGTGCGACCACAGCTGAGCATACGGAAGCCGAGGTCCTGCAGGAACTTCGCTTCTGTGGAGGCGGCGTCCAGTTTCCTCGAGGCACAGAAGCAGTCGTCCGTCCTGGGGGGAGAGAGAGAGAGAGAGAGAGAGAGAGAGAGAGAGAGAGAGAGAGAGAGAGAGAGAGAGAGAGAGAGAGAGAGAGAGAGAGAGAAATGCACCATATTATCCCTGAATACACTGACTGGATATATTTTTGTTAACGTTTTTTATGTGCGATTTCAGTGGTCTTTGTTTTCTTTTTTTTCTATATTTCTGACTGCGCGCGCGCGCCCCTTGCACATGGCCTCTCAGCCGTACCGGAGCTGACGGGGCTCGCAGTCCACTCCGGGAAGCAGCAGTCGGGCCGCCTGCCGAACATCGTCGCTGTCCACGGAGAAGCTGCGTCTGTGTTCGGTGTGCACCGCAGCGACGCGCACCCACTCCATGAGAGGCGGCAGCGCCATGAACGGCCTGTAGGGGGCGATAGAGGCACGTGATGTGGCCACCGGAGACTCGCCATGAACTTCAATCATACTTACGCAGCACTCGAGTGTGCACAGGCACTTGCAAGGGAAGATCCATCTAAGGCAGAATTTGCATATTATTTCAGAGATCTTGCCAGCCACAGAAGATGTTTGAGAACAGGATGAACTCCGGCTAGCAGAAGAAATCAAAGAAGCAGAACTGGTCTGTCACAGAGCGACACTCTGATGTGAGGAAGCCTAAACGGAAGAGCATCATATATTATAGACCAGCATCAAAACTGTTTATTCGGCTTCATGCAGTCCGTGTCTATGACGATTTTCTTAAATCTCCTTGTTGTCTACGCTGCTCTAATCTAGAGGCCTAAAGCTTGATACAGAGAGTTAATAGAGTGCTGATGATGGAAGAAGCCCATATATATAATGAGCGATACTAACCCACATATTGCATTGCAACATATGTGTGACGCATAATCATTTCTATGTGCCTTAAAATGTATTGCACCATTAGAGCAATCATAAGGCATTACGTGTATTATTAAAACACTTTGCAGGGAAAGTAATTGCTCTGCTTTTAATCTGTACGGCATGACACCATAATGATGAACATGAGAATAGTGTTCTCTGTATCATAATGGGCAGTGTGTGTTTAGTGCATGCTGACATGCAGTATTTATGACAGCTAGCTCTCTAATTGCTTAAATTAAACTACGGTTTCTTTGTATTTTGCAAACCTTCTGCACTGTGGAGCTCAGAAATGACCATCACACGGTGGAGCGTGACACCAGAGCCAGCAGTGATATTTCTTAAGTGAAAACTTAGCTCACTCCACCGAGCCCACATTAATGCAATAATTTAAAAAACTACTCTTCCTGTCTCCTCCACTCATGTATCAGGGTACATTTGCATGAAGTTACATGTTGACCTTTACTGTACTGACATCATGGATATAAATACACACTTTTTTCACTTATGCAACACAATGAGATGTTTTAATTGCATTGTGCAAAAATAAATCTTCACACATAATGGCTTCGGAAAGCACCACGATATTATGATGATGTTAATTATTATGATGGGATAACCATGTTGCCGCTGGTTTAACACATTATGAAGGCATTATGAAATATCTTCAACTGTAACTGACGAAAAACACTGGAGTTTTACTGCTTAGTTATCTGTGTTTATACAGATTGATTTACACAGCATGTGTCAAATCTGACATTCTCATTATGTCATGGTATTTATCGTCAAATCATATGAAACATAATTATGATCATAGCATTAACATGCAGTTTAGTTTCATAAGCATCTTTAATACGGTTAGTTTGAATGCTGCTGAATAAATCAGCAGCACATGTGTTTTGTATGAGCCGCTGCTGCGTCTCTGTACTTATGGTCTCGTTCTCCAGGACTCGTTGATGATGCCGGGACTGTCCTTGACTCATGCTGAGCCCACGTCTGTCACTCATGTGAATTAGTCACTCATCATCAATGCTACCCTGAGTTGATGCAAGGGTCTTATGCAAATGGTTTATTCTGCTGAGAAATGCAAACCCTTTTGGTGTACTCATTTCAAAGGAGTCTGACCTACAGCCCGAGTATCGTTATTGGCTCCGCAGACTTCGTTATTCCCAACACCTCATCAAGAGGCTAGGGGCGTACAGTATGACGGCAATGCATTCCCTCACAATGACACATTAGTTCACACACAGTTCAAGGTCTCTGTGTTTTTTCCAATCCCTGATGTTGGCTCTGGCAATGTGCTTAAATATGACGAAAAACAAACGAACGTTAACTCGATTTCCTTCACAAAATGGTGATTAGCGCTGAAGCAGACGTGAGCTGGACACCTGGGACCCCCGTTGGCTGATAGCTCGCTTCAGTGCAGGCGGTACAGTCTGGAGCCCCAGAGGAGGACTGCTCAGGCTCAACCGTCACCACAGGTCCCCAACTCTGTTGCATGCCGACAGGGGTTTCCACCAAACGGAGGAAATACTAAACACCTCAAGGCTACGGATATTTATTTTTAATAAACAGCTCATGAACTCAGCAGAAAAAAAGATTTTTTATAGGTAGAAACTGAAAAGTTTAAGACTACAGTGTTGGGCTTTTCTGAAAACTATATGCAAAAACGACATAATGAAGGATCAGGGGAATTAACACCATGTAAACATTGCTTGAGCCTTATGTCGTTCATGCGTTAGTCACCAAGGGTGGCGGTGATTATTAATACTGATAAGCTTCAACAGCCCCTTTCTGCCACTCAGGTCACCCAGAGGACTCACTCAACAAGCCATTAAGTTGACAATTCAGTTGTATAAAACTGTACTTTACTTACAGAGGAAAACATCTGGTGTGCCATTTTCGGAATTGAGCACAGAGAGCCAGAAATATAATAAAAGTCTGTAGAGGTGTACGGTTACAGCAGAATGATGTCTGCACTTCTCCGCAGAAGGAACGTTAGCGCTGGATAGTGTCTGAGATGCAGACGTGTAAATGACGGGTAACCAAAGAGTTGGTCTGCCAGTCTTATATTATTGTCCAACTGGCAATGAAAGGTGCAATAAAGGTTCTGTTCCACAGCTCGAAATGAAGTGAAGGGGTCGGATGGATTAATCAATACCAGATGACTCTATTATGTTGCCTTGTTCTGGTTGAAAAGTCCTTTTCTGAGGAGACAAACGGCTTTGATATGATGGAAGATAAACTTCCAAATATTGCAAGTGACAACTTTCCCTCTCGACCAAATACAATAAATACAAACTTGTTTCTCTTATTGAACTGTACATTGTGCTCTATATACCTCACTGGCCCGTGACACTACAGTTAATAAAGCCACAAGTAGTGCTCTTTGTTAAATATTAACACCAGTTCATAATAAACTTTGTTTTTAGTCCAGATCATCAAATCAACCACGTCAACCACTTTGACATATTCATCACCTTTTGAGTTGACATGGCAACAGATACGGAGTAACCTCAGCAGTCATTTGTAAGTCTAATATTCACTCTTTTAGCTCTGCTTTTGGTCTCCACCAACCCCGGAGACACACATCGGACATGAAGCTGCTAAATATTCCACTTTGTTCTCCAGCTAGACACTGACCTTCAGTTTAGTGCTGACCAGTGGGATTTCTGAAGCTTTTTTGTTAAAAAGCGCTGCCTGCTTTGACTGAACACAACGCTGATGAGAGCGCAAAGTAAAGAGGGAACTACTACAAAAACAATAAAGGGCTGGAAAAACAAAGCAATGAGCTGAATGACACTAACATGCTCTATAGAGAGATGCAGATGCAGGTCATTATTATCTGTGGGTTCATCATCACAAACATCCCAAACAAGTATGTTGTGTGAACCATTGTTAATATAATACTATTGAGTATAACTGCCACTAATGTGGAGTTTGTGGTCGCATTAAATTATGTTTGTGAAAATGAGGATTTGTGGAGTTTAATTAGCCCAGGCCCAAAGAGTCAAACCTGAGGGTGTGAAGACTGGCGTTATATATATGTATATATTTATTTATTTATTTATTTTTGTAAACAAGTACTTACCAAAGTTTAAAATGTATGACTATATGACTATATCTGGATTAAACAAAGACTTGCACTTTGGTAGCACTTGAATGGCTCTTATTATGGTACTTTTGTAGTTTGACTATGATGAGGAAATGTTACTTTCTGTATTCTTGTTGTTCTTAGTTTGTACTCTAGGTTGAAATGCACTTATTGTAAGTCGCTTTGGATAAAAGCGTCTGCTAAATGACATGTAATGTAATGTAATGTATGAAACTTTCCACTTCCTCATCTTGTCCATGATGCTCATCTTTTCATCCTATTTTTTAAAGAGTCTCAACTATAAGGTGTAACTGTCTCCCAAAAAATGCTTTATCATTTCCTAAAATATAGTCATCTGAGTAAACAGTGCCAAGCAATAAAAGGACGTTTGTTGTGAACTATTTTGAGCTGTGGCTTAATAAACATCTGGTGGGTTCCGTGTTGAGGAAGTTGCTGCTCGTCTTCACGTCTGCTCCTCACCTCTCTGTCTGCAGGGTCACCTTCGAAGGCTCGACGTTGGGGTTCTCCCACTCCATATGAGGGCAGTGCATGAAGTAGCACAGCGTGTAGATGGCTTCGGGCGCCCAGTGAATCACGCTGCTCTTCTGGTGGATCGGCGTCCCGTTGTTGTGGTTCTTCATATACAACGGCTGTAGATGGTGCATGGCCCTGGACACCAGGTCACCTACACACACACACACACACACACACACACACACACACACACACACACACACACACACACACACACACAGAGTTCATGAGAAAATGACGTTGTTTCCAGGCACGAGGGGGAAGAAACAGGAATATTTAGAGCGCACAGCCTTTAAAAAGACGTCAGGGATTCATCCTCCTTCCATCCAACCCCCTCAGAGCTCACTCTGTCAGGGGAAATGGAGAAGTTCCCCGAGCCATAGTCAGGAAGAAGGCCGGGTTCATCCCAGAGCTTTCTGTGCTGCTCACTGGTGGAGGGCAGGAGAATAAGCATGCTCAGGACTGCACTGTGTGGAGAATGAATATTTATGGGTAAACATTAGCTACTCCAAGCTGTTTCCCCTGCATAATTTGTCAGTACTTTAAGGTCATCCAGTCGGGCTTTACAAATCAATGCTTGAGAGGACCCTGCTAATAAAAATTTGAATATTCTCGAGGTTTAAAAGAACGAGTAAAGTGTTCTCGGAAAAAAAGCATATTTAGCCCATTTTTTTATACTTAAGGGACAGAACAGACTGCTTTTTATTGCAGCAATCTCAGTACATCGAAAACCAAATGATGAATGGGAAGTTTCTCCCACAGCCAGATATTCAAGATCACCATGCACGTCAAGATAAGATTATGACTATGGCACCTGGGTGCCAGAGTGCAACCCCCCACCCCTCTTTATTATTACAGCACAGACCCAGATCCAATTTCACAGACTGCTGTAGCTTCTTTTTCCTGTCTGGTACCACCGCACTATCAGGAAATGTAATAAAATTCTGAAGCTGGGTCAATTCAGAATCAAAAATAAATAATAAAAGAAAACACCGGGTCAATTTTGATACTATATTCAAGGCTAAAAATAATGTATTGGAGCATCATGGCCCTCTCTTCCCTATACGGTATGTGTGCCTGTGCAATACGCAGCGAGAACAAAACAGTCATTTCCGTGGACAAAAGGTTCGCCAAGATTCCATTTAGCCTCGACAGTGTGAGAGGCGGGTGTGAAAAGGATGCCTTGAATGAGGGAGGAGCTTTCATGCAATAAAACAGCCAAACTCTCAACTGTCCTTTGGGAACAGTGGAGGCTGTGACGACGTCTACTGATGCAACGAGCGACTACACTCACAACACACTTTAAGCTCTGCGTTTCCTCTCTGTCGCTATCCGTTACTCCTCCTGCGTCTTTCTCTTGATTGTACCAACGGGAGTACAGACGAGCTTGTAACAGTGCCCTCTTAAGATTGGTAAGGAGAGCTGAGGTGGTCAGCAACAACCAGGTCTCATGTCTTATTTACACCGGCAGGGCGTAGGAAGAAGATTATTTTTCGAACAACGAGAGAGTGCAGCAGTGGGGAAGGAGAAGCAGCTTAACACATCATGTGAGATTGCTGCTCTCGGTATATGCCGAAATAACTGCTGGAAAAGGGATTAACTCTGTGTTTTCAGTGGCCATGTATCAGTGAGGGTCCTTTGTTTGGGCTAGAAGAGCGGGAGGAGAAGTTCAGCAGTTTAATAAGCCAAAAATCCAATAGCCTTTTCATTATACGATCCAAGCCTTTAATCAATACCTCATTTCTGGGTAATTAATTCTTTATGTTAACAAGAAGAGGAGAGGTGGAGGATGCACGAAGCAGATCTGGCTCCTCAGGTATTTCAGTGAACGAAGAAGAAGAAGAAGAAGAAGAAGAACAACAACAACAACAACAACAACAACAACAACAACAACAACAAATTCTCTCTTGCTTTTCAAAGCTTTAAAATGTCCTTAAAAAAAGCTAAATCACACATATATGTCAGTCTCCAGCGCTTACTGCTTTAAGGTCAGTAACCGAAGATGCAGCAGCCCCCACATAACAACAACACTGCTCATTACTTCAGAAACTGCGAAGGCTTGTTAATGTTTAAAACAGAGAAAATCAATGCAATGTAGAATTAACTTTCATTTCTAACGAAGCAATTGCATTCAAGGCTTTGTAGGTAAATGAAAATGCAGTGAGCAGCTTTCTTTGGGGTATTGATGAATGGGTTTTGGCTTCACTGTGCAGCAGCTGCCGTCATCGCAGTTTCTGTGTTTCAATTATTTTCTGCAATGCTGCCTTGATTACATTTAATAGTCGCCTGTGGCCATCTTGAATCAACAAGATGCTCAGCTATTAGTTGTGTCCGTTCGAAAGGGTTTTAGCCAGCAAGTACCTTGCATATCAGATAAAGGAGAGGGGGAAAACATGCTGTGGTTATGGTTTCCATCTGAATCAAGTGCATTTATGTGGAAAAAGACTCACTGAGAAAGACAGGGGAGAGGCAACAGCTTAACAGGAACAAGTGAACTCTTTAAATATGAAACAATGTGGAGGAACTGTTCCTCACTAAGAAGGTCTGTCCTCGCCATTACCCGTCTCTACTTTAACTTTACGGATGACTTCACATCACAAGGTCTGAGGAGTCATTACCATCTGTGTTGGAACAAGCACGCATGGTCCCTGCAGTAATCATACAACGAAACATCACGTCACGACTCTCTTGCTGTCAGACGTCTTTGGAGAGTTTATCAGAGGAGCAACGGTACATGGTATGAACTCACTGATGTAATATGCATCCTTGTTAAGCTCCACATGGCCACTTTCATTCGAGACACTAAAATTGCTTATTAATTTATACCACGTAATACCCCTCATTGATTACCTTCGCATTGAAAATGTGGAAGGTTATGTTTTGATCGTTGTGTATTTATCTAGTTATTTGTATGCGTGTTACTCGCGTAACACAAAAAGTATTAAACCGAATCGCATGCAATTTGGTGGGATGATTGGTTATTTCCCGGGGACCATTTGATTAGATTTTGGGATCAATCAGGTCAAATGTCAAGGTCAAGGTCATGAAAAGGTCACCCTCTTCTTTTTACCATAGCACGGTCAATTTTTATCCAATTGGCATGCAACTAATGCCAACATGTTCATAATTCAATGCCCAATCTTGGGATATGCGAAAGTATAAGCTCTACCGAATACCCGTTCTAGTTGCATATTGTTTTTGCTAAAGTTTAATGATGTGATCCCTCTTTAAAATAAAACCATTGTCCCATTCACTATAAGATGCTGCTACTTTTATTATATACCAATACCTGGCATTCAAAGTAAGCACTATATTTATTAGCCTTCAGTGCATATATATATAAAACAGTCTTGTTGCTGCTGCACACCAACATGCCCTTTGAAAGGTATTACTGGTGGGAGGGTGTACTGATGGTGGCCATTAGCAGCATCTTTTATTATTATTGGCTGAAACACTTGAAGTAAACCACTCCTGATTGCTTCACTAGAATAAACTAGACTAAAGCAAAATATGAAAATAAACAGATGAGACAAGAAGAGAAAGAAAGCATCTTCAAAAATATGCAGTATGAGAACTGTATGAGAAAGTAGCCACCGGAATGTTAAGCTACACTTTAATTCATAATACTGGCAAAAATAGTTGCAGGTAATAACTTTTGTGAACTAAAGGTGACAAAGAAGTCACGGTTAAAATCCAACTAATGTCTCTTAGTGGAAATGAAGGTGGCTAACCAAACATACAGATGTGAAATGCCCTTTTAAAAGTGGTCCAAACCTAAATGAATTACATTTGTTCTGTGTGGTCTTAGTAGGTTTTTTGCTCGGTTGAGGTACGCTGTAACCGAGAATACACACAACTTGGAAGGATTGTTTTTGTTTTCTATACAGAGCAATATTGCTGTCATCATCTGATCAACTTTGCTGGTTGGTCAGACTGACAGATTCACAAGTGGAGGATTTATATATTGCAGCAAACAGTTTTATACTGACCTTTAAAAGATCAAAATAAAGATCTCGGGGGATTTGAGATTTGACAACCTTGAAACATTTAGTCATTATTGAGTCTGACCTCCATGCTAATTTATGGAAGAAAAATGTCTTCCCTAATATATCTAGCAGATTAAATGAATAGAGTTAGTTGAGAAGCTTAAGTTAATACGTCTCTCATGTCTGCTAAATATTGAGTTACCTATGGACAGACCCAGACTAGATGTTCCCTCCTTTCCAGTCGTTAGGCTGAGCTCAGCTAACTGGCCCCAGGCTGTGACTCCATATTGAATGTGCAAACATGAGCTTGATGTCAATCTTCTCATCTAACGTTGGCAAAAAAGAGAATATTCCCCAAACTGTCAAACGGGTGGGGGGATCAGTCCTTGATGCTGCAGGTTTGAGGCACAGAGAGGTCAATGCCATTTGACCTTGTATCCCTTTGAGGTCATCCCGCTGTCTGGATTTACATCCATATGGAGAAAGCCTGCATGCATCCTGCTTGCTCCATCCATCTTAAGCAGAGTTCAATATTCCGAGGAACACAAACGATGCTGTGTGAAACATATTTGAACCAGGATTTCATCCGGCGTTACTAAGTGATGACAACGCATTTCTGAATAATTGCAGTATTTCCTGGACTGTCATTTTAGGTATGCTAATTTGGCATTTTGGCAGAAGAGGAAAGGAAAGCATATAAAGGGGTATATCAGTGGCAAACCTCTATAATTGAGTGTAAATGCCAGCGCTAAAGACTGTCCCTGCACAGAATGCAAATGTGACGGCGCTGGAGCAGCAAACGCTATTGTAGTCCAAGACATGTATTTCGGAAAATCAAACTCTCCAAGCCTCCCATCTTTTATTCTTCTCTGTTTCCCATCTAGTGCTCTTTCAGATGCACACTATGACAGCCTGATAATGCAATCATTGTGTGCTCCTCTGCAATCCTCAATTATTAATTTTCCTGGCTTGTGCCGTGCGTTTGTTCACAAAGACGTATTTCCAGAGCCGATAACATTAGCACCGGACTAAGCTCCGCTATTATCTCTGGGACGCTCTGTTGTCTCAGAGTGTGTTCGCAGAGTCAACATTACAGAATGGGTCTTTGCTTGACCTCATCAATGCAACACGGACAGAGGACTGGCGAATCGGTACCCCGCTCCTCCTGAGAAAACATCCCGGGAGGAGATATGGCTCAATGTTTAGTCTGATGATAAATGTTTACACTACAAATAAAGAACATGTTTTTCCTGGCCATGTCTCGACATCCCAATGCCATGACAAAAGAAACAGACTCAACAACCCCGTCACCATTGTTTGGTTTGAAGATATATATAAAAGTATATTTAGCTTTTTGTTTTTGTCAGAAAACCTTGTCACGGCCATCAGGAGATAATCTGCTGAATGTGTTTTTCTTCTGTCTGAGGACACTGCAGCACTCAGTGCAGAATGAAACACGACCAAGAAAGAAATCAGTTCATCACTTGAGCATCTCGATGCGATGATTATGTCAAACAGAGCATGCACACCACCGTGTTGTGCATCTCCGTGGATTACAGCACATTTGTCGAGACCTCATGACAATCAATTGTGTATTATCACTTTTTTCTGGTGAGTAAGGACAAAATGATGAAACATAATCAGTATGTTATTTCTCAAATGAAGCAGAACTCCTATTATCATCGAGTGACCGTGACAGTGTAAGCTTATATGTAAATGGCTTGGTACTGTATGAATGTATTCAGAAAGCATTTAGATGCCATTTATTCTTTGAATAATGAGGACATTGTGAGTAGACAGACATTCTATTTTACCTTTGGGGCGTTTGTCAAACTTATAAACTAAATAAATAGCTCTGGATCATTATAGAGTTGTTTCTCACTGAAGGGTGAGTTCACATTCATTTAAATATGCACATATGAATGCTCAGCAGGTTTATGATTCAGTGATTTACTGATGGAGCAGGACAATATTTGTGCCTTATTAAACATTACATCATCATATATGAGATTATATATATATATATATAATAACAATAAGGTTGTCCAACCCAATTTTGAGGGAGCCTTCCAGCTGAACCGAGCTGCACACCTTTAATAAAAGCCACAAACCTGTAATTAATTCATGAATAAAGATCTATAATAATGAAGCGTGTGCATGCTAGCAGTTCTGTAAGACAGTTTCACAGCGGAGCAAAACAAATGGAAAGTAAGGCCCAATTGCTGTTCCAATCCATCTCGTAGGTGTATTAGATATATTAAAGGATAAGTTAAAACTTTGGCCCCAAAAGGAAATGTTAGGGGGCCGACTGAAATCATTAGAAGTATGATTAGAAATCATTTCAACAGCTGTTGAGGCCTTTATTGAAAAAAGAAATGAAATCATGGTCAGTGAACTATGAACGTCTAAATGAAGTGCCGATCGAAGTTATGGATGTATGATATTTTACAGATTAAGTGAACATTTTTAATTGCTGCCGTTGATATATTAATATTTAGGGCGGGACTCTTGTCTTTAGGATTACTTATCTAAACCATATCATTCCAAAATGTTATGGCAATCCAGTTGTTGAGATGTATTAGGTGTAAAGTCTGAAAGTGGTGGATCATCACTATAAGAGCCATCCCACGACCGTGGCTGAAACGCACTCTCTGAATAAGTGTGTGGGTCACTCTGCCAGAGAGCTGATAAAACAACAACAATATAACATTTAGAGTTGATGTCAGATGCTTTCAAAAACTGGTTGAAAGCATTTTCAATATTGAACATGGAGTATTTTGGAGTTGTTTTGGCTTGGAAATGGTCAAATACATTTTTTAATCAGCCCACAACAACAGGTGTCAGCCATTTCAGATAACAACCAAAGCTTACAGCTTTTAGCTATATTGTTCACACCCCAACACACACGCAGTGTTTGTAAATGGTAAATACCTTGATACCGAGGTTCTCTTTTTCAGAGTCAAAAGTAAAATATTATGCCCATTGGTGGCTTTTGCACATGTTTAATTCTAAACCATGGCCATTGATATGTTTCTCAATGGGACTGTGGAACCTGGCTGTTTGGCTGTGATCCCATTCCTCCACAAGAGCATATAGATTATAAACCTTTTTCACGGAAGACATTTTTAATTGCCACAGCAGGAAAGGCACAGGAGTGAATAATTAATGATGGCTGAATTTATATGTTCAGATTCAGTTTCATAGTCCTGGTACAATGCACACTGGCTCACAGTCGCACCGTCATGACTTACTGGAACACTTGACTATAAAAGAGCCATTGTTAACGCTATTAGTAATACCTGTGCTTTTCTTACTTTGACAAGTGTCTGCAATGAAAAAGGCCTATTAATCGATTTGAGTAGGCGTTAATGCATCATCCCAAAGGTGCTGGATGACTTTGAGGTCTGGGCTCTGTACGGCAAAGTCAAATTCCTCCACAGCAAACTGCTCCCTGGGAGCATCCTCACGTTGAAACGGGAGAGGAAAAAGAAAGGACAGCATTGTCTAAATGATCTTCACCTGAAACCGACCAGTGGCCCAGTGAGCCGCTCCACTCGAGCGGCTGGGCGGGTAATGGCGCGGCTTGAGGCCACATTGACTACGGCGTACTGAGGGAGGGGTCAAGACTCACTGAGTTCAGCGATGCTGCCCACTCGTGTGGCCAGTAAACACTGCTCAATGGAGCGCAGCTCAGACTGGCTGTAGGCATTCCCTTCTCCGCTTTTCCCCGCTCGCTGCTGCAGCTGCTGGTCCCGGTAGAGCGTCAGACCCTCAGGTAGGCTTAGCACACCTGAGGGAGAGAGAGAGAGAGAGAGAGAGAGAGAGAGAGAGAGAGAAAAAAAAAAAAGGTCATTACATTATTATTATGTGTTGGTAGAAGAACACAGAAATAAAGTCTGAAAAGAGACAATTAGACTTATTCTCATTTTGTGTTGGATCGTGATGGAAAAGGGGAATCCCAAAAATGTAATTTTTTTGATTTAAATATTTCAATAGTTCCATTTATATATTTGTAAGAGTCAAACAGTGTGTGTGAAGAGTGAGCACCTTTTCGTCTTCACTGGTGTAAAACACTTTGGTCAGCTCATGTTGTTTTAAAAGTGCTGTAGAAACAAAATGGAAATAACAACGTTGCACGTATTCCTCCCAGTGCCACCTGTCAGAGACTTCTCTCCAAGGTAATAATAATGTGTAATATTCCAAATCCCTTTGAGTCACACCTCTGATGTCCGTTAGTCTTCCTCGCTCTGAGAGTGACGAGGCAGGCTGCTCTGTTTCTCATTCCTCTGCAGCTCCGTGGCGCTCCCTTCTTATCGTTTACAGGGTGTGAACTTGGGAAATGTCTGAAAGCAGTTACTCTACTAAGCCCTCACACTACCTTGAAAACACTAGCCTTAGCTTTCACGGCTCCTTTCTCATAATATGTTGCACATGCTGCCTGCGGCGAAAGTGGTTTTCTTTCATTCATCTCGTGGGAGAAGACGGTTGTTTATGGAACGCAGCATTTTTCCTTTTTCCCCTTTGAGAAAGTAGTTAAAATATGCTCGGGACTGTGAGACAATGACTGGGTTAGATATGATGTGACTGTGATAGCTCTTGTTTCAAAAAAAATAAATATAGTTGGTAAATAGGGACCCATAATATTATGTTCGCTTTGATATATATATATATATATATATATATATATATATATATATATATATATATATATATATATATATATATATAATATATATGTTTTTTTTTTGTTCCTTCTTCTACATTACTAACAATACATTAATAAGAGTACTGCTACAATAATAAGAGTACTGCTACATTACCAATAATACTGCTTTATTAATAAAAGTACTGCTACATTACCAACAGTACTGCTACATTACCAACATTATCAACAATACTGATACATTACCAACATTACTGCTACATTACCAACATTATCAACAATACTGATACATTACTAACATTACTGCTACATTACCAACAATACTGATACATTACCAACAGTACTGATACATTACCAACAATACTGATACATTACCAACAGTACTGATACATTACCAACAGTACTGATACATTACCAACAGTACTGATACATTACCAACAGTACTGATACATTACCAACAATACTGATACATTACCAACAGTACTGATACATTACCAACAGTACTGATACATTACCAACAGTACTGATACATTACCAACAGTACTGCTACTTTCACTTGGCTGTCAACAGTCCTTTAGGAGATGTGGGTGTGTTATGATGGTAATAGCTTTTTGATTGGTGTGTTTGGAATGTAACCACTTCAATGTTTTTGCATTTCTTTCTCTTCGTCAAGGGTTCAAAGAAAAGAAAAATGATGCCTGCTTTGCTTCTTAAGAGAGTGCAACATATCCTCCCTCCTTACTCCAATCATACCGTACATACCCCAACAGTAGAGAAAATATAGCTCTTGTTTCTGGTGCTGATTTCAAAAGGCATGCTTCTGATTATACTCTACGTTTGTGCTCGCTATTCACCACTCCACACAGACACTCCACACTAACTATGTGACAAAAACATCTGGAAATCAGTCCCAGTTATGTCGCCGATGAATCAACAGAGCAGCAGCTGCCGACGCACCATCTCATCTACACATCAGCGTTCAGGTCGGAGAGCTCCTGACAACCGGCACGACTCCGGGAACAAAGAGCAGGAGACTTCACCATCTGCTGCAGCAGTGTCAAGTGTCCCAAACAGCTACAGTGTTCAGCCAGAGCTCCAGACGAGGCAACACGGTCAATTATAAAGAACTTTCTCTGCTTGTGCAGGAACTTGTCAGCAGGGATTACTGTGAAACACCTCATTTATTGCTTTTATACCTCAGAATGTGCATTTTCTTAGGTGAGCTATTTCACAAACTCTAGGAAATCCATCTTAAACCATTTAAAGCAGCAGGAAGACTACACGTGCACCTTTCTCACTCCCACTTTCTTCTCAAAAAAAGATAACAACATAAAAAAAAAGCTGGTTCAGAGCGTGACCACAGGCTTCACGACCCTTTTGATGTGGAACTCCCCCAAAGGTGTGATTCGGTTGACCTTTGCATTGCGGACACTATCATTTTAAAAGGTCTTTCACTTTAACCCTGACAACCTTCATCCCTATCATTACGATCTGATTGTCTGTTGGGGGCTGCCAGCATGTATTGTTGGGCTGCATGAGGAAATGGAAAATGGACCTGCATGTGGATATCCTCTGTCGTCTTCCGACCACTTTACAATACATGTCACGATTCACCCATTCACGTCAGTGGACCGTGGTCTGAAAAACCAGCCTTAAAAAACATGCATTAAAAACCCCTCACTGTTATACTTGAGCTTCGACTGTGAAGCTCCTTAACCTTGGCGCAGGGGAATTACAGGACCAGCTGACAGTGAAGTGCTGAATGCTCTAAGGATGGACTGAGGCAAGGTGACTCACTGGCTCTCCGCGTCCTAATGCAAGGCGGCGTCTACCCTCAGGGAGGAACTGATGGAGCTCTTACACGCTGCCGACTGTCGCGGCTCTCGGTGTGTGCTGTATGTATGATGACTTTCACTATCTACTTTATGATTGTCACTGCAGCAGAAATGTCCCTGGAAATGCAACGTGTTCAGGTTTTTAGACGACACAAAAGGTTTAGGTTGTTACCTGGCCAAAATCAGTAAGATACAGCAGTTGTTTATTGTTTTCAGGGGTGTATATAAGCGTTAATTTGTATTAGGCAACTGCCTCGCTGTAAGTGGGCCAGTCCTGTTTGCCATATGGCAGCTATTCAGCCTGTGGAGAGGAGGCTGAATAGCTGCCGATGCTCAGGCGTGACACTGTCACTGGAGAAGAAGTAATGAGTGCAAAGGCTCCCATTAAGATGTCACCAAATGCACCTCAGTCATATTCTGTGAAAGGCAGCCACACAGAAGAGCTCCAGTGCAAGGGCAAACATACATCCCACAGTCACTGCCAGAGAAAAATACACTCAACAGAACTCTAACCAAAATAGGACCGCAAATACAAAAAAGGATGTTTATTCAAAGAAATGGTTTTGGAAACATTCAAGTGTATCCCCCCTCAAATGTGGAACTCTTGCTCGTTTCTGGCATGAAACATTGCGAGTTGAGTCAAATATATATATATATGTTTTAAGAACTTACACACAATGGTGACACTAATGCCGTATATAAATAAACAAACATGAACTCTTGTTTTTTCTTCATTTTAACACTTTCCCCCCCTGGGGCTGTCTGTCAGAGGGCAGGCTGCTGTAGCTAAGATCCACTCTGACGTGTCTCGGGGTCGAGTAGAGCAGTGGGACAGCACCGATGACCTCGGTGTGGCTCCGACCCTGCACTTAAATCTATTTTGGAGGGACGCACGGAGAAGTGCACTTCTGCAGCTCTGCAGGGACGCTGGCTTTGGGTTTCGCACACAGATAAGATACGGACACGACGGAGTAAAGCTTTGATCTGGCAAATCGTGAATTTGTTGCAGACGAACAGGTACACCGAGGGAGCACTTTGGATGGATGGGATGTAATTGCTCACCTGGGAGAAGACGACACGACGCATACTCAGTTCAAGAGAAGCCAGAACACACAAGATGAAGAGTCCTTTTAGTGCAGCACTGTGGCTCTAAAGGGTTAACCGTGTTGTTACTGTACATGGATCACAGTAGTGCTGCCCCACGCTAGGCTCCGGCTCTGTTCTGCCAGGCCAGATGGCGACCATATGTATACCAGGCGAGTGATCATAGCGAGATGGAAAGCGGGAAGCAAAGTAGTGACGTGTGCTAAGACGTGTTAGAATGCCTCTCCCTCTCTAGATGACTGCGTTATTCATTCTGAGTAATCTCCACCATGTGTGCAGTTGTAGAAATAGAAATGTGAATATGAATATCACTTTTTTCTTATGAGTGTTCTTATGTCTGGACTGACTTCAGTATGGTCTGAGGTAGCAACAAGTTTTTAACGGATTATCTCCGTGCCAGGGATATACAAGAGGACTGTACAACGAGTCCTGTGAGAAAATACATGTACACTCATACAAACGTCTGTCTAAATTAGGAAACTGGAAGAGGGTGAAGACATGTGAATACTGCATGCACGCAGATAATTATTAGCAATTAAAAAGCTTTAATCCCAGGCACTTCATGTTTTGAAGTGTGACGTGCTCCGCAAAGAGATCAAAGTCTTCACAAAAACCCAAACTAAATATTTCCTTTTGCTGGTGAACCACATTCAAAATCAAGACTGTTGAATATCCACTCTGTATTAAGAACATTAACTAATAACTAATACAGAGGCGTGGAAAAGCTCCCGAGCTTGCGCCATGTGTCACTCTAAAAGTGTTCTTACACAAGTATGATTAATACCAAGAGGAAATACATTCAGATGGCAGGTTTTGTTTATTTTCTGTGTGAGAAGAGTCCTCTGTCGGCACATCCTGTTTCAAATCATCAAAACATTAGTGTGATACTGTAGTCATCCTTTATTGACACCCGCCCTCTAAGCAGAGGTCAGAGGTCGGGCACAGAAACACAACAGTGCTTCTTGGAGCTGATAGGTAGCTATAGTCTCACATCTTCATCAAGGTCACTCCGCTGAGGCTTCTGCTTCCTACACAGGACACATCAACAATCCGGCTAATCTTTTAGTCGCCCTGTGTGACCGTTTTAGTTTTTAATAATGGTGCGTTATGTGCAATCTTGTATTCGATTAGATCTTCTGAGTGAAGGCCTGACTCATCGTTGACACTCTTGAAGTAGGTGTCCATTAGACACCCAGGGATCAAGAGGCAACAGACAAATGAGCTCGCGGTCTGATTGAATCCATCTCGTCTTTGACCTCTTTTGGGAGCACTTTCATCAGAGAGCAACGCATTCATTTGTGAGATTGATTCTTTTAAAGCTGCATTAATCAATAGTTCTGCATTAACTGGCAGCTACTTTCTTATCACCAAACAGACAAACACGGCAGAGCATTTCTCATCTATAAAGAGATATTTCCCGAAGGGATGGAGGAAGCGCTGAATAAACTGACTAAATATTGGACTGAAATTCGCTAGAAATGCGACTCCAAATGAATAATAATGTTGCTTTGCATTTGATGGATTTGCGAACAAGCCACCGTTCACTAATGCTTTCGCCATAAGAACCTTTTACATGAAGATATGTCTGTGTTGTGTTTGCATCTAGTCCGTCATGCAGCCCCCAGGAGGCCAACAGATGTGTAGAAAATAAAACCCTTTTTGAGATATTTCAGATTTTGTCTAATTTCCATAGAAAACTGTAAAAAATACATTTAAATATGGATAATTTACATTCAAAATCATTGAATTTGACCAACATACTAAACAGCTTATGGCAGCAGTAAAACCTTGGATTGAGTTATTGAGAGCGTCATGGCAGGTTGAGATGGCACCAACTAGCTCAGGGTCCAAGAAAGTACAGATAATAGAGAGATAGGGACCAAAGAGATGGGAGGTCAGCTGAGAGACAATGCAAATGATATAATGAAGGCAGCTCAGAAATAGCAACACAAGCTAAAAACACACATCTGAGTACATGTCATTAACACACAATATACCAGTCACACACGCACACAAGCACACACACAAAATAACACACACATAAAACACACAGAGGGAAGAATTGGGATGGGTGGCCGACGAATTATAAGGGCACAACTAGAATTACGTAATCGTCTCCAATCAGAGGGAAACCAGCCTTCCTGCAGGCTCCGTGTTATTCCACTCCGAGGTAGCAGCTCTTTTTCGCTATTATTTCTCTCTTTTCATCTCATTTCTTCTGTCGAGGGTAATAAGTCTGTGTGTAATATCCATGAGCAGAACGCTTCCCACAGGATGCTTTCCAGACAATACTTGCAATCAGCAGCAGCAGGGAAGAATCTGAAGTCACTGAGCCGTAATCTCTCCGCTCACTCTGCACTACCTTATGAGCTACGGAATTTTGTTCATCACAATTATCTCATAGGATCTGATGTGGGGAGGGGAAGAAGAAGAAAAAAGGGGGTTTGTGTGGTTTGTCGCATTACAGCAAAATCAAGGATGGAGTCGCTGTGAATTATGATGAAAACATTAAAAAGCCTCTGAACAATCCTGATAAATGCAACAGTGTTCTGAAAATTGCCGACCTGTCACCGCGGGCACTGGAGTTATAAAGAATATGAGTAAATGAAAGTTGCTGCAAGGGAATGTTTCTCTCCGGGTCATTGTGAAGGGGTTATATTACGTGGAGCTGCTTATCAACACTGGGAGCTTATAAGTGAAGACGCTCTCGGACATTAAAACTCAGCGTCGTGAATATGAGGCAAAGTGCAAAGTGGATAAGACGGTAAATCCTCAAGGCGGGAAAGGTACAGTCACTGCCTGTGCACATGTTTGTTCTTACGTCTGCATGTCTCGTTTTGTGTGTGGGTGGGTGGGTGGGTGTGGATGTGATGTGTAACAAAAAACAACAACAACAAAAACCACAACTCTTTTGTACTATCCCAACATTTTTACAGTAACTTCTAGTAAACCTCACGACTCTTCCTCTCGTATCATTTTGGAAAATGCTCCCCTTTAAAGCAAAAGATGAACAATGAATGAGGAAACATGCTGTGACCGAGACGAGGATTCTGGAGATAACATAACAAAGTGCTGGATGTGAGGCGCGATGACGAATGATGATGCCAGGATGTGTAATACTGTTCAGTGAAGGATGTTTAGAGTGAACATGACTTGCTCTCGTAATGAAGGAAAACAAACTCTAAAATTATCTCTTCTTACAAATACAGCGACACAGTCATGCATTGTGTTTTAAAAACCCACCAGTCATGCACAATGCTCTATGTTCCTTCATAACACTGACATCAGCAATTCGGTTTCTTTTCTCGATCCCACTTACATTGTCCTGGTGCTGTAAACACTCACCAGAGCACCAAATCTGTAATAATCCGCATCTAAAAATAGTCCCCATGAGCACTATTTACTCCTGTTTAACTTATGTGCACAACAAAACTGCAGTGGCCATCTGTTTTCAGGAATTTACTGAAACTATTTATGTGTGACCGTCTTTTTAGGATATATTTCTCATTGGACCAAATGGGCTTGAGAGCCACAGACGGGATGGAGAAGCCAGTATTTAGAGACGGACTGGCAGGATGTCGGTTGTTGATGGTAAGACTCATATAGAATAACACCAGCCGTATCCTGATCAAGCTTTAGGTCTCGCTGTGTTTCATTCCAGTGGCTCCTGTGGTGCACAGTGACCAGTGACCACTCACACAGACCCACATAGTAAAAATAGCACTTTTCTATTTTCCAAACAAGCCACTTTTCTTTTATTTCCCCTCATGATTCTTTCTTTTATGTCTCAGATGGACACACATTCACAGGTGCAAGCTACTGCATAATATCCATTCAGCACTAACACCTGACTGCTAGCCACAACATTTATCTCCTTTTTCCACCTGCTTCTCCTCCCAGAGGTCTCAAATCTGCAAACTGGCAGAAATAATCGTAGAACTGCTGCCACCCGAGCAAACAGGCCAGACCCCCGGGTTCATCTGCATCTATTTTGAGTCGCTTTATTCCTTATTCACTTTCTAAATGCTGGTTTGTTGTACTCTCAGTGTCAGTTATCAGTCCCCTGCATGATAACACCATGCACAGCGCTCTGCTACTCTTCACCTGTGCATACGAGAACAAAAACAACATGTCGTGTGTCAATGTGCATTTATGTTATACCTGTATGTCAGACTTCATCTTATTGGTGCATGTGCGTGAGTGTTTATGTTAATGGTTCTATAAGCCCCTTAATAAACACTGGAAAAGGCAGCACAGAAGCGAGTCTAAAGAAACAACTCTTTCAACATAATATTGTTATTATTAACAATCAAAGAATAGCTTGAGCCATTTATACGACTCTCCTTCCTGAATGTTGATTCATTGCTCTTCTTTAGTTGTTTCAGATGGATGGCAGACCAGCAATACATGAGGCAAAGAGCTCCAAATTGCTCCGTAATTGTTTAACTCACCTAGCGTGATCTATCATTCTGACTTTGCAAAGCGACCGCCTGTAGCACACACACGGACTGGAAGTAGGCCATGCCTGGCAGAGACTGATGAGGCCTGGGGCTGTGTGCCGCTCCCTGTTGCTTCCCCCTACCCCGCCGCCTCCTGCGGGGGTTGACCCGCACTGTTCCGGACGTCCGTCAGCAAATATCCCTGTCACTTTGTTAATGTGAGAGCGCTCGTATTGGATATGTGATCATTGCATCCTGTGCGACGCTTAACACCCTTTGGGGAGGAGCCCCGCTCACCTCCACTCATTTGCTTCTTATGGTAACAGTGGAAACTGTGACGTAAAACAAAGTCCTCTTTGTGAAGTCTTGAGTGTGAACCAATGCTCTCATACTCGGCCAAGCTATAATTGAGCAACTTTCAATATCACTCACTAAATCAGTCATGCATGCCCATTTTAAAAAAAAAAAGAAGAAGAAGAAGAAAAAAAAAATGTTTTACTTCTAATCCATTACACAGAAACATCACTGCTACCTCAGGCATCACAAGTGCAAATCAGCCACATAATATGCATGATGCGTGCAAAAACACAAGGTTTCAGACAAGAGTGTGTTCCCAAAGTGGGACTGTTATTGCAGGTTAAACATGTCACACAGCATATTGCCAACTTCAGCGGAACACGCAAACCGAGCCAAAGCAAATATTGAAGGGTATCGTGTTTGGGGTGCCTGCCGCGCACCAACCGACTGCAGTCAGCTGCAGGTATGGTGCCGGGTCCCCCTCCTGAGCCCCCCGCCCCCACATGTTTTCCCAGCCTCTGCTCGAGGCACACTGGGCCTGCTGTGAGGAGCACAGAGGAGACGGAGGAGGCTGACTGGCAGGGAGCACACACTCAAATACAAATACACAGGAACACACATTTTCACACACACACACACACACACACACACACACACACACACACACACACACACACACACACACTCGCACACACACGTACATACAGTATCCCTCCTTTTCTCCGTTCCCGCTCCACTCTGCAGATTAGGGAGGTTCATACACTCTGCACGCCAGGAATATAAATGCAAAAAGGGAGTCATTGTCGAGTTTAGTGTTCAACTCTTCGCTCACTTCCTGAGGTGGGGTTCACTTACAAGTTTAAAATAGCGAAAACACAGATTCAGAAGTCTTTCAAATTCACAAAAAGTGTGCTACTTTAGGGATTTCTGATTCATGGGTTGTTCTAAAATTAAATAAAACACCTTGATACATGCTTATGAACGACGTAGACACCCCAGCACGATACATCAGGAAACTAGCACTTCTGTCTCCATCTTGTTTACACTCTACTTAACTCATTAACATGCAATTTGTGCTGCAACACCCCTCTAACCAGCAAACCCCCATTTCCCATCACACTGTTGTTTCCCACGTGCCTCCCTATCCCATAGAGGGGACGTTCAGTCCATCACCGCCAGATCACTCGTTCTCGGCTCATTAGTGGTAATTAATAATGACCTAGTCCCAGGCTGCCACAGGCACAATGGAGTCCAAACCTATCGCGGGCCCAACTACCCCCGCCCAGTCCAGGCAGGCACAAGTCTCTTGGTTGGCTGTGGCACTTTATTTGCAGTTTTAATTTTTAGAGCTAGAAATTAGCCACCTCGGAGAATATATATATATAAATATAAATATATATATTTTATATATATATATATATATATATATATATATAAATATATATTATATACAGCTATATATAAATTATATTATTATATACAGCTATATATAAATATATATATATGCAGCTATATATTGTGTTTTATGTTATAGGAAAACTATAGAATGGTGTTAATATTCTAAGTCACTGTAACCTATATATATATATATATATATATATATATATATATATCAATATATAAATCATCTAAATATTCAACTCAACTGTATACTATTTAATACTCATTAATTAGTACTTCTATCTCAGAGAAAGACCCTGTAGCAGTAGACGCGTTACTGGTTACATTGCAGGTTGAGTTTTGACTCACAAGATATACAAATAAATTCTAATATAATGCATTTGTATTCATACAACTATCCAGCATCCCTGAAAGCTCCACCTTGAACCGACCGTCAGTAAATTTAAATAGCAGTCCAAGTTAGGTGGTAGTGCATTGTGCTAATGCCTCTTTCACTCTTTCATTTGAAAGTGACAATGAATAAAAGACGTTTACTGAGTGGTATGTATTACACTATTAATAGTTAATAGTATTACTTCAAAAGAAAAGGTTTTGAGAAGCCTTATTCTTCTACCAATACCAACATTCCCAGGATGAGAGTAATCCAGTCCTGAACTCCACAGCCGAGTCGCGGTCAGAAACATCTGTGAAATATTTAGCAGAGGTAATTTTCAAATAAGTCCATTTTGACATAATCACCGCGGTTATAAAGTACAGCATGGGTTTGATTAGTGGAGGTATTTTGATGGTAGCAGTGTTTTATGAGTTGATTCAATTCATACACCCACATAAATGCAGTCAAGTCAGAAACACTGGTGACATACTGGTTTCAGTTGTTGACTTTCGGGAGGCGAGGGCGTCTGGTTGAAGTGTTTTCTATTCACGTGACATGTGTGAGTATGTTTCTTCTTCTTTGAGACATGATGGCAGTTAGCATCCACACATTTTGCATCACTACCACCTTCAGGTTATAGCCTAGGTATCTATTCCTCATGGCATCATATCCAGCAGCTATGTCCTGGACTCGCTCCACACAGTTCTGTGCATGTTTATTTAGAGTTTATTAATATAAAAATTGTCCAAATTGCATTCTGTGCGTGTCCACAATGCATTAACACCTCAGCAGGAAGTACTGTCACTGAACAGTCATGCATCCTTCTCCAAAGAAAGGCTTTGTGTGAAGTACCAACCGGTGATTCAAAGCGGGTGGAGTGTGAACTTGCTTACCAAATGTTTTTCATTCCTCCACTTGAGGCCAACTTCTATGGTCTCAAAGTCAGCGAGGCATGAGTCGAGTACAGAGCGTTTGAGTAAAGACTAGCACAAAAGGGCCGACGACCGGCATCATTGAATGCATGACCGGTTGACTGCTGTTGCATGAGAACTGAGGACCCGTACGCCTCGTGCCAGGCTCTGAGACATGTGTCCAAAACGAGAGCAGTTACACCCAGAGACCTGTCATAGTTTAATATCATGATGTCATACGTCTTGCTGTAAGACGTCTCCACACTTGTAGTAAAGGCCTTATGATTTTAGCTTGAACTGCCATCCATTGTTCCTTTACGTCTTATTGCTGCTTTGCTCCTAAGTAACGAGTTCTGTAACTGATCGGTCTGTTTGGGTCACTTAGTGCCCTGAAGCCATTAAGAGCAGTCTCTTCTGTTTTTGCAATAAATGTATTACTCATTGCATTAAATTACATAATGCTGACTCGGCTGCATTAGAGCCAACGTCTTGATGAAGGGTTTGAGTATGAATAGACGGCCTACGCCTCTAAATAAAATCTGTCGTCTACAGTTTTATAAAACATACAGCTCCCTCTTCCAATCAGAGGGGATTTTAAAGTTAAACATCTCGGCTATTAGACTTGTGGTCTTTACGATTTTCATTTAATTTTCTCCAACAATGCCCCCTCTTGACCTTTACCCATGTCTGGTATTAGAGCGTGTTTGACAGCAACGCGTGCCGTGGCGATGAAGTGCCTGAGAGCATGTGATCTGCCTCTTTGAGCATGGCGGTGTTTTCTGCCTTACTAGAGTTCAGAACGCACGTCTGCTCACAAGGTCGCTAATCGTCCTTTGATTCCTTTCCCGTAAGACGGTTTGAAAGTGTCGTGGTCGTCTCTCGGAACGCCTTCGTGCCATGTCACATTAGATACCTTTTAGTTATCCGTGCAGGGTTGTGTGGCGTTCTCGCTCCCCCCAGCCATGTCAACGTGAAGGGTGAATGACAGCCTTAGAATATGTCCGGGGCCATTGAGCAGACGTCTCCACCTTGTCGATGGACGCCATCAAATCATCCATCTATTTAAAAAGGCGGAGGTCCTCCACTCTGAGCCGGCAGACAACGTGACCAACCGCGTTGAACTGGAACCAACGCCTTGAAATTATCTGAAGGCCACAGTGAAATAAAAGTAGAGGCGGAGTCTTCTCTAATAAAATGGCAGGAAGAACTGAGCCACTTAGCATTCAGGTCTTGAACACTAAATCATCAAGGTAACACATTTAGACCAAATGTTTGTACTGTAGGGTAACAGAAGCATCTGTTGTATCGTTACTGGGGGAGTCCTGCTTGAGGCAGGACACATCCGTTCTCACTCTATTAACAAACCTTGTTTTTGTAACTGCACCCACCAAGAGCCATGACAGTGGCTTCATCTCAATCACAAACTTTGCTACATTTCTGCAACAGCTTTGTTTTTCTTTTCTTAGAACTCATCCTGAACCTCATCAGGGACCCGTCCGGCCTAAGGTGATTGTTGTGGAAACAAAAGACAGAAAGCGGGGAGAGAAATGTCTCCACAACAGCAGTGTGTCACAGTGCAATGATAGAGATGCCTTGAAAACAATCAAAATGGCTTTGAGTGCTGCACACAGACATATTGACAATCAAATATCACACGGCAAGCTTAGGATCCTAGCTCTGAGGGCATGAGGTGAGCTGCGGTTGGGCAGCAATGTCCGTTTGCATATGCTTGTATATCACATCTGTCTATAAACACACACAAAGGGATGGAGATGCCTCATTGAATTAGGTTATTTATGGGAAAGTATTCTATTTTAAGAGATACATTTATTTTCTTTCTTGCAGAGAGTTGAAGGAAAATACCTATACAATTGTCAGTATAATAAAACTACAGGAAACTACAGGAAACAAGGGTTAACAGGGAACCTGAAAGTATCCTCAGTCAAAGGTTGAGAGTATTTTGAAATTGTTAAGTTATGAATTCCAAAAATATGATGAGCATTTATCAACGTGAAGTGTGTTTCACATGTTAAATGTTATGTGACATTGCCACATGTAATGTCTGTGATTTGAAAGCCACATGCCCATTACATGAATCTATCACGCCATACAGAACATTACTTACTTAAACTATTTAAGTGGCAGGTTCAGACATGGATGGTGAAATAAGGGAGAGAACGATGGGTGATCCTGGGATATGAAATCAAAGCCAACGATAATGTGTAACCATCTCACTCTAACGCCCAAATCCTACTGAACAGACCCAGTTGTCCCAGTGAAGACTCAGCCTGTTCTACAGAGCCCCATCCAGACATGTCTTATCCCGGCGCACCTGGCAACGTAACCAGGAGCAGCAACAACCGAGAGGAAATAGGCACAACGTAATTTGTTAGCTCACAGGAAGAAATATATAACTTTCTTAATGAAAGTGAACAGAAGCAGCGAATATTTTGGGATAGGTACAGGTGCTCTAGGGAAATGAAAAATCTTTTTTGTGTAAAGAGCAGCTAGTCCTGGAGAAAACCGTACTTTAAAGTGAGCCTGTTGTGGTCAGACAGCAGGTTGTGTGTTCCCAGAGTGAAGGGAGGCTGCAGCAGATCATGAAGCGTATAAAAGGGAAATGCTTAGGCATGAAATAAGGGTAAGAATGATCCGAGCACAAATATATTCAAAAGGTTCATCTAAAGGTTGTGTGAGGCTTCAGCAGTCTGAGCCAAATCAAGTGGGGAACGGGACTTCATCCCTAATTAGTATCTTGAAGGTCGACGTGTGGTTAACTTGAGAAATGATGGTGGGTTGGTGTAGGAAATAAAACTCCCTGGTTGGGGCTAAAAAAAGACATCAGGGTGATAATAGATATGCTTGTAACATACGCTACGGAAGTAATGTCATTTGGCTCAGTTGCTCATAGCGTCACAGCGTCGGTAAATTAAAAGTTACGACAGCTGTTAAAGGACTTCTCGCTCTGAGAGCTAAATACAGAGCTATGCACGTCTAATACATGGGTTGAAAACACACTATATCTCATTAAGATGCTTAAGAATGCCTCGTGTGGCGGTATCAAGACGTGGCGGGCCGCTGTGTAAGCGTCGATAATGACGGACTGGGAATGAGACCAACAGTTTCCAAGAGTTGGTCTCTTTTATAGTGTGAAAATAACCAAAAAACTAAATTAAACTAAATTTGCACTATGATAGACTTGTATAAAATTGACGGCACCTGTTGTGAGGTTGAAAAAAATATATTTGAAAAGAGTTTATACATAAATTAAATATAGAAGTGATGACAGAAACTTAACTATGCCATGCAGTTGTTGAATCACGCTTCACTTACGGCCGTTAATGAGTGGTTAGAAAACGTATAAACAGTCTGTGCTGGGGAGGAATCTAAAATACAGTGCGGCTCCTTTTAGCACCAGCTAAACCAGTATTTCCTGATTGGCCTGGCATCCAGCTGCTGGCTTTAATCACGTCTCAGTGGATGTTTTCCACATCTCTAACACCGAGAACTAAACTGTTTTTGTGTTACAGTTGAAATAAATGCAAGTCTAGATTAGGAAGTAGGAATAATGTTAAATCTTTTATGTTGTCTCTGAGCTGAGGGTCTCAACTTGTTAACTAAATGTGTTTTTGAGTTATGATGAAAGCCTAATTAGTCCATTATTCTTTTACATCTGAATCCTGCATTTTATGAACACAAACACAGATTTATGGCACGAGTGGAAGGATTTCTACATCTTACACTGTCGGTTATGGCAACATTATCACCTGGCCATTAGTGTCATGTAGTTCCTGCTTGAATTTGTTTTTGTGCAGTGATTAGTACCTCAGCTCATTCAAAACAAGAAACGCCTGAGTACTGAAATAAAGAGCTATTGTTTATAAGAATTATATTATTCATTGATCCTTCTTCTTTACGTTCTCCACCCACTCACCCATAACAAAAAAGAAAAAAGGATTATGCTGCCATACGGCGACGACAAACAGGCAGGTACAGAGAAAACCGATGAAAACCTGTTGATTTACAGCATGCAGTGCCATCTCAGACAAGAAGGAGCACCAGGATTAAGTGTCATTGTACAAATGAATTGATGGTGGAAATTGCCTTGCCACTTTGAGTCCTTTATCAAGATATAGTGCAGAAGATGAACGTTTTATTAAATAAACTGTAAGGGCTCTATTACTTAGCAGAATAAAACAGTCAGTGTCCCTAAAAAAACAACGGACAAACATATTTATTTAGACAGGAAGACATTTTAATGTTAAAAAGCTTTTCACTTCTAAGACAACGTTGCTAATCAGTTGTATACAGTATGTCGGGATTTAGCGGTTGAGGATGTAGACTATCACCTAGCCATCATTATTAACTGTAATTAGAAACTACAAGGGGGATCTTATCACTCTTTCAAACCACTAATTTGTTAAGTTTACAGTTGAGGATACATGCATTACAGCATCCCACAAATAGTCTATTAATGTTTTCCGTTTAATCTAATCAACTTAACAAAAACAAGCAAAACCTGAGCTCCTTAATCTCTAAGCCACTTTGTTTTTAATTAACTTTCGATTTAGGTGAAATGAGGACGAAAACACACACCTACACACACCTTCACACACACACGCGCACACACATAGGAATAACAATCCTCGCGAGTCAATCTAATTACAACAAACTACTGCATGATAATTAAACTGTTAATCATTCCGCTGTGAGACTGAAATCTAAAAACATCATCAAAGACAGTAGTGAAGTGAAAGGACGGACGACTAATAACTCAGATTGCTATCCGGCTCAATTGATCAATAAACGTAATTTGTACAAAGTGGAACTTTAATCTGAACTCCAAATTAACAAGAGAACAATGAGCCGGTGTCTGATCTTTAAAGCACTAGATTTAATGACCTGTGTGTGTTTTGGGAATAAAGTCAGCGGCGTAATTACAGGTTTACTGAATGCATGAAGGATGAAGACGGGGTGCATGTTGGCTTTACACTATCAGCTTGTGAATGGAAAGGAAGTCCGTGAAAAATAGCAGCTTGTGCCACACCGGTGCCAATCAGCCCCTGCAGGGAATTGTGATTTGCCAGATAATGTATATTTGCCAAAGGCTGACTGGCAAGTCATCGATTTCATCCCAGAGGGTGTTGCTGATCCCTTTATTTGGTCAAAACAGAAGAACTGACAGAGTCACCTGGCTGGGGGGTATGAGGGACTTCTCTCTGCTTTATCTGTCGCATACAAGAAACCCCCGTGGGCCCATGAGCGGAGAACAACACCAGGTGTTTGTGTTTGCCACTGAGGCAGCGTACATCGTCTCATCAGACGGGGAGGCTTCCTGAATGACAGGTAATCGGACGCCGCAGAAGACGCCGCTGCACCAGACGGTGGCCAAGCTCATCGAGGGCTGGCGTGTGTGTGAGCGCGCACACGACAGCCTAAAGAAAGGAGATCTGTGTGTGTGTGTGTGTGTGTGTGTGTGTGTGTGTGTGTGTGTGTGTGTGTGTGTGTTTTCTCTCCTGTAGCCCTGGTGAAACTATGGTTGTGAATTATTCACTCTGACCAGATGAAAGTGATTCAATGTTTCAAGGGGATATTCAAATATCCAGCGCTGATGCATAATATAGTGTATAATATACACTCTTTGGATAGGCAGACCACACGGCATCTCAGCTGTGGGCGAGCTTCGCATCAAGTCTTGGCACGGTTTACCTCGTATATATTCAAAATGTAAAAGACTGTGAGAAAAATATTAAACGGTGGTTTTATATTCTTTTAGACATTTAGAAATTGTTTTGCTCAAGGGGAGGTGAGGTCATTTAAAAAATTGGTAATTTCTTGTGACAGCAGAGAGGGACTTTAAACATTTTCTCATCTCAGATTCTTACAGAGATTAAATACATTTTGATTTACTCCTGTGCACTTAAGTGGAAGTCATCTGATATATACATCTATATCATCATCTGATCAATGGTATAAGTCATTTTCACGGTACAGTGCTGCTGCCTGTGCTCATTTCACATATTTATGTAAGCACCGTTTACTTCTTAGAAGCTTTTTATCTCAAGAAATGTGGCTGCAAAATTCATCATTGTTGTGTTTGCCTTAAATGTAATATTTTGAGACATTAGAGGGGAGGTATAGGATAGGTTAGGGTTCCCTCTCCTTCCCCAGACCCGATCATGTTCATTTAGTCCCTAATAAATGTGGATTAAACATAAAAACAGATGGCATTCCTCCATGAGTGTGGTCTACTGTAGAACAAACAATGTGCTCAATCTTAATGTGCTGCACTTAGAAATGTAGGTCAAAATAATTAACATGTTTTTTTTTCCTCTTCCTTTTGGCAAAAGGTGTTTGAAATGAGGGCATCGTACTCTCTGCTCTAGACGGTGACTCACATTTACCGTGAGAGGAAGCAAACTGGACCTGGATGCCCAAAAGCACACTATGAAAAAAAGAAAGACAGCGAGGAGTGATGAAGAGTTGAGTATAGGAAGATTGTGGAGAGGAAACCAGAAAGGAGAAATGGAAACAGGGAGAGACAGTGATGGACAGTCAATCGACGTGAGAGGATCCGGAGTTGACGCGTCTAGCAACTCACAGTCACTTCCCCCGTCATCAAATATGATGGAGGTACAACCTGCCAATCACTCCGCTGCAAAAAGCCTTCTGCTGTCTTCAGCGGTAACCTTGTGAGTCCAGATGCATGGGAGACAAACATCGGATGTAAAGGTTGGAGCAGAAGCTGATGCTGTTTGGTGGAACGTGTGACAGTGAGTCTGTCTCTGGGCAGAGGAGCCGGCGGGAGCATGTGAAACACAATCGTTCCCCGTCAGCTCCGGGTCAGCAACTTTTACAGGACGAAAATAGACCTTTGTTGTCGACCCCTGTAATCAGTGTTTAAAAGCGCCACCACATTACACATCATCTCGCTTTTGTCCCCCATTTAGCTTCACTTATGTTTAGGGACTAGCGGCTAGACAAGGCTAAAATAAGGACAAAGGAAGCCTCGGAAAGTCTTCGTATTGTATTGCGACTAGCTGTTGTCCTACAGAGACAAACAACCACGGCTGAGCACACATCCTGAGGGTGTTGATACCAGTAAAGCCGCGATGACATCAATAGCTGGAGGCTGTCCTAGGCACTGGCCTAAAGCCATCCAGTTAAGAGTTCCAAGAGTAAGAGAGCCCCACCCACCGTAATTCTGCCTGGAGGAACTATACGGCCTCAGCCGGCGGGCTGACAGGCCGCTGGCTCACCCATCCAGAACATTGCACTGATTGACCAGAAACGTCCTTAGACATAACAGACGTACACAGAACTGTCAGAGAGGAGAGGGAGCGAGGGCAGCAGAGTAAATTGTTGGATTGACTTAACACGAGTGGGAAGCAATAAAGCTCCCCACCACACACACTAATGACTCCAACATGCGGACTGCAGTCCTCTCACTGGCCCTCCCTCTCTTTTTATTTTTCCTCCTGTCCTGCTCTTTCTGCAAGGAAAAACTTCATATCTCGTCGAGAAATAAACTAGGACAAAGTTGTCAGTGGACACAAAATAATTCGGTTTGCACTACTTTAAATTGTATCCAAACTTTACGGAAGCCCCAATGTTAATATCCCTGTTATGCCAAAGACACAATAATTATGCTAATGAAGATAAAACAGATACTGTGGCTAATGAATGGGAATGACCCTTCTCTGACCTTCCACTTTTCACCTGTCAAATTAATTGAGTGGCTTGTTTAAAATTCCCCGGCAGGGAGAATAGCGTGTGATGTCGGTCATCACACCTGCTGGGCTGCATTCGCCGTGTGCAGACTGGTAAAGACAGAACACATTAACATTGTCGGAGCGGGAGTTATTCAGCAAACGACCGGAGGGGAGAATGAAATAGTTAAAAGTGTTGCACGCTGACTCTCTTTGTAGGCGTCTTGGGTTTCTGACCCACAGGTGTCCGGGGCCATAAAAAGCAGCTCTTGCTCTTAATCAGAGATAAAAGGGGAACAGTCCTGCAGGCTCCAACTGTGGGAGAGGGAGGTGTGATGCAGCTAGTATTTGAAACAGGTGGATGCTTTTCACCTCCGTTAAAATACTTCATAATCAGGGGCAGTTTTCGTAGTAAGTGAGATTAAAGCTCTTTTGCATTCTATGTGTTGTAAATGAGTGATCTGTCGACATCATATACTGACCGCGACGTCAAATCGTTCTGTTTACTTTCATATATGTTGGCTTTTTATTCAATATGCAGTCTGAGTTAGACAGAAACAGGGGAGAGGAGACAGGCTGCTTGCTGAGGACCCAGTCTCTGTTTGTACGTCTAATTATCTAAAGATAATGCACAATAAGAAACAAGTATTCTCTGTGCTGGATACTTATACCTGTCTTGTAACAGTATACAGTATGTTCAATGTACAGGTATATGCTACTATACACATACTCGTATATGAAGTGGCATGAAACTTGCTGCTATATTGTTTTCCTTTGTGTCACAGCACATTAATTAAAGTGGTAAACTATCACCTCTGTAAGAGCGTTAGCCTCATACAGGTCCATTAAACTATTACACTTTTGTTAAATGTATAAATGTGCATCTGTCCGTAACAAGATCCGTAGCCGTTCAGTCAAGTTTGCATTTAAATGTAAAACCAAACTGTGATTCCTTTTTTTTTAATTAAAAGGTCTGATTAATCCATTGGAGAGAAAGTGGCATAAAGCCTCTATACATTATTCAAACAATAAAATATACTCCAGACATATGTCAAAAACAATTAGTCAAATGCAAAGGAGGCAATCAACGCAAAACAATAAACCTTCCATGGGGTTATTTATAATGTATAATGCAGCACATTGCCATACCATGCATAACATCATGTTCTTGAAATACTAATGGAGGGCATATCACAGCCTTATTGTTGCACAGAGAATGATTAATACACTTGTAAATCTAATTTAATTTAGTTGAAGTCCTATTACGTTACCATGTAAAGCCAACAACATTAGCAATATAGTTTATATTTAAAACATTGAATGAGATCTATAACAAATCTCCTTTTGCAATGTGTTTTTAAAGAGTTCAATCCAAGGAATGTAGAAGAAATTGTTCAACATTTTAGGCCAACTTGCCTCCTCAAGCAGATTGATACAACGACATGAATATTGATATCCTCATCCAACCCGTAAAAGTGAATAAGTATTCCCCAAAATGCCCAATTACTCCTGCATCTTAGGTAATTGTGCATCATCTCAGAACTCTACGTTTATACACTGGAACAAGGTTTGTGTGTTTTCTGTGACAATAATGAAATTCCCCTCCTCATCTCCCTCTTCCTCTGTTCCCCATTTAATATCTGCGATGCCACTAGCACCAAGCACACATTCACCTCTACAGGGAGGAACCCAAAAGCAACTGTTCAATACAAGACAATGCAATAAAAGGGGCTGCAACAAATAGGCTACTACTGAAGGTTACCATGTGCACTGACTACGTGTGTCACCGTTGTGTTGAGTCAGCCCTCAGCCAGTGTTGGAGTCCAGATTGCATAGTTGTGCTATTGGATTGCACTACATTGTACCGTGTTTATGTGTGTGTGTTGTTTAAGAGGCACGTGGCCTGCATGCGTCGGTCATTGTGCGGATCCCCCACACAGCTGAACTCCCACAGGCAACCCTTCATTGATCTCACTCATGCTGATCTAACACGGCCGTGTAGCTATTTGAATGGCTGGATGCTTGACTCTATTGATCATGCATTGACTGCTTTGTGGTGTATTCAGAAGTGTGTTGGCTGGCCCCCGGCAGTGTCAGTGGTTTAAAGAGATGACAGTTCACAATTGCAGGAGAGGCACAGAGAGTCGTCAGCCATCTGGATGGTGTGCAGCGGCGTTCAAAAGCATATATCTTCCGGTACTGTGGAGGCATTTGTCTCTCATAAATCCTCCCTTTCTTCTTTTTATATTGTTCTGCAACTCTCTGCAACAATGAATTCCAGATCGAACCAACTGGGCTTTTTATTGCTTTCACTTTTGTCCTGAGCTGCTCCTGGATGTTTCAGCCAAGTGACAAAAAACAGACTGTCGGTGTGAGTGAGAAAGTTTGCATTTGAAGAAACATCAAGCTACACATATTTTATGTTACATATGGAGGGGGAAAAAGTGATGTAGGCTTGTTTCTTTGATTCCTAAATCAGTGTTTTTCAGTCAAAAGCTGGATCAGAGCGAGGATGTGGGCAAAGGCATCTCAGCGGCCAGTGTGATGAAAGCACGCAGGGTGAGGGATCAGAGACACAGCATGACATATTAATCTCCTTCTCCCCAGGGATCCTCACACCGCCAGAACACAACAGATACGAGAGGAAATTCAGTTTGCAGTTTGTCAGCACCGGGTTTGTGGCCTAAGCTCTTATAAAAGACCTCTCACATTCTCCGTCTAACTATATTTTCACACGGTGTTCAAGCTACGCAAGCAGTATAATCCCTCACATGGTCAGCACAGACCTGAATGTAGAAGTACAACCGTCATTGTTGTTGTACGGTTGTGGACAGTTTTGAACACGTGCTCAATCGCTGGAAATCAATATCGCTCTCAATACGCTAAACAAGACGCTACAGCCAACAGACAACTAGCTTAGCATGAAGACATGTATCCGTGGGAAACAGCAGGCGCTTCTCTGTCTGAAGCTCCTGTGATTGATGAACCTGCTCCCAATCTTCAGTCTAAGCTATATATGCTAATCAGCTGCTGCCTTGAGTCGAGTCATCTCTCGGCAAGAAAGCAAAGCAATTTCCCAAATGTCAAACTATTCCTTTAATGCACGAACACCAGACCACACTGTCGGAAAGAAAGCAAACAGGCGGATTTCCTTAAAGAAGAAAGAAGAAAAAGCATTCCAGTATGTTTTGTTTTGTATCAGATGTGGACATGCCTCCATAGCCCACAGAGATTAAAGAAATGAAATACCGCAGTTTGTTGTTTCTTCTTTCAGTTCTTGTCTGAGCTACATTTTCCCTGCCATCAGACAATTGAATGTTGTCATCTCAAAGCGCGCTCGTGGGCTTCTTGCTCGTGGATCTGGGGATGTTGTTCTCATAATGGGCCTTTCTGCACATGGCTCTCTGCCATCTTTCCTTCATTACACCGTGGGCCTAACAATCCCAAAACCAACATGACCGCAACCCAAGCATGTGGGTCCTCTCTGTTCAGTGTGCCGCCTCATCCAAAAAGGTCCGACGAGGCTCTGTGTGGTGTGATGTCATGGGGCACTTTCATTACCAAAGCTCCCTGCGAACATGTGAAATCTATGCAACATCAGGCAGAGAACAGCAATTAACGATTATGAATTATCACTGTGCCCCGCAGCCAACATTGCACTCACTGTAAAGGAGTGTGTACACTGCTGCGTTCGTACGGACACAAATGACTAATTAAGAGAAGTTCATTTCATAAACACTGATCAGACAACCTAATGTGACACACTCCACACAGCTCTGTTGCTCTTGAACTGCATCCACAGTGATGTAACCACGGTGGTTTGTGCCCCCAGAGATGAGCTGTTATACACCGGTAACGACCCGTCATTATGGGCTGTGGAGCCGTCCACTGCGAAATCAAAAGCACATTCAATGAGTTTTTGAATCTCAAAGCAGAGCGAACATTTCCAGTGAATACAAAGTAGCACTACTGCACACTAGAGTTTAAATGTGTCCTTCACGTCTGGGTTTGTTTTGTCTGAAGCTCCCATTTTCAAGACAATAAATGCAAAGTGTTTGCCTGATGCACTGACTGGTTTTCCCCATTGAACTCCAGCTGCTATATAGTAAATGAAGACCATACTCGAACGAGACACTTCATAATTTCTAGCGCCAGCGCAAAAACGCGCTGTAGCCGAGCATGACATCCAGCCACATGATGTAGTTTTCCATGCATAGATAAAATAGAAAGTTACTGGTTCCTTAATGATGCTTGGATTCCACTGGGGCCCTGCCAGTGGTGCAGAGAAAATCCAAGATAAAGTAAAGAGCTTCAATAAATCTGGAGCCGTTCCTCCATTAGATGAGATTTATGCTTATGATGTTTGAATATCATACGATTTGAGAGACAAACTGCACCCATATCTCTTCTAATGTGTCAGAGCAATGACACTCTGAATCGCTAACATGGTACAGCCTCTGAGAAGAAACATGTACAACTAAAATATATATCCTCTAACGCATAATGAAATGACATATAAACAAGGAAGTGGAGCCTGACAAATCAGATCAGACAATTTGCCGGAGTCCATGGGAGCAAAAATCAAATATACACACGTTGTCGTAATAATCATCTTACAATCACCATTTACAGTAATCCTTTATCCTGATAAATGCCCACGCTGAGATATGGGTTTTCTCATCAACAACATAACAAATATAGCTATTTACATTTAACTCCACAAAGAAGATGTTTTGTCTATAAAGGATCATTTTAAAGTGTGAAAACTTGAAGCTAATCCCACTTGAGCGACATATTAAATGTTGACATAGCCTCTCGGGGGGAGAAAAAGTCTTGAAAATGTGAATTTGTCCCCTGGAGGTAACTGAATGATGTATTTGTGCCGGCTCCCTGAGCAGTTTAAAATCATCCTTGCAACGTTCCCATTTTGCTCCTGCAGACAACCAGACCTTGAGAGGCGTGCCACGTGTCCATGTGTATTTATTTGCTTGCATCTGCATCACAAAGAGGGAATGTTTCAAAAATCCACACCCACATTTCAAAGCTCACGATTACTCAACTTTGATTATACAGACAGTGTCTCTGTCGAGCATCCTTGGACACACATTCGCTCTTAACCTTCACAACGTCTGCTCTAAATAAAAATCTGGGTACAAGCAATTCTGTTATCCCTTTAACATCAGAAATTCAATATGCCTTTTGATGAAAATAGATTAGACGGCGCAGGTCAGCTCTCATTCTTCCAGAGTGAATATGCAAATTAATTATATCTGTTTTGAATCTCAAGTGGTAATCCTTGTCCATGCAGAAAATCAAATCCCACCGCATCTTCAAACAGCCTATCTCCTTGGCTGGTCTAAATACACCCTCTGACATCAGAGCATCAGTGAGAGCGTGTTTCTAGAGGACAATGTGCGGCGCCATCCACCACATCCGTCACCGTGAGGCAGGGATTAGCCGGCCTCGGTGCAGCACTCATCACGACGGACAGGAAGCCGTTTCACTCGAGAGAGGATATGACATGCGTTTAAAGGATTCAAATAATGCCTGCATGAGTACATGTGCAATGTCACTTTCTTTCGCGTCTGAATGTTTAACGTTCCAGAAGTGACGGGAAGAGAGCAGCCAGCCTCTTGTCGGGCTCAAACTGGCCTCGTCATTTCATCCATTAAAGTTGAAATCGGTCTGAAAATCAATGCGTTAGCTCTGCACAGAGCGACGGATCGGAGGAGCAGAGTGCACTGCCTCTGAGGCTCTGGATGAAATGTTGAATCTTTGTCTCTATGGGTTTAGTCATTTCCAGAGGCCACCTCTGTTACTCAACACCCCTCTCAGCTCCCTTCGGCTGCGGCGGCGGAAACTGTGATGTCGACGTGATAAACTTTTAGCTCCCACAGGGGTTAACACTTGGGTCCACATCACTCGCCTGCCCCGAGGAGCTTTCTCTCTGACTGTTATTGTTATCAAACAGCCATAGGTGTCGGGAGAGGGCAAAGGGCAGGGTCTCTTTCTTCTGCAACCTCTTTGTTACAGAGAAAACCGCCTTAAAACATCCCTGGGCAGGGAGCTGAAGTCAGATGACATCAGGATAACAGGCCAGCGGAGGCACGACAGCACTGGTACTTATAGGAAATGAGGAAAAGTGTTGGGAAAGCCTTTAAAGTTTCTCTCATATCTGTGACGTGATGAACAAAGGTATTCAATATATGGCCAATGGAAGCTGCTCACACAGGCAAAGTGTGGTGAAGGTTGATTAGAAACCGAGCTTCAGGTGTTCAAAGAGAGAACGAGGTCCTCATCCTCATTTGTTGGAGTTGTAAAAACCCGTAGACGTCAGGGACAACGAAACAACGTTCAGTAAAGTTGGAAAGATATTCACAGATTCCGACTATTTTCTCTCGGCCACTGAAATGCGATCCACAACGTTTGTTGGCGACAACAATTTTGTACTGAAAGGCAGCGTACAATTTACTTACTATCCATAATGTCACACGCAACCATATTATAAAAGCAATAAGGTACTGGAGGTAGTACTGTATCATCAATAATGTCCGGTTCAAGGGTTCGGCTAACAACACACTTGAGGCAGATATAATTGACGACACAGTACTGCCTCTCGTACCTTATTGCTTAATCATAATTCAATAACTTTGAGTGTTGGAAATGATGCATTCCAAGTAAGATGCATTTAATCTGATATATCTTCATCTGTGCATTATATTAAAACATTTGAAATAATTATTAACTTAAGTGGTCAAATTAATGTATCATGAAAAGATACAAAAAAAAGTAAAATATGTTGTGAAATATGCTAAAGAATGTGAATGTATTCCAGTAAATTAGAAGTACCTCAACATTGTATTCTAAAAACACTACTTGAGTAAATATACTCTCGTCTAGACCATTAGCCGTAATGATCTTGCATCAACAACGTGATTATCATTTCACTTATCACAGACAAGTATATTTCAGCTGTCTTCTTTTGACGAAGCCCCCCCCCCCACACACACACACACACACGCACGCACACACACACCTCGTCTATCGGTGGTTCAGTGTACTGCCGCCTCGCTCTCTGAGTGTCTGCCATTCTTCTTTTCAGATGCCGGGCCCTAAAGCCACTGTAGCTGCTCATAGATGCTGCTTAACTTACTTGGTTTGAGCCGCTGAGAGTCAAGCAAACAGACTAAATTGGATGGATGCAGCTTTCCCCGCCAGCCGAGGCAACCCTAATAGTCTGCTTCAGATCTCAGCTCTCTTATCTGTCACACACACTTACACAGAAACAAATTGTGCAGTCTCTTCTTTTCAGCCTCTCAGGCCCAATATTTTCATCCTTGTTTTTGTATCCTGCCTTCCATCTGCTTCTCTTCTCTCCCCTCCTCTCTCTCAATAACGATCCGTGTGATTGCACGCAACACATACTCTGACAGAATACACTGCAGGTCCCTGTGGGAGCTCAGCAGAGGTTAAATTCATCATTTCATTGACGGAGTAGGTTCTGCAGGTGTGCAAAAGGTTACAATACCAATCACTCCATATCACCCTGAGATGATCAATAATTGATATCCTGGTTGAAGAATGAGCCTGAATTTGAAGTTTTTTGTAGAGGTGGGAGTTTGTGTATTGGTGCGAGTCATTTCACCATCATCTCGCGGTAGTCAGTACAGAAGGTTAATGGTTATATCGGGTCACTGGAACAAGAGGACGGTGCAACTGGTGTATGAAACACCTTGCACCCCAGCATTTAAGGTCTGATCTTTTCAATCTGATTCTGTTATTAACCACACAGAAATTTGTCTCTTCAAATCAAAGCTGTAGATCATACATTTACTCATCCAGTAGGCGGTGGAAGAATAATCTCAAGGTGTTATTTCTTTTTATCGGGAGAAACTAAACAGCAGTGTCGCAAAACCTTTTTATTTAATAAACAATATACATGCAATGCATACCAATTCCTTGCCTCATGCATTTTTCAGTGGGATTAGAGAATATAACAGCTATTCCTCCCAGCATCCTGTAACTCCTCCTGCCAGTGCTCTCTGTGTCCTTCACACGACAGACTTCCAGCCAAGAGTGAGACTTTGTAGATCAGAGCCGTGTGGCCAAACTGATGCAACATCATGCCAGGTATGAAACCGACAGACACACCTTTCGCACCAACAGTGTGTCATCCACTTCACTCCACTCCATCTGTGAGTCAGAGAGACAGTGCGTGAACGAAAACAACAGTCACCATATTGACAAGGCTGAGTCTTTTATAGTGGCCTTTGATCACCATTGTTCTGTGGCAGTTGTGTGGGCGTTTTCCCAGAAATTTGCTTTGGTTATTCAAAACATCCATTTGAGAATTCACTGTCAACAAGTATAGCTTTTAACTTTCACAGTGTCCGACTAAAATGTGCTGTGTGAATCCATTCCGCCCGAGAACATGCTGAGTGCTTCTATTTGGCCTTTATGTTTTAAAACGTGCATTTGTAGCCAAGATAGCAGCCAATGTCTGTGCGATGGTTCATTCCACAGCGGTGGTCTCGTTTGTAATGTCTCAGCATTTAATTGATCTATGGCAATCAAGTTGTTTCGAGACATTCATGGTCCCCAGATGATCAATCTGCTTTTTCCTCTAGCGCCACAAGCAAGGTGGTCATTTGTGGTTCTGAGTGGAATATTGAGACAATTGTTGGACATTCAAAGAACCAAAGAGGATACACCAGCAGGTCAAAGTTAACGTATTCTGTCAAATATATCTCAACATTTACGACCAAAACTGCTTGTTCTGCTCAACATAAATAAATAATACATGTATAGAAACCCTGAGACCCTATTATTTTATTTTATTTGTCTGATTGTCCGTATAGTTGGTTGTTTTGTATTTTTTGTATTTATTCGTTTTTGATTGTCTGGTGTAACTTGGAAAAACGTAAAATAAATTGATTGAAAGAAAGAAACCCTGAGACTCCCTCTGTCCCTGGATCTGATGGAAATGAGCCTCAACGCCTCTGATTGAGTCTTGCTTCAACATCTGGCATCTCATTACTGGTACCAACAATTAACACCTTCTGACCAGTATTACTCGACACATTTAATTAATAACTCATCTAAAATGTTGTTTAACAGCTCAAGTAAATAGAGGTATTCACTGACTAGCTATCTTAAGGCCACGGTGACTGCAGTAGCACTTCAGGGGTCCGTCCTCACAGGACAGGATTACCAGTAACTAGCAATAGCAAGCTCTACATTGAATACTTCTATTTAGATTAGATCAGATATGCACTTTATTCATCCCCAAGGGGGACATTTATTTGAAGCAGCAGCAACATGCTTACAATATATATAATACAATAACATTTCAATAATATAGCAGGACTAGACATATTACATTTAGGAATTGAAATAATAAATAACAAAGTGAGCTTTGCAGCGCATATGTGACAAATAAAGAAAAGGTCTCCATAGAGGAATGATAAATACAATATGCTGTAAGTTACATATTCACAAAGAAATGTGTATATTTTAGGTTTGAGGTATCGTAGCCTGTTATGACGGCCATAACAGAATATACAGTGACATGTTCAGTTCAGACATTACTGTCGCTGCTTTTCACAGTACGGTTGTTGTTCTGCCCGTCTCCGGCCCACTAGAAGAATGAAATGGGAGCAAAGTAGGAACCAGCATATGTTAGTATTAATAAATATCATGAACCAAATAGACATATACCTTCTGCTGTGGTCATCTGTATTCTGCAGTTCAGCTGGGGGTTGAGCAAACTCACTCAGTGGTAGTCAAAGACTGAGAAGACGTCCAGCGTTCAGCTGGATGTGTTGGACCTAATGTAAACATGTTGATTGTACCCAAGCACAGTCTTGTTGACTGGCACATTTCCCATTGACTTTCTCTCCCATCACCCACACACTGCCCCGCCCACTGGTTACAGGTTGTAGTTCGATCGGGAGGAGATGTGTCACGGGTCAGACACGTGCCCGTCTGCAGAGCGAGCTCGGCCGAGGCTCCCCAGTGGGGCCCTCCATGTCTGGATTGACAGAACTATTAGAGCTCTGCCAGACATGTAGGAGGGGACAAGGTTACCTCAAATCACCACTTATTCTCTATCAAGGTTGTGGCAATAAATGCGGTCTCTTTTTATCTGCAGTGAGTAAAAAAGCTGGGCTGGAACAGAGACGAGAAGATAAGGAGGCAAGAAAGAGAGAATGAGAAGAGAGCCGCAGAAACAAGATAGAAGGTCAAAGGCAGAGAGAAGGGGCGAGGATCGACGAATAGAAGACATTAATGTATTCATATTTTGATTAGTTTGCCTCGTATCTTTTGGTCACAAGCTCTTATTGAAGCAATTGCACACTGCAAATAGAAAAACGTGATGGCCTATTCACTTTTCTCAAACACGCATAAAATATATACGAAATAGCACACACAGAGTCCGAAGGTCAGCACTCTGCGCTCTCATGGGAGGTAATGTGATACCGGTCCGTTGGAACAGAATCAGTAGAGCATCAGCAGGTTCAACGCTTCCTAATGCGACCGAGTTCCAGTATGTGCATGGTACACAGTGCTCAGCCGGATGGCAGTATTCTGAGACCCGACATATATTCATCTGGATTCATTTCAGCCCCATAAAGGCACCTATGCAGCTGTTAACAATCAATATAATGCTACTTATGAATGTCATAAATATGTAAATTAATTGTTAACGTCAAATAATACCATTATTGTAATAATGAGGGCTGATTGTGAGTGAAATTAGCACTGTTTCCGACACTATTACTGTCGATACACTGACACGTGTTCCTAAAGCTCTGTCCATTGTGTATACTTATTTCTTTCTTTACTCACACCTCGACAGACCAGAATGTATCGTACCCACAACACCAGCTCTCAGGTAGAGGTGCTTGAGTCATTCTGGACTAGGAGAACTTGCTCTCTTGGTGTTGTCACCTTCACTCCTTACCCCTCCAACCGCAAATTAATAAAACAAGTAAGCACATCCAGGGGACTGCTGCAAGGCATTCTGGGAAATCAGTTACTGACTTACATATACTGTATACTGTATATGTGTTACTTATTTACTGATTATATATAATGATTACATTGCTGATGTACATTAATGTATACTATATACTGTATTTATATATTCGTATACCATTTTAGAAAACCACGGGCTGCTTGTAAAGGATTCATGACATAACTGACAGTCGCAGTGAGCAACACATACCGGTGTATACATTTGGAGGATCATAACTGTATGTCGTGCATTGAGAGTCTGTTTTCTTCCATGGGAATGTGTTTGTTTCTGTCACATGTCCTATCTGCTTGGTGTTTCTACAGCTCATGGCTCTGTGTTTTTCGTGTGCAATAAAGTGGTTTGTGAAATAACGGAAGCTTAGCTCCCCACGATTACCTCAGAAAGCCCAGACATTTTCACAACCCCGTGGCTTATACTATATGGATTAGCTTGACTGCCGGAGACTTGAACATTGGCAGCTTAGAGGGTATATATGGTAGGATTTTCCTCACCTCGACAAATCTTCTATCAAAGGTTTAGAAGAGTCAAGGATTCAGGGACAAGCTATGAGGATCTTTAAAGTCTGTCAAATTATCAAATGTCCTGTCCCATGGCTGAAGCTTCATATTTAACATACAGACATGAGAGTGGCATCAATCCAACTCATCTCAGTGACAATCAGTGAAACCACATCGCGTGAGATGCTGAAGCAGACAAAAGGAAATGAGGGAAAAGATGGAGCCCATCAATGAGCTTCTCCATCCAACTCAATTAACTCACCGAAGCTCTCAACCACGTCTCAATTGGTGCTCTGGGCACATAAGAGCTCCTCTTCACACTGACTCACTAACTGACTGACTGGCTCTGCGTGGAGCCCGACTGCTCATTGATTTGGAGAAAGTATGCCCTGATATGACCTTTCTATCACACTCAGAGCAGGCCGACGGGGACTGATGATGGTTTTCTGGAAAGTAATGAACTTCTCAGCAATGTTGCTGCTGGCAGTTCCTGTGACTGTCATTCCTGTGACAGCAGGTGAGATGGAAGGCAAAGCTGGATTGGCACAGTGCCTCTTGTGACCGGTGCTGGCACCGCCGCTAGACGGCATTGTGCATCGGCTGAAAAACCTGTTGTTCCCAGTTATCCAAAGTCAGTTCAAGTATTGTGTTGCATGTGTGTTTTTTTGTCTGTGTTCTATACATATTTTGGAATTTCACAGTTCGTCAACGGTGAATCCAGAAGTGTCTCGACGTGTCGCGGCACGTAGCGTCCTCTATCAGACGTATCACTTCACTCATGTGACAAGACGGTTTCTTTGACTTTTGCTCAGCTCACATCAAAGGAGGAAGTTAAAAGCGTGTGTACCCATATCCTCTGCATAACTTCAAGCCAGACTGACTATTATTTAGACAGGATCATTTCCCTTAACACAACAATAGGAATAATGGAGCTGCAAAATAACTGCGCAGTAGATACTGATGCTTCACCTAACTAATCCTCTTGCTGGTACTTGTTTGCCCATAGTCTTCTTGCTGCTATAATAAGAAGGATGCCTTGCTTGACTGGGTCTCATCTGTCACCCACAGCTTCTCTTATGGATTTTCTTGTTTTGATCCTTGCCATCTGTGCTTCCTTCTCTCCCTCTGCTTTTCTTCCAAAGTCGACATCATGAACAATTCATTCTTAGCCACGGCTTCACTGGATTTGGCTCCATAGTGCAGAGTAATTGTTAAACTATTTTTGCCCTAGTATTGGTATATTTTCATATGAGCTAATAAAGAATCTGCTATATGGAAAAACTCGCTTTAGTCTGGCGGGGAAACAAACTTTCTCTGTAGACATATAGCAGCTGAAGCTTCCTCAATGATCTCAACCGGAAATAAACAGATTGAATATTTTTTCTCTGGCAGTAAATGGGAATATAAAGACTGATTTGAAAGCACACTTCCACATTCACACTGACAGCATTTAAATTGAGTGAATCTCATTTCAGTGCAAAAGGTCATACATGAAAATTACAAAAATCTACTAAAGTAGTCCTCGCTGCAGCAGCTCTAGCAGTTTTTTTCTAAAATGACATGAAGACGCTGTGGTTTTTAACCCTGAAGAAATATCCCCAAATATTGATTACATTGCTACAAAACACATTAAAACATGACACAATTCCACCCAGTGTGTGCATATTGAATAACCACGGGTAGGATCCTGAACAGAAGAATACAATTTATTTTCCGTGGTCATGTTTATTGTCTACAATGACAACAGTCACATTTCTAAAGAGTCTGTTTCATACATAACTCTTACGCCAGTCCACACACAGAGCAATGAGGGACATTGTGCAACTGTTAAGTCATCCTCAGAGGTGAAAAAGAAAGAAAAGGATGTTAAGAGAAGAGAGAAAAAAAGAAAAGACACTTGATCTATCGCGGGTGTTGCCAGACGGGTGCAGAATTAGCTGTAGAAATCAACTCAAGAAAGCTTGGCTGGAGCTCGCCCTCCCTGTACCAGGCTCCATGTTACATCGGCATTCCTCCTTCCCCTCAAAAATATATTTTCAATTAAAACCAGACCTGCTCCCGGGCCGTGTGTGTGTCTGTGTGTGTGTTCCTCTCTGTGAGCATGTGTCTGTCTGTATTGTGGCCTAATATGCCAAAGTGTGTGTTGCTGTGTAAGTGTTTCTGGACAGATATGTTGTATCTCACCCCCAGACATAAAGGGGGCTGGTCTCCCCCGGTACAGAGTGGTATAGCTGCAGACCGCATTAATTCCTGACTGCCTGCCTTCCCCAAAGCATGTGTGCACCAGGCAGCGACCTCACTGGATCCTGAACAAAAGACCCGTGAGTGGAACGAGACCTGCACTCCTTCACCTCCGTGAAGCACGAATCTAAAACAGCCCAAAGCTGCTCAGTAGAAGAACAGTAAAGTGTCACAGTGAGGCCTGACGCTTAGTGCTCAGTGCCCGCTCATATTCTAATGTTACAACATTCAGCTTTAAAAGGAAAATCCCACCTCGGTTTCACACTCTATGTAACGGCCCGATGGTTTTTTAGGGGATATGCTACTTTAGAATTGTTGGATACGCTCACTTCCCAAAGTCTGCGTCTTCCGTCGTGGATTTTCCACATTTCCCAGAGTGCCTTTTGACAAGACTCAGAGATGTGTGCTTTTTGTGCTGGAGAGACTGTGTGTTTTTTCAGTCGAAGAAAGTTAGAGTGAGGCGAGAACAATGCCACCGAGCAGTGGCAGTTGCTCCCCAGTCAAATTACCTCAAATTACCTGTCAATTGGGTGATATTTCAGATGCTACTACTGGCAACAGTTCCACACAGATTCAAGCTATGGCTGCATTGAATTTCTACCGGGGGCTACCATTGGTCGAGAAGTGTCTCTGACAGCTCGATGATGGATTGCCCTCTGAATGATTGTTGAATGTCAAGATGTCAAAATGGTGAATCTACAAAGCAACCCTCTTTCACCATATGCGTAGACAAGTTCAAGAATACTGACAACAAGTATTACATTTGCTGAACCATGCAGTGACATTGACATATCTTTTTTTTTAAGTTATTAAGGCAAACGTGTCAGTAAACAGTTGCCTTTCCACCCTCCCTGCAGAGACGGAGCCACATTTTCATTAATAGTCATAAATGGTTATCTCACAAGTTCAATATCTGCTCTCCTTTCAGCTCTGTTTTGGCCTCCACCAAGTCCAACGGTCAGTATCTTGCTCTTAAGCTGCTAAATGCTACACTATGTTCATTAGCTAGTCAATAACTTTGTCTTTCTGCCTCTCGGTGTTGGGTAGGTAGTGAGCTGTAGGTTTTTCTATTTCTGAAAATAGCTAACTTCTGCTGGAATTGAAACAAACGTTATGGGCCATAAAACCAAAACAGGGAGAGAACCTTTTTTTTTTTACATTAAACATTCAATATCAATAATTACTGAGAAATATACGGATTATAGCAGCTTGACATATGTCAACCACCCACAGGGCTACATACTACAGAGTACCAGAAATTGTCCACTGGGATAAATGATGATTTAGCTTGCTGCTAACTTCAGCTTACTTGTGTCTGTATCTGCAATGGAAATACTTCAACAGCAAGTTATGCATGTTTGTCAGGGAATCAGAAAATAAACACCAACAAAATTAGTGAGGAATTACACGCTGCATACTACCTACACACATTTTAAATGACTTTAGGGTGAAACTTTCCTAAACATATTCCAACCAAACCATATAGAGCAGCTCTGCCCAGACTTGAGAGTCATCTCACACTTAAAGCGTGATTATAAAATTGTCCTCAGGGTGGTACATATCCCTCTGCACTGGATATAATTTTCCACCAGACATTGACTGTGACATGCACATGTCGTTAAGAAAATCAAAGAATCACTGTGTTCCTGGGTCTAGTGGGTGACATAAGAAATATCCCACCATATAGAGCAGTGTCCTGTTCTGACAGGATAACACAGCCGAAAAAGGGAAACCCAACACCCACCTACCGCACAACACTGACTCAGACATGTCTAGAGGAGAGCATGACATCTTGCTGTGTGCGAGTCAATATGTGTGTGTTGGGCTTGTGTGCCTGAGGCCTGCCAGATGCTAGGTGTGCCAATGCAGAGCTGTGAGGTGCAGTAGGTCTATAACAGACTATTGTTATATAATAAAGTAATTATAGACACTGTGTTAAGGCCCATCAATGCATATATATTAATGAAACAGCAAAGAGTTGGATTAGAATATTGATTACAATTAAATCTCCATACAGTGAATGTATGGCTACAGCCAGTAGCCTGTTAGCTTAGCTCAGCAGACTACTTGTCGGCTAGAAGCAGTCATTTCCTGAAGCTAATGCTGTTACCATGCTGTTGCCAGCAGGATACCTGGGGAAGTTCCCTCTATCAGCACACAACCCCTGTAACACATACAGATACCGTGTTTAATTAGTTAATTAGTTGGATTTAGAGTGAGACAGAGCCAGGCGAGCTGATTTCCTCTGTGTCCAGGCGTTATGCTACGCTAAGCTAAGCGGCACATGGTTGTGGCTTTAAAATTAACATAAAGATTTGAGAGAGGTATCAATCTTCTCATTCAACTTGCGTTGAGAGAGCCTTTCCCAAAATGTACAATTATTGAGTTAAACTTCTGTAGAAGAGAGAAAGCTTACTTGTGTCTATATCTGCAATGGAAATATTTCACTAAGGTAGCTGATAGAAGCTGGAATATCATCATAAACATGAGTCTTTTATGTGTTTGTTTTTTTAAAGTGTATTGCAGTCTCATCAACACCCTATACTAAACATGAAAGGGAAGGAAGACATTGGCCATCCCAGAGCTCTAATATGGTTTACCCAAGAGTCAGTTTACTTTATAGGCTTGGACGCATATGTCATTCTTATTCTTAGTTATCATCACATGCAGCACAGAAAAACACATACTGAAACAAAGGATTATTCAGCATACTGAGAGCTCCATCAGGCGCAATGATGTTAACTATTTAGTTGCCCAATCTTTCAATTCATTTTCACACCTTATTTCCTCTCTTCGATTCCAGGGAATTGGTCATATTGAATTGCCAAGAGAGGGAGATATGGAGAGAAAGATATGCCAAAGACAGCTTTTTGGGATTGAAACACTGGTACATATATTCCAGCCGATGGTCCTCGATGACTATTTGGATATGATTGTTCAATTATTGTTTTTAATTTTAATTTTATTTTTTAGATCTTTGATTAATGATGGCTCAATACGGATCCCTCTCAAAGCCCCATTTAGAATCCAACACAATGATCTGATATTATAGGGTGCTCCGTGATTGTATATCTATGTTGACTGCATACATTGGGCTCCATCTACCTTTTCTGTGTTGTGTGAGTGTGGCACCTACTCAGACCTCTCAGTACTACGTCCAGCACTTTAAAGCTGCAGTAACCGCAGGTGGAGCCTCTACCACCAGGTTGTGCACAGGTGTCCTGCATTCAGTGATTGGGATATGATGTGTTTTTTTCTGCACCTGCAATTCCAGCTGAAGCAACTCTGATGAAAGTCCTTTAGACCTAAATCTAAATAATAAAGGGTTCCCTGCATTTAAGTGTGCGGATACCCATTCTATTAGCTGATAGAAGATGAAAAGCTCATAGGAGAATAGCCGATACCCAAGGGAGTAACCACATTATTTTCTTTGAGACAGCAAAATATATATATATATATATATATATATATATATATATATATATATATATATATATATATATATATCTTGGCGGAAGAGATGCAATGAAGATAGTCTTCAAGGCCTCCTGACAACGAGTCACCAGCGTTAGCATAATGTGGAAAAATCACCTCAATTGCTCCCACTTGGCAGAAAGAGATGGAGAGAATGGATGGAGCAATTTGGAAGTTCAATTTGGCAGGCAGAGGCTTGGTTAAGGACAACCCACCCTTGGATCGGCTGGTGCCTCGGCCTGATCTGCCACTGGAGATAGAGCCTATACATCTTGAGGTTTAGAAGACCTGCAGTGTCATAGTGAACATTTTTAAATGTTCCCTCTATGCACCTTCCTATATTAACTCAAACAGTCTTCCTCTGAAGCCCCAACACACTGTCTGTAACACATTAGTCTTGAACCTGTAATAACAGACAGATTGTATTACTCTTTAAGTTGATGTGCAATCTTAAGAGAGGACAGTGTTGATGGGGGAACATATCAGATACAGCACACGTGTGTGTGAAATCTTGAGATCTTCCAAAATACAGATGTATGTATCTGTTAAACAGCATGAGACGTAAAGTTGCATTAACTGTATATTTGTTTTGCCACTATGGGCATGCACCAACACATTATTGTCTTTTAAGTTGTTGTGTTTAAGGCCGGCGTTAGCGTAACTTTTCATATTTACACATTCAACAAATCAAGCAACATTAGCATTCATGTTTCTGGCCAATATTCTCTCTTCTTTCCGCTCAGTGTGGGTCTCCACCAACTCCTTTGACTTTTGAACCGCTACATGCTCCACTGTGCCCGCAGGCCAGTGAAAACTGATGATGAACACTGAGTTACACACCTGGCAGGAAATGCAACGTCGGAGTGCAGTTAGTGTGACCTAAAGCAATTAAGTTGTGTGCAGGAAAACCAAAATAATAAGTTCAATGAGACCATACTTCTGCTTTCACATGACACGTGGTCATTTGATGCATTGTTATCATACAAATATAGAGTTGAGCTGCTTTAAAGTAATTTTTTGAGCCAGTGATTACAACCATGTGAACTATGCACAACACTTTTCTACCCTTGAGCCTTACATCAACTTCGCATGCTCCACAAGTTTCTTTTTCGCATGTCATCCGATTCACCGGTCCAACGCTCCTCGGAACACCACACACCTCTCCTCCAGCTGGTGCCTTGCTGCATGCCAAGTGGCCTGAGTGTGCAGAGTGGCTGAATATTGACATTTGATAGTGTACAGTACGTGCTCATACTTTAAACTCTGATGTAATATTGCAGTTTTTTAAAACTCTATATGTGTCATACAGTAATATAATGATACTACCGTATGATGTCATCAGATTGAATGCACATGTATGTGAGTCTGTTTCCGACTGTGCAGCTGAAGCCTTACAATCCTAAATATTATATGCAAACAGACGTATAAAAGGATAATAAAAAAACTCACATGCTAAAAATATTCACTGTACCTTTAAAACAAAGAGGTACGTGAAATAAAGTACACTGCTCATGATGCCAGGCTTCTGTTGGTGATTCATCTATTTTATACAGTCACAGTCTCCCTAAGTTTCTCTCTCTCTCTCTCTCTCTCTCTGTATCCGTCTGTCTCTCTTTCTCTCCCTCTCTCTATAACTCAGTTTTATTCACATCACTCTGCATAATGCATGATAGCACATAGGTCCCTGAAGGCCTTTCATTACGTAAACCTGTTGCAAGAGGAGCCACAGCAGCATTTTTACAACATCCATCAAGACGGGTGTGTTAGAGTGGTTTGTGATGTATTGCTGTTGGAGCGGCAGTGAAGTATGAAGACAATTACACTTATACTTTCAAAGCACACACCATGTATTTCTAAACACTTGGAAAGCTTGTTTGAAAACCACCAGCGAGGCATTGTGTGTACCAGAAATAAGCAAATGTACACAGGAATGAAAGACCTATTTCCTCTCTGCACGGTGAAAAGGATACACTTCTGCAGGGCATTATCGTGAAAACCAACAGGGAGAGTCTCTTTCACTGAAAGCTCTCAAAGTGAGGGACTATGCCCAGGGATATAAGGGCCTGCTTCTTGATGTTGTGCATCAGGAAAAGAGCCACGTACAGTGAGACGGAAATAATAAAATAACATCCGTAATGTAAGACAGAGGAGGCCAGCTGGCCTTAAGAGGACCACTCTCTCTCCCACCCTGCTCTACTCAGTCAGTCATCACCTGCCTGCAGCTTCTGCAGCCCCCTCTGAGAATAGGAAGCACTATTTCAGCTGCCGAGATGCTCTTTCACTGATGCAATTGAGTTAAAGTTCACCGTTTCTCAGCAAGAGAGAGAGATTGAGAGATTGTGGCATAACCTTTTTCTATCAGTTATCTGGCACCAGGTGCATTCTAAGGAAGATTTTCTTTTTTAAATCCTGGATCAGTATCTGGTTACATTAATAGATGGATATTTGGAGTAAATCCAATGAAGAATCCTTCATTTGTTATACTAATGGAAATATCCAGTAAGCGGGGAAATCTACAACCATAACAAGGATTTGGAGTGGAGACGGAACCGTGGACCCAACTCACCGTTTGCATTCTTCCCACATATCAGGTGTTGCCACAGTTGAAGAGACCCCCATATCTCCGCGTCAGTGTTGACGGCCTGCTCCAGGGTCTCCACGGTGAACTTGGGGATTCCGTTATCCCGCTCCAGCAGCGCGCTCCGCAGCACGCGCGCGTACACCTCGCGGAAGAGGCTCTCCATGCACGCAGCCAGGTAGATCGCCGCGTGCTCATGGATCCTGACCGCAACCTTGCTCTCGACCATCCACCTGAAGAACTTCCCCACGTTGAAGATGAGTCCGCAGCGCGCCGACTTACCGCGGCTGAACTTGTCCTCCTCCGTGCTCATATTGTACAGGGACAAGGCGCCCAGGGCCGCGCTGATGCAGCTCGTCGAGACGCTCCACGACAAGACGATCTTTATGGCACTTTGGATCTCATATTTGGTGCATTTGGCGTAGCGTAAACTCAAGCGCTGCGACTCCTTTGCGACCCTTACCAGGACCCGGCTGACCAGCACCGAGAGCCGGAGCAGGACGTCCTGCGGGGGAGGCGGCAGGGTCATCTCCTTGTCCCTGCTCAGCGCGCTCGCCACTTCCCCGAGGCTCCACGGCACATCCTCAAGCTCGGGTAGTTTAGCGCACTGCCCGGTGCTCTCCAGGATCTCGGCGTCTTCGACCAGGACCGTGTTAACAGTGTCCAGACTGTTGTGTCGACTGTGCATCGATTCGGTTAAATGCCAGTGAGTCCCCCCATGCGCCTCTGAGCAGCACAGCGACGCACTGGAAGACCTGAAGGAGTCGGCGGCTCCACCATAACCCGAGTCTAGCGTCAAATCCTCCAGGGTCCTCGTTACTGACTTGCTACTCCTTGCCATAATTGCACTTCATAATGTAAAAGAGGGTTTGGGGAAGTGGAGGAAAAGATGCAAGACGGCGCAGTCCGGATGTGCACGGCGTGTCGCGCGAGCTGCTCTCACCAATATGTTCTGTTTTTAGTAAAAGTCCATCCAAGGCTGTCGTATAAAGTTAGAGTAGTATCTCACTACAGTGCATCGACAGTCACACCGAGCTGTACCAGCGCAGTGCCTGACAGATGGAGGCGGGGCCGTGGAGCCCCGAGAACAGCTGTCAGCCAATGGACTCTCGGGATGAAGAAGCAGGGAGTTTTAATTGGATCGCTTAAGAGGATCAATAAAAAGTCATCGATGTAGCCCATGATTATCCTTATTAATCATTTTTTTAAAAGGCAATGTAAACACTGAACACAATGCCGGTGCTGTTGACTATATAGTCTACTTTAGGGAAGTTTCTCAAAATTTTGGAACAGCGTAAGTGCAGAAATCCTGCATGTAAAAGTGTATAAAGACAACAACTACAGTAAATAATACATCAAATTATATACACTATGGAAGTAGAATACGAATAGGTATGTATAAGGGACAACTCATCCTTATGGCCCATGTCTGATCGTAACATGACTCAAGACTATTAATAATAGATTGCATGCATAATATATCCTTCTCTAATCCTCTAGAGGAAAACTCAATGAAAAGATCAGAATTACTTTCAAGGTCATTTGCTGGGATCACTTGCATAGACTAACCTAGAGAAGTTTCCCCCAATACCCATTTATTCTGTGAAATCTGCAGGCACCCCATTCCTGTGGCTGCACATGCAAATGCAATTCAAAAGATATATGTAGTTGGTTTAAGTTGAATGCATTAAATAGAACTGCAGACCTAATGTCATACTGACAAAACCACGAATTGACAAGGTGGTGGAAAGAAAATCTTAATTTATACCATGAACTGTATTTCTCACCGATCTGAGGGACTGTGGCTGCTTTACATCTGAGGTGCAGTAAGACTGAAGCCTCTGTATTTGAAAGTAAGCTGAACGTCTCTGGAGCAACAGTGAACCCTGGTGTTTTACAGTCAAACTTCAGTTTATTTACAAGGCCAAAGCCTTGAATCTCTGTCAAATAGACTACTAACATTTTTTTTATTGTGAAATAGGGATATACGTCTGTGGGTAGATACTATTACAAGCATGTGATGAATGTAAATATTATAGATATTCATTACACACACATAACAATACATACTGTTCAGACTGTGAAGGTCACATGAGAAAAGAATGCAGACAGAGCGGCGTGTGTAGAAGAAAACATGTTTCTCCAAAACCAGATTTAAATAGGTTTTCTCTAAATGTGAAAGGTGTAAACAAAAAAATACATATTGCTCTTCCTCTATTCCTAAGTTTCCCTCTGGGTGAATAAATAGTCCTATATCTTTGATTTTGAATGAAGCTCATGGTGGTGAGTGGTCGTCCCGTAACCACAAGGTAGAATAGTTTATTTGAAGAGTTTCAGTCAGGATTTAGAAAACACCACAGCACAGAGACAGCACTGGTGAAGATTACGAATGACCTCTTAATGGCAGCAGATAAAGGACTTCTCTCTGTACTGGTCTTGTTAGACCTTAGTGCTGCATTCGACACCATTGACCATAACATCCTATTACAGAGACTGGAGCAGTCGATTGGTATTTCAGGCACCGCCCTAAGTTGGTTTAAATCCTATTTATCAGATCGATCTCAGTTTGTATTTGTAAACGATGAAGCCTCAATGACCACCAACGTTAGTCATGGAGTTCCACAAGGTTCTGTGCTTGGACCAATTCTATTTACCTTATACATGCTTCCTTTGGGCAATATTATCAGGAAACGCTCTATAAACTTTCATTGTTATGCAGATGATACTCAACTATATCTATCGATAAAACCAGAGGAGACTAACCAACTCACTAAAATTCAAGCATGTCTTAGTGACATAAAAACATGGATGACCGGCAACTTCTTGATGTTAAACTCAGACAAAACCGAAGTAATTCTACTCGGCCCTGAGCACCTCAGAGATCAATTATCTGGTGATGTGATTTCTGTAGATGGCATTACTCTAGCATCCAACACCACTGTAAAGAATCTCGGCGTTATCTTTGATCGGGACTTGTCCTTTAACTCCCACATAAAGCAAATCTCAAGGACTGCATTCTTCCATCTACGTAATATTTCAAAAATCAGGCACATCTTGTCTCAAAAAGATGCAGAGAAATTGGTTCACGCATTCGTTACTTCGAGACTGGATTACTGCAACTCCTTATTATCAGGCTGCACTAATAAATCTCTTAGGTCCCTCCAGTTGATCCAGAATGCTGCAGCTCGTATTCTCACTAAAACTAAGAAAAGAGATCACATTACTCCTGCACTAGCTGCTCTGCACTGGCTCCCTGTAAAATCAAGAATCACTTTTAAAATTCTTCTCTTAACTTACAAAGCCTTAATTGGTGATGCACCATCATATCTTAAAGAGCTTGTAGTACCGTATCGCCCCACCAGAGAGCTGCGCTCACTAAATGCGGGTCTTAAAATGTAAAATGGGAGCCAGAGCCTTTAGTTATCAAGCTCCTCTTTTATGGAACCAGCTTCCACCTTCAGTCCGGGAGGCAGACACAGTCACCACATTCAAGAGTAGACTGAAGACTTTCCTCTTTGACAGAGCTTATAGTCAGGGCTGAATCAGGTTTGCCCTGGTCCAGCCCCTGGATATGCTGGTATAGGCTTATAGCTGCTGGGGATGTTTAGGATGCACTGAGCACCTCTCTCCTCTTTTCTTTCTCCTATGGATGAATCTTCATCTCTCCATCACACATGACTAACTCTGCTTTCTCCCGGAGTCCTTCTGACTTCACGTCTCATGGGGTCATCGGACCCTATGAGACGGCATAGATTCCATCTGCTGATGGACCTTCGATGGTTGGATCGTGAGTTCCTGTCGCCAGCTGTGCCACTGCCCTGCTGGGACTCCGCCCACTCCTCCACTTGGGAGGTCTCCAAACTCTCCATCGTGGAATATGCCTAAATATGAACTATTGATAAACTCTGTCAGATTCCTTGAATGTATTTTAACTCTAAATATGTCCTTCTGTACACATTACATCTATTGCATCTGTCCATCCTGGAGAGGATCCTCCTCTGTTGCTCTCCTGAAGGTTTCTTCCCTTTTTTTCCCCCTGAAGGGTTATTTGGGAGTTTTTCCTGGTCCGATGTGAGGTTTTGGGTCAGGGATGTCTATGTGTACAGATTGTAAAGCACTCTGAGACAAATTTGTAATTTGTGAAACTGGGCTATACAAATAAACTGAATTGAATTGAATTGTAGCCGGTTCCACCTCTGCTCTCCCTGTAGTTTGCATGTTGAAGTGTCCTTGAGCAAGACACAGAACCCTCAGTTGCTCCCTGGGTGCTTCACAGCAGTGCACTACACTGTAAGAAAAAAACCTGTAAAAAAACGGTCAAATGACTGGCAGCAATGGCTGCCAAACAAAAAACGTAAATTTAAGCTACAATACCTTACTTCAAAAAAAGGACGAAAACCATAAATTTATAGTAATTTTCATTAAAGATGTTGCAGTGAAATACTGTTATTTTACAGATTTTTCCTGTAATATTACAGTCAAATACCTTCAATAAAGTGATATTTCCAAAGCTTCTACAGTGAAATACTGTAATTTTACAGATTTTTTTCTATATTATTACAGTCAAATACCTTCAATAAAGGGATATTTCTAAAGCTTCTGCAGTGAAAATCTGTAATTTTACAGATTTTTTATTACATTACATGTCATTGAGCTGATGCTTTTATCCAACGCAACTTACAATCATGTTTCAGTCATACACCGTAGACGCAGCTACAGGGAGGCACTCAGGGTTAAGTGTCGACTAGGGCGGGGATTGAACCTCCAACCCTGTGATTGAAAGACAGACCTGCTTCCCACTGACCCATAGTCGCCCATGATACAAAAGATTTGTCATATTACAAACATTTGAGGACTTGGGAACCTTCGAAGGAGTGCATTTTTTTTCTTCTCGGTTTTTAAACCACTGCCAAGCAGGGATGCTAAGTGCTAGATATTGCCAGCCTACATGGTTGGCCCCATTTGGGAGTGGTTACAACCTGGTAAAGAAAGCTAAGCTCTGACATGTTTAGAAAAAAAAGAAGCTAAAATCAGCCCAAACTCTTAACAGGGTCTCAGATTTGCAAAGCCACACATCCTCTTCAAGTCCTGGATTTCAGACAGCCAATTAACTCTGGTGGGTGTTTTGGGGGAAATGTCACCCCATCACCTCATTGTAGCCCTGTCTCGAGTGTTCGTGTTCAATCTTGGATATCCAGGACTAATATTTAGCAGATTATGACCATTTTGCACTTGTCAAAAGATATGCGAAAATAAGAGAATAAGGCCCAATTTGACCATTTGGACCTTTTCTTGAGGCCCTTAATTTGCAGCTATCAGTCTCAAACGTTAGGGTATTCATATTCAGATGTTCCTCTTTGAATCTGAAGAGGATCCAAAGATCTAAGTTGGTTGAAAGTAGGAAAAATGAACTAATGGTTTGGTTTTAAGGATTTTCATCTTGTAAAGATTTTGGAGGCGATTTCACCCCATGATGTCAATGTATTATATTTAGGTAAATATAATATGTAAATTTCATTTTAAAGACATTTAGGAGGTTACGGGTCAGTTGGCAGAGTATAGTGGGTTTGTTTGTGTGTGTATGTGTGTGTGTGTATGCATGTGTGTGTTTAAAAAGATGTTAGTGTGTCAGAATTTCTTTTAGTTATTTATTATCAGTTCTTACCCTGGATGGACTGCGGCGTGTCCAGGGTGCCCCCTGCCTTCGCCCGATGTCAGCTGGGATCGGCTCCAGCGCCCCACAACCCTAATGAGGATAAGGGGTATTGATAATGGATGGATTATCAGTTATGATTACAAATATTGGACTCTGGACACATAACGCCCTATAATGCTCCTCTAAAGAACAAGTATCAAAACTAATCATTATTTCTTCTACTTTGTACTCTTAAAAAAACTGCAATATGTTTAATGTCATGAAAAAAGTTAGCTAAATTTAGATTTAGAATTATAGAGTTTTAATGTAAAAGTACACACTAATATAAATATAATGTGATCTACCTTAAAATTATAAAGAAAATCGTTAAATTGTTAGTATGGACATAAACCTTCATATAAGGAGCTACACATTTAATTACAGGTAATAATTTTTATTTTACATGAATTTGTATGTCATTTAAGAAAACCGTAAAATGACTGTATTAATAATACAGTCATTTCTCCTTACAAAAATGGGAAAAAAATTATATTTTGTATTACGAGCATAATACCTAAATTAACAGTTGGGCTGTTAATTTACGGATAATGTCTGTTATTTTACAGAGTTTTGTATATAATAAAAGAAAAAAGTAAAACTACTGTAAATGTTTAGAGTTATTTACCGTAAAATTAGGATCTTTTTTACAGTGTACTCCTTAAGGATGGGTCAAATACAGAGAACAATTTCCCCACAGAGATCAATAAAAGTGTACATTTCTTCTTCTTTTCATTCTTTATGGATTAACGTTGCAAGCTCCACTGAAAGGTCATCCCAGTTCAGAAGGAAGTATTTGAGAGAAGTCAGGAACATATCGTCCAATACAAGAGGTGAAAGGGTACTCGGATAACTTTGGAAACTAAGTTGGGTTGTCAAACTTACCATAAATATATATATATACTTTTATAGAGGATGATGTAATGTACTATGTTTGCTTCAAATTAGCCTATTTGGCCAAAGGTCTGTTTCAATCTAATTTAATTTAGAGCATCAAGTCAGAAGGACCACAGTTATGAAATGAGGCAAAAAAAACAAATAAGATGTTTTGCCAAAAGCCTGTTAAGTTCAAACCATAGTACTAACTTTTAGTTGAAACCATAGTACTAACTTTTAGTGCAAACCATACTAGTTACTTGTAGTGTAAACCATACTAATAACATTTAGTTCAAACCAAGTTACCAGTGTTGCTTTCAGTATGGCGATGTTGTTCTGATGGTGCCGGTCGGTCCATCGCTTTGGTCCTAATGAAATACATCTAATTACATTTGGATGTATATTGCCTCTGGAATATTCACCTTATTTGACCAAATACTAATGAGCAAAACAACATAATGACATTCCTATTAGTCTTAGCTATACTTTTATTTTGCGTCAATTGTGTCAGCAAGCTACCAGCCGAAGCTAAGGACATTATACCTGAACATCAGCATGTCATCGTGAACATGCTGACGTAAACATTTAGCTCAAAGAGCTGCTGTCGTCGTACTGAGCTGTAGACTCCTGCGCTGTATCATATTACCTCACCTTCAGCTACAGTAAATCACAAGACAAGCATATTTACATCACTTCACATGTACAATATCTTATACAGTATAATGTTTGTGTTCAATCAATTTAGGGCATTGACTGAACACATGTGCAGCTGCAACCTGTGAAGGGAAACAAATGAAATGAATGAAAAAATCATTGATTGAAAAAAGAGGGAAAGATTAAATAAATTAAATAATGTGAATAAGAGGATTCCATGGCCCTTAAAAAATCAATTCTGGTTAAGATCGCCATCTAGTGTCTACTTGCACAACGACATGAAATTACATAAGTAACTCAGGTGACTTACTAAACATTAAGTATATTATTAATGTAAGTTTCTAAATTGAGGTTTGCTGTTTACTACTATCCTTGGCGGTCTGTTTCAAGGCGAGCTGATAGCTGATAACTGATAAATACAAATGTGTTTTGCATTGTGGAAGTTAAAATATAATAGATTAATGCCTCACAGGCCTGGTTCTTTGGAGCAAATGGGTTTTGACTGCCTTCTCCAGGTGATACAGTAGCAGAGGTTCCTCTCACAGCACGTTTCTCTTTCCTCTGAGGTTTTTCTTTGATAGCCTAAAATAGATATAGATATTTGGCAAAATAAATGTATACCATTTTCACATAAGTAATGAAACATAAGAAACTCAATGATGTCTTCATTTGCAGAGACAATTAAATTAATGTATGTTGACATAATACATATATTAGTGTGGACGTCCTCTTCCTATTTCTGTAATTGTCCTATATATTACAACCAGAGCGATGAAAATTACTACCTATGTGTTTTACTTTCACAAATTACAATTCCTGTATGTCAATTTGTCTCCCATTGGCCACAGAGCATCGCTGCTGAGAGTGGGCGGGGTTCATCGGCCAAACGCACAGTGGCAGTGTGAGCGGCGCGATCCCGGTGTTTAAATCGAGCACACCTACTTCGAGCCAAGCCAGCATGTGCTCATCCGGGTACTTCAGCGTCCATCGCGCGTAACATGCGTAACAAACACTCCGATTAGTTGCCTTTATCGGATACTTTAGGGGTGTCTTTAATTCATGTTTCCCAAAAGTTGAACTCCAGCACAAATAGGGGAAATTACGGCTGAAAATGGGTCATGTCGGTCCTTCAAAAGCAGCTGCAGGTGACATGTAATAATCGGTAAGCGAGCACGTTACATAAACGTGACACAGAAACGTTACGTAACCGTGGAGTCCGACCAATCAGAGCGCTCCATTTCTCCCACTGCGCACTCTCAGGAGTGGAGCTGTTGGAAGGATACTTTTCGTGTAGGAGGTGTTTACCAGGCGCCACAATGTGCACTCGGTTATAATAACGAGTTATCTTATCGCGGGCCGACGTTACATGCGGAGACGAACCGTAGACATTTGAGCTACTTCTACTTTTTACGAGCTAGTTACGTGGGCGTCTTCACTCGCGCGACAGGTAGGAACATTAAACAGTATAGACATCGCTGCTCTTCAGAAACCACGTCCAACGTTCATCGATCAAGAGTTTGGCTATTCTCCCCCTCGCTTCTGCTGTGGCTGAGACTCCTTATGAGCTGATGAAGCACGGTTATTCTTCGTAACCCGAACCACGACTCCACGAGCCCACTAGCCAGCTCGGACGTGTCCCCGCCCGGTGAATAGACACTTGACTCTTTGGCTTGTTGTTGTTTTCGGGGGGAATCCCCTACCCTCCTTGGCAAAGAAAGCAAGCAGGCGACATGGTGGTCAACACCATCCACTGGTTCCGGAAGGGACTGCGGCTGCACGACAACCCGTCTCTGAGGGACTCGATCCGGGATGCGGACTCCTTGCGCTGCGTCTACATCCTGGACCCCTGGTTCGCAGGGTCCTCCAATGTGGGCATCAACAGGTGGAGGTAAGGGGTGGGGCAGGGCGGCAGAAGGAGCTAGATGTGAGTGCGGGTGGAAGATTAACAGCATATGTAGAGCTCCATCACCACAAACCTATAGACACCGATTTAACCACCGCTCGCTCCAAGTGGGTTTTGTGTTGTCATACATCACTTTAAAATAGGATTGCCCTAGTTTAGTGACTTGTCTAATGTCACCTTTCTAAAGGGCTGCATCACATTTTCTAACCTAGCATACAGTTAACTAAATGCAACTTGTAATAACATAATCATATTTTATTTACATACCTGGTCATATACATTAAGGGTTCATGTATTTTAATTCCTCGTGGTTTTGATTATGCTGACATATAATGCAGTGCTTTAAACTAGGAACATAATGCACCTTCAGATATTAGGTGTTTCTGCAATGTCAGTGAATTAACATTTATGGCAGAAAACTCGATTTGGCCATTGTTCAACGTCAGCAAGCAAGTGAGCGCCCCAATATGAAATACGCTGTCGACACTGATGGCCTTTCATTTCTCAAGATATGTGTTTTCTTTCTCATCTGGTATGTTCTTCTTCTTTATAGCAGACAGGATCGTTTACATCGGCTGTATCACAAGAAACGATGAATCCACAGAGCTTGATGAGCACGGCATCTTAATGAGTCTCTCTTTGTATGTCTCCTTGGATACAAGCTTTGGCATGATTCTATCAGTTTGCCATCCAGTAGCTTTAGTAACTTTATGCCAACAAGGAGCTAATCATTTACTAATGACTACTATATATATATATATATATATATATATATATATATATATATATATATATATAATTAAAGAGTGATTTTTACAAATAGGCCGATGCTTTCCTCGAATCTCTCCATTGATTCGCATAACGAGCATTATATCATTTGGCCTCATACTGTACGAATTATAACTATAGTCCATCATTTAATTCATATGTAAATACATTATTTGACCTAAATGTCTCGAGGAGAGGTGTGTACTGTAAACGCAGTAACCCCGTTTCCCTGCTTACAAAATCTGATGCTGAAATTGGGTCAGTGGGTTGCCATGGGGATTACGTCACCACCACAGCTTCCCTATTTTGACCTACATGAAATGCACGCACAAAAACACACGCACACACACACACATACGCACACAAACCCACACACACACAAGCACCATGCTGTTCACAGTAAATGCTCAGTTTCTCCTCCAGCTCAATTCTCTCACCTGTGAGGCCGAGACGTAATCTAGGGCACCTTTCAACATAGTGCAGGTTGTTTGTTTATAATAAGTGTTTTAGAAAACCCAGAATAGTAGAATGATAGTTTGTCTATTTAATCTTCAAATAGAGAGTAAAAGAAGGATTACTCAGATTTTAATGTTTAGTATTCATGTTACAACACGAGCGAATCCTTTCCTACAACCAAACGATTGTTTACAAAACTCTAAGACCAGAGCCTATTATCCATTTAAGGCTTTAAGTTAACACAAAGTTGTCACTGTAATGCATGTTGGGATGTTACCTCACTTCGGCACTTCTCCACCGTGTTGAGTGTAGCCGTCGGTCTGACGCTGCTCTTGGTGACATTATGAAAGCGCTGTGTGGTCGACTGCTTATGAAAAGACTTCACCAGAAGAGGGCGGTCTGTTCACATGGAAACACTCTTTATTGAGATTTGTGTTCTGTAGCCTTTATGTAACATTTTGTAAATATGGTCACAATTTTACTTTGTGTGGTCATTTATGCATTTGAACCGTATAGTTATGTCTTTTTATTTCAAAGATTTGTTTTGACAATTATCTTGAATAGACTTACTGTATTGACGGTGATATTGGTGGCAAATGTTCACCGTGCTGCTGTGCGACGCTGAAGTATGAGCGACCTGTACTTTAGAGATGCTGTAATTCCTCCTTTTTTTTTGCGTGTATTTTTTCACCCAGCAAACATTTTGTACAATGACGATACATTTGATCTTGTAACCCTTTGGTTTATAATCAGTGAATTGATCATTCTGTTTGCTTGGTTCCAGGTTTTTGTTGCAGTGCTTGGAGGACTTGGACGCCAGCCTGCGCAAACTCAACTCCCGCCTGTTTGTCATCAGAGGCCAGCCTACAGATGTCTTTCCTCGTATTTTTAAGGTACGATTGGAGAACTAAAGTAGAAGATGCAGTCTCTTATACTTAGCTTTGTTCTGAAATATAGGGAAACTTTCAAAATATTTGTTAACATAAGTTAACAGTGGCTTTAAAAAACGATGGAAGATGTTGATGGCAAATTTCTGCAAATGTATTGCTGTCCCTCAGGAATGGCAGACCACTCGTCTATCTTACGAGTATGACTCTGAGCCGTTTGGCAAGGAGCGCGATGCTGCCATCCAGAAGCTAGCCAGCGAGGCTGGAGTGGAGGTCATGGTGCGGACTGCTCACACCCTCTACAACCTGGACAAGTGAGTGACTTTACCATTTTAGTTGAAACAAATGTCCCGTAGTTATCAACCTGTTTGACAATATGATGGAAGTGTTACTCAGACAATTGTGAATGAAGAATTACGTCTCTGATCAAAGAGGGAAAAAGTAGGTCACACACACCCAAGACAGTCGGTGACAAGATTTTCAACATTGTAAAAGTCACGGCATCCTACAGAGGCCGAGCGATGACCTGCTCCATAGGACATGAACACACAACTGATTGAGGTTCTCCCTCTCAAGACAGAGGCCCGTTGTATATTCCTCTACGCGTCACTTCCTGCTTACATCGGCATCTGACTTTTATTAGACACATACCATTCTCCATTAAATTTCTGCTTCTACTTTAGTAACATAACCAATGCTATATTTAACCATTACAAACAAAGTATTGATTTGTGTTTGTGAAGACTTGTGTTAATTTCCTTAACGCTGCTCTTCCCTAAAGGATCATAGAGCTCAACGATGGTCAGTCTCCTCTTACGTATAAGCGCTTCCAGGCCCTCATCAACCGTATGGATGCTGTGGAGCTGCCTGCAGAGACGATCACGTCCGAGGTCATCCAAAAATGTGCCACGCCCATCAGCGAAGACCACGATGACAAGTTTGCCGTGCCCTCCCTGGAAGAGCTTGGTAGGTTTTTAAAATATGTTTTGCATTTGAAAGTTTGTTAGGTGCATGAAAAAATAAATAAATATATATATATATATATATATATATATATATATATATATATATATATATGTATGTTCACAACTATATCAGTGTTTCAGATTTTGCTAACATTTTTGAGTGTATCTTTGAATATTGTTCTTTTTTTAGGTTTCGAGACAGAGGGCCTGACCTCAGCTGTTTGGCCGGGTGGAGAAACCGAAGCCCTCATGAGGCTCGAGCGGCATCTGGAGAGAAAGGTAAAACTACCTTCTACAACACAGAATAAGCACAACATAAGAAATAAATATAGTCATGATTAACTTGAGATTGACTGCTTACTTAGCTCCAGTCATTACATATATGTAGACACTGACCCTAGACACATTAAAAAAAATAGAAATAGACGCAGGTAAAAGCTTGATGGTGATCAAACACACAATGTCTATTTTGAGAACATGTGTCAAAAGTCAGCCCCTTTTTATTATTCATTTTACTTTTTATTTAGTTTCACATTCAGACACACTATTTATTTAGGTATTCATTACTGTGACTCTTTGTTCTGTTCAACGGTTCTCATGTGATTATTTGAGTCAAAGATTCTTTTCTTTCTTTCTTTTTTATGGATGGAACAGACAATTATTTATCCAGCAGCTTCTTCCTGCTCCGTACTATTGTTGTATATCGGCCTTTAAAAATCCAGCAACGGTCGACCTCTGATCTGAACCATGTTAATGTGGAAACCTCCGTATCTGAATTAAAATGGCACAAGGCAGTCTGTCTCTGGTAATCGTCTCAGTGTTTGTTACATTACGATGACGAAGACGGAACAAAATGTAAAGCAGACAAATGGACGAGTGAGGGCCTGCTCAGGTTTGTTTGACTTATATTTATAATTATTGGATGCCATTTAGTCTAGAAAGGTCGGGGTGAGATCAGTTTCTTCATGACTAGAAAGAAAAGATTGATCAATAAAAGCCGATAAACCCTAATGCAGTGGTTCTCAAGTGGGGGTCCGCGTACCCTTGGGGGTACGTGAAGGCACTCCAGGGGGTACGGGAGATTTTTTTTTAAATCTATTTAAAATTAGCATCCATTAAAAAATCCTTTAGAAATAGTTATTTAATAAATATTCAATAAAACACAAGTGTAAGTTCATAAACTGAATTGTATATTACAGTTTTGTTCAGGCGCTACCAAGCGTTTGTCCAAACAGGGGTCACATTTTCAAAACTCTAAACACAATTAGCACTACATCGGTGTTGTGTGGCCGTACCATTCACACATTTCATGTCGTTTTCACACAATATGCAGTCAGTGAACACATTTCCACAATGCTTACATTTTCTTAACAGACAAGCTATACCTCCCAACAAAACGATGGATTGTTTTTGTATTATTTACGACAATGGAAAACACAATGGAAAACACAATATTCCAAACCTTAGATACAGTCTTAAAAAACTCTTCTGCAATGATATCAGTTATAAAACAATATATCTCAACTGATAATAAACAAATAATTGATTCCACATCTCCTGATGGTAGGTCAGAGTTTGGAATGTTTTTTAGAAATATGTTTTAGCAAGTTTTGGATTAGAATTTACATTTTTATTACGACAGGTTGAGATGTTGATCACACAGACATCGCCTACATCGACTAACCCAATGTTGTTCAATCATCTATTGCAGCCGTTGCCCCAAAATAAAAATAAAAAAATAAAAATAGTTTGGATTTACTGTAACTTCTTTTAAAGAACAATAGTCCCCCCCCCCCCCTTTTTTTTATCCGGGCTTGTTGCCGTTGTGTTTTTGTTCAGAGTGTTTCATGGATATTGTGTTCACCGTTAGCAATACTGTCAAACTGTTTCTGTTCCATCAGACTGTAAACAGTATGAATACTGTACCTCCTGTAGTAAACAGTAAAGGAGAAAAAAAAGATTAGTTTTTTACTGTAATGCTTTTGAATGTGATCATTACATGTGGACATACAGTTCCCAACCAAGACATTTAGTGTAAAAACAGTGGATTGCATGTTTTGCATGCAAATACCGGTAAAACTTAAACATAAAAGTCGATGCAGTTTTTATAATGTCAGCAATAGCCAGTGTTTTGAAACCTGGTGTACTTTGATTGACTGGAAGGAGCTTGTGAAGTGAAAACAAGAGTTATTCTTTGACAGAATAACTTAGTTAGTATATAGTTAACAAAATGTTCTTTTAATCCATTTGGCCAATTGTGCTTTGTAGTTGTGAGTCTGTGTTAAGAGTTTAGAAAAAGTATCTCAAGCATGGGTAAGCGCCTGTGAGCGATTGAAAATAAACTGTAAGTAGGCAATTTAATTTAATTACCCAGAGTCCCCCCCCCCCCCCCCACACCATATCAGGATGGTTTGACCCAACGTCACGGGTGAGCCCTCTCACTAGCACCCACACCCCGTCTCCAACTGTTCTCTGCTCGCGCCGCTAGAGCTCCGTTGCAGGGTGCGCGCCTCGCTCAGTGTGATGCGCACACTCTCAATAGCACCCACCCCCCACCCCCGTCGACAACGCTCGCCGGCACTAATCGCGCTGGTCAGGGGATACTTGGCTGATAAAAGTATGTCACAGGGGGTACATCACTGAAAAAAGGTTGAGAACCACTGCCCTAGAGGTGCTCAAGCACCAGCCCCTTGTGTCCCCCCAAAATGTGTTTTAATATCCGACGGGGCATTTATTTGAGTTCTTGTGAGAATTTCGCCCCGACATAATCCGCGACGCACACCAAACGGCTGCCCCCCCCACCACCAAACGGCTGCACCTCCTTCTCCTCTGACCCGCAGCACCAGACACACAGGTCATGACGGTGTTTGTCCCCTGACGTTGTTTGGTGATAAATCAACCACAACATCAGCGCTGCTGAAAACATGACGTCACAACTGGTCCCACGTTTCCTAAAGAAATAAACAAACAAAAACTCACGACATCCGTGATTTAAAAGCTTTGTCCAGCTGTTTACTGACGTTAGTTATGTTTAGAGAAGAGAGAGAGAGAGAAAAGAGAGAGAGACATGAAAGAGAGAGAGAGAGAGAGAGAATGAATTCTTATTCCGTTCTATTTAACAGGGGCTAGTCCAGGATTTGCGTGGCCAGGCTGAAAAAATAAATCCTAAAGCCCGCGGGCCGGATTTGACTGTTGATGTCTATCAATATCGCTCATTTTGAAAATGAGGTCAGAGGGCAACACGGATCCCTATCAGACCAGCGAGGAGGGCAATACGTGGCTGGTATGACGACCCATTAGCCAATCAGAACGCTTGTACTGTTGTTGCTATATCATAATTCATCTTTATTCATAAAGAAGATGTAAGCTAGCGGTCTGATGCTGCCCAGAGGAAACGCAGGCCGAGGATGTATTGCATCATCAGTGTTTTGCTGCTTATGCTTCAACTCGGTCAGAATATTTCTTAGGCATTGGATGCCCTTTTTTGTTTGTTCGAGCCCCCCAAAATGTCAGTGCACGTGCCTGCGTTTCCAGGATTTATTTCACCTCCTCAGGCTTAAATATTCCACTTGATTTTCTATCAGCAATCACAGCGACCTACTTTAATTTGAAGTCAACTGACCTTCTTTTTTTAAGGCATGGGTCGCAAACTTTGAGCGTCCACGTATGAACGCCAACTCCCTGCTGGCCAGTCCTACGGGCCTCAGCCCCTACCTGCGCTTTGGGTGTCTCTCTTGTCGGCTCTTCTATTTCAAACTTACGGATCTTTACAAGAAGGTATGAAGGACCACCATTAAGACAAGAAACGACACAAACGATTCATGTTTGGAAACATTTTCTTTCACGTTTTTATCTTGTATTTCCATTTTTATTTTAGACTAACATTGTGTTATCCCGTTATCCCATCAGGTCAAGAAGAACAGCACCCCGCCACTTTCCTTGTATGGCCAGCTGTTGTGGAGGGAGTTCTTCTATACGACTGCCACCAACAACCCCTGCTTCGACAAGATGGAGGGAAACCCCGTTTGTGTACAGATCCCCTGGGACCGAAACCCAGAGGCGCTGGCCAAGTGGGCAGAGGGACGGACAGGCTTTCCCTGGATAGACGCCATTATGACCCAGCTGAGGCAGGAGGGGTGGATCCATCATTTGGCGAGGCATGCTGTGGCCTGCTTCCTCACCAGGGGAGACCTGTGGGTCAGCTGGGAGGAAGGCATGAAGGTAAGAACCGAGCAAAGGGATCTACCATCTAAGCGCATAGGAGGTACAGTAAATGAATGTGCCCAGCTGCTGCTGCCTGGTGTTTCTTGCGCTGATTGAAATCCCTCGCGTGCGCCGTCCCAACTGTCCACTCCGTGTCCTGCAGGTGTTTGAAGAGCTGCTCATCGATGCAGACTGGAGTGTGAATGCTGGCAGCTGGATGTGGCTTTCTTGCAGCTCATTTTTCCAGCAGTTTTTCCACTGCTACTGCCCTGTGGGATTTGGACGACGCACGGACCCCAACGGGGACTACATACGGTCAGTCAGTACTTCCATCTGCAGCACATGAGTAGGAAAGCACCGGGCTTTGTATTTGTACACCATTTCAAATGGGGATCTAATATCTAATTGTTCTGATACTTTGTAGCTTCACATGGGAGATGGGGGGGGGGACTGATTGGTCAAGAAGGACTGATTGGTCAAGAAGGACTGATTGGTCAAGGTTTGTCACAGTCATGTGTAGTAATTGATTGAACAATGAGGCAAATTGTGTGACCTAATTTACGGTGCCAATACTCAAGAATAGGCTTTTACAGTCTGTATTACTGGTGTTTGAACAATAACTCATCTACTATGGAAATTCTGTGACATCTCGGACAACGCGCACATATATCGGTAGTGTGCTGCAATATTATACTTCACCTCATATCATGTTCCACGCATCGGTTATCCTCCAAAGGCGTCTTCATTCTCTTCTTTCCCTGATTCCAGGCGTTATTTGCCCATATTGAAAGGCTTTCCAGCCAAATACATCTATGATCCTTGGAACGCCCCAGAGGAAGTGCAGAAGGCCGCCAAGTGCACCGTTGGAGTCGACTACCCGAGGCCCATGGTGAACCACGGCGAGGCCAGCCGCATCAACATAGAGCGCATGAAGCAGATTTACCAGCAGCTTTCCAGCTACAGAGGACTGGGTAGGGCCCACATAAGGATAACCTCAAAATCACTCTCTCCTGTCATCACTTTAATGCATTTCTAAATATCTGGAAATATGTATTTATATAGATCCAAAAAGTAATTTAAAAAATGTTTTTTCATATAGTTCTGACCTTTTAGTCACTCCTGCGATTCAGGATTCTCAATGAAACCTTCTGTTATGAGAGCCAACCCCGTACACCACCACTAGGGACCGTAGATATGAGAGCTTACTTGCCGTTTGATTCAGAGCAATAGCTTTGCCTTTGAAAAATTACACAACTTTGCCACACCACAACTAAATAAATGCTTCTGTTTTGATGCAACTATTTAGGCACAAAACAAATCTGACTGTCAAGTAGAAACATTTTCATGCGACCAAAAGAGCCAACATAGAGTTGAGCCAATGTGTCTTTATAGTCGTCACAAAGTGTTGTCATGTGGGTAATCAACATGCGTTGCCCTCCTTTCAGGCCTGCTGGCATCAGTACCTGCCAATCCCAACAATGCAGCCGGCAACAGTGTGGGAGGAGTCAACTGTGGCACCAGTCATGGTCCGGGAGGGTTGCCTGAAGGCCTCTCCACAAGTTTAGGAACATCTCGAACAGGTATGGAGGTTGGCTGGTTTACATTGTCAGTGGATAAAATACAGTTATTTGCATGTTTGCATCAGGTGGTCAGGAACGGTCTTCCTGACCACCTGAGAGCAACTCAGACACTGAACTCTTTTAAGACTGGCCTAAAAACCTTTTTATTCAAGAAGGCATATTTTTTACCTTGAGTTAATTTATTGGCAGCTATTATATTCTTCTTTTTTATTTATTTTATGGGTTGCTTTTAATCGGTTTTATTTGTGTTTACTATCTGTGTGGCACTCTGAGATTCTTGAAGGAAGAGTGCGATAAAAATGAAATGCATTATTATGTTAATACATGTCATACAATTAACATTTGACAAGAAACTGATAATAGTATTTACACATAGTCCTTACACTTGGCTCAAATTGATAGCCATGAAAGTGGGCCAGCTGGCAAATATTAGCTAACTGAATATTCAGCTTTCATAGCAAGACACACAGACAGAGATAGGAGACACACTGGTAAGGTAGAAGGCCTTGATGTACTTTGAAACGGGTCATAAGTCAACTTTCTCTGTATTGTTTTTGAATGAGAAAAGCCATTAATAAGCAACTAAACTATTGCTGTTTTCCCTAAACAAGCCAGATGTACTTACAGACATCTTTAACCAACCAGTATTTGTTGTTATGCAAAATACTGTAAACATTTACTCTCATGTTCCTCTACTAGTGTTCATACCAGTGCTTCAGACTCCTTGTATGCTTCAAAAGTAAGTATTAGCTTGATGGGTATTTTCAATTCACTGACTTCAGTGTTTCATGTGTTGTTGCAGACAGAGGTCATTTCACACAGAAGCGGCGCCATGAAGAAACTCAACTCAAAAGCGTCTCTAAATCCTGGAAGCAGAGCAAATAGTGAGCAGAAAGCAGAACACAAAGGTCTTCTCCTGTGGTGCCCTCAGCTGACAACTAACTAACAACTATAGCTAATGCTATAGCTCCATAACACATCTCGGTCTCCAGATCGGACGCATCGCACATCTCAGGAACTCAAGGACTTCAGAGACAATGCTGACATTGAAGGGAGAGAAGCCTGAACGCCGAGGATAAAGGGAAGAAACGAGATCTAAGAAGTCTCCAAACCAACCCATTGTCTTCCACTACAGTGTGGAACTGTACAACTGTTAAAAACACTCGTCATCATCAGCAATGCCTCAACAGCCCACATCAGTCCGGCATCGGGGTGAAACTGTAGTTCAGTGGATTATTAAATCAGCTAAATGTTTATTATTATTTGTTATATATAGTGAGCTGATTTTTAACCCCCGGCCTCTACATCTTTATGTGAGTCTGAAATCTCATTGTTATCTAAATGATGGGAAACGACAACAACAACAACACAATCATGAGACTATGGAATATTCCCCGTGTTGGCACCGAGGCGTGATCTGATGGGATGACACGCGGTCGTTTCTTTTCTCCAAAACAGACTAGCTCACACTGTGGTGAGTGCACGGAAGCCGGCTGTACAGTCCCAAGGCGTTTGGGTCTGAACATACAGCCTTACAATTGCCGTTGTATATTTTGTAAATATTTGTTCTTCTTTCCAGCTTTTGCATATTTGGTTATGTGGTCTCAAAACTACTTTTGTAAATATTCTGTAACCAAAACTCAAAGTTTCACTGTGAATGTGTGTACTTTGGTCTCCCACGTGATTGTAAATGTATTATTTTTGTATTAAGAATGGTCAAATTCTAACTGTATTGAAATGGCAATAAATTAACCTTTGTCGTATCCTTTTGATTTTTCTTTTTTCTGCAGTTCCTGTATTTTTATATGTGAACTTGGCACAAATAACTTGTGATAGTATTTAATGTATACATCACATCTATTTCCATCTTTGTTTACCTTTTTTTATCCTGTTTCCCTCAAATGTTGCAGATATCTGTGCACATTTTGAGCAACCTGTGGTAGATCCACTGGTGGAATCGGGCGGGGCATTTTCAGAAGAGATGCAACTTAAAGTTCCTTTCCAGTGGAGGAAACAGTGAAATGACTTCCTGAAAGGCACTACAGGTTTATCCTGGTTGATCAATGCCCTTTAGAGTCCTCTTCCAGTGTGAAACAAGATGCAGTGCACAAACGATGCCCTTCAATATAGAAAATATGAAGCCGTCCGTCACTGAGGAGCTCAAACTAACGGTGCAACAGACTGGAACCTAAAACCACGACTCGGAGACAGGGGTAACAAAGATGATCACTTTTAGGTACTTTTGGGTAAATGTGGGGTCAGCAGGGAGGTCAGTGTGTGAGGGAAACATGTCCAAAAAAGGGGCAAGCCGATAATCGAAGGTCAGAACAGACAGGAACACAGACTAAGGTCTATACACAATACATAAGACAGTCTGGAAGAGGACGAGTGAGGGGTCCGAAATACTGACCGACTAACGAAGGGATGGGCTGCAGGTGAAGGGAATTAAATTCAGTTTAGTTTGGTTCATTTTAAATAGCCCAATATCACACATTATACACATTTGCCTCAGAGGGCTTTATGAATGATGATCAGGTGTGAATGGCCAGGTCTGAAATGACATGAAAATGTTCATGAAATCAGCAAACAGAATGAAAACAACTATTATGACGGGCAATTCGTGACACAAATAGAAAATGATAATAATAATTACCAACTGCTTTATGTGTGTCTTTATTTAATCTTAAGACTGCGTCAATGGTGTGTATACAGTAACTTGTATCACATGGATCCCGTGTGGTTGCCTCGTGTGTGTGTGCGTGTGTGTGTGTTTGTGTGTGTGCGCGCGCGCGTATGTGTGTGCGTGTGTGTGTGTACGTGTGTCTGTGCGCGTGTTCGTAGAAGTTAGTTGTGGTTCCAACCTTTCCTCTGCGGTCCCGAGGAGGTGTAACGAATGACTGCGACGCCGAGCGACCGCACGGAGGACGTTACCCGTGTCGAGGAGCAGCTGACTCGGTGTCGGTGGGCGGCGATGGGTCACGTGGAGATTCTATATAAATTGGTCCCCGCGCGCTCGCGGAGAACGTGTTCGTGACTGCGCTCGTGGGACGACGCGTTTTGGAGATGGAAAAGCCGGTTCGCCTCATCGCGGCGGCCTGCAACGGCGGGGGCATCGGGAAGGACGGGCAAATGCCCTGGGACTTACCGTAAGAGAGAACTTAGTGCAGTCAAGTGTGTCAGACTACCTGCAATAACTCCTTTCGGCCATCAGTGTGTGCGTGTGTGCGTGTGTGTGCGTGTGTGGAGCAGGACAGCTCAATGGGCTTGTATATTCATGTATTTATGTATCAATAGCATCCCTTCTTTGAACTGCTGCTGTCCCATCACGTGCTCTGCAAACCTCTTAATTGGTAACGTTGAGGAAAGAGTTAAAAGGCCTTTAGCCGATGAGAGTAATAATGCGTTATTGAATCAAAGGTACACACGAGACGGGAGTAAACATGCTGGGTATTTCTAACTGACAAATGCTAAATGAAGTTGTTAAAATTGTCATTTAATTCCTGATTAATCAAAAATGTTGCAGCACAGGTGTCAAAGTTAACAGGAATGAAAGTGTAGTATACAGTAGAGCAAGCAGCAGAATAAAGACAATATAGTCATACCAGTGGTGCCTTGAGGGGAGCTTGCACAATATGATTTTAAGCGTGAGAAATACATGTGTTAAGACCGAAATGCGTGAGTCTCACGCTCAATGCGTGAGACTTGAGAGCCCTGGTAAAACAAAAAAGTGTATTTGTGTTTGGGTGTGTTGTTGTATTCACTCGGGCATCATTTTCTCTGTGGAAACTGTAAGCGGCAGTACATAATAGTTCATGAGCCAACAGAGCTGATTTTTTTCTGTCTTATTTGATCTTGAAAATGATAATAACATTGCAAATTGGGACTTTTGCAGATCTGAATTCCTGAATTTTAGGAGCCATGTGACGGGGGTGTCGAGACCAGGTATTCCTCAACATCACAATTGCATCTGATAAAGCTCAGATAGGGCTGGGTTCTAAAACCTCATCCCACTTGTATTTTGCTACTTTTACCAAAATGATATCCTTACTTTACTAAATCTGAAAGAGCCTTAAGAGGGACGTTTATGCTGGTTTCTTATTCCCAATGTATTCTATTTAAATATAGGTTGTTACCATGGTATGAACTCACACATACCGTGACATGTTTTCTATCCTGTATGTGCCACATGAACATCTGTGACCGCTGCAGTAGTTTAGACTTCAGGGTGATATATTGAATTATTTTCTGTTTCAGGAAAGATGAACTTGATGGTTTGGGGGAAGCTGTGCTGGTTCTCAGTCCCAAAACCAGATTTCCCGCTGCCCAATGTTCTGCACGCGGTGCTGAGCAACTCAATGGAGTGAGAGAGCCAACAAGTCATTCAAGTTCATGGTCCCTCCTCCTTCTCAAACTAATGGAGATGTCTCCTCTCACAGGACGGTTCCAGATCACGCTCACTTCTTGTGTCAGGACTTGGACAGTGCCGCCCGTCTGGCTGCACAGCCCCCCCTCGCTGACTTGATTGAGACCATCTGGGTTGTTGGAGGGACGCGGGTGTACGAGGTAAACCAGCGCTGAGCCTCCCTTTCACAAACCTGTTATCCAACGTTCCCCACATGACTTCAAACCGGTCCTCTCAGTCACAAGAATTTAAATCTTTTTGTTTGTTTGTCATTTACGAGCTAATTTGATGAACACACACTTTAAACAGCACAAGCCTGTTGTTCAGTACATAACCTTTAAAATGATCTCACTCCAACGGGCCTGGTGAACATGCCTTCCTCCTTGTGTTCTCATCATCATCATGTTTCCTTTCACAATAAAAGACCGGTTATGTCTAATATTCGGGCTGCGATACTCAAGGAAAAGTCTGGTTGTCCTGATTGTTGTGGTGACCAATGTTGTTCCTTGTTGATGGTCAGGATGCGCTGAAGCACCCGTGGTGTGATCTGGTTTACCTGACAGACGTCAAGGCCGACTTCGACTGCGACGTTTTCTTCCCCGAGTTTGACAGAGGACTCTTCAAAAAACAAGAAGGGTATGTGTTCCTCTCCTCCTCATCGTCATCATTATCGTGCAGGTTGTCCTCGCCACCGAGGCTCGGGCCCCACGCCTGAACGCGCCTGTGTTTAAAGGTCAAAGGTTAGACTTATGAAAGGGGGATATTGACATGCAGTTGTTTAAATGTGTAAAGCTACGCTGCCGCCCTCCTTGAGAGAGAGACTGATTTTGTAATGTTGATGTTTGTTGAGAAAGTATGTTGTTTTTTATGTCAGAAGGTTTTCTTCCACAATATTTTATGAATGAACTCACAAACTCGTTTCTTTTTCCCATTTCTAAACCAGATTTCCTGATGTGCCGAGTGGAATTCAAGAAGAGAACGGCATCAAGTACGAATATCAAGTATTCAAGAGGGAGACCGGTGACGCGGTATAGAAAGCTCACAGAGAAAATCAATGTCGGGAAAATCAAGATGTATTGCAGTGGATCTCTGGTCCGCCACCTGCTTCCCAAACCTTAACTCACACTGTGTCATTAGGATATTGGAAGAAGCCAAAGTCTTAACACTCTTATCATCTAATCAGTGCAGTGTTCCACTGTAAATAGGACCTTTACACTCTTTATCTCTGAGGTACTGCAAACACAGGCACTTAGTCGCCCCTTCTCTTCTTCCATCACTGCTCGGTCAGACATTAAGAGCTGCTCTGTTTTTTTTAAATACATCCCCTGCTCCTCAGCGTTCCTCGTCTTCCTCCTCAGTAATATTGCATCTGCACAGATAAAATGTTTGTCAGTCGGCGGCCTACGTCAACGACAGCTTGTGTACGGATCAAGTCCTTTCCGAGCCAACGTGACATATGCCTGCGTAGAAAGCCACACGTGAATTGTCCTATACTGGTTTGCTTTCATTGCATAATAACTGTGTTTACTTAGAAATAAATGGAGACATGCTACAGCTTTTTAGTTGTTGAATTTAGAAATTAGTCATGTTTTTTAAAAAATAATTCTGTGTAGTCTTTTGTGAATCTATTTTTCCCCAGGAAATGAATCAATGGTTCAGTTTTTACTGCAGTAATATTTGACAATTTGTGGATTTCTTTTTTAGTTTTGAATAATAATTGGCCTTATTCATCCAGCGTTGTGTGATCTTGCCACTAGATGGAAGCATATCCATGTGACAACGAACAGAAAGATGACCGTCAGGCTTGTGGTGACTCAATGATATCATATACCATATTGCAGGATGGTGGATATGAGAAGAGATAGGAGACACACTAGTACGTTAGAAAGGCTTTATTTACATTGAAACAGGTTTAATATCCACAATAGAACTTATTTTTAAAGTCAACATTTTAGTTTTTCTTAACATTTGATGGTATTGTTTTTGAATGACAAAAGCCATTATAAAGCCAATATGTTTCACAGTCCGGTGCAGCAGGTAGCAGCACGCACCTTTAACCTTGAAGAAGAAGAAGTAAACTATGTGCAGGAGGTGATGAAGATGCAACGTTGGGTCAGGCCGGTGAGGCAGGAGCACCTCTTGTCATGTGGCCCTCAGTGCAGAGAAGACGACAGGGCAGTGTGGTGGGGAATGTATCACTGGTCTTTCTTGGTAATATTAACTGTTACATTAAGAACACAGAACAGAACAGTTCAGCTCATCTTGCAGTGGGCGATATCAGATCTTAAGGCAGGTTGTTTTGTTGTCTTTCTCTGTGTCTCTGGGAAAACAGACTGAACCGATTCACATGAATGCTGTGGGAAGAAGAAAGGGGCGAGAGGGGGAAGAGGGATGAGGGATGAGGGTCAAAAACTGACTGTAGCACTATCTTGTCTAGGTCAGATCTCCTCACCGTTTGTGGGGGGAGCTCTGGTCATTCAATTGAATTATTCCAAGTGTCTGTTTAATAAATTCTTCAAGAAATGTAAGTGTTTCAACATTTGTTTTCTCTAAGGTTAATTTCAATCACAGGCAGCAACAGTTGGGAATCCTAACTGACATTTATTGTGTTCATGTATTTCAGACCTGCTTCCCTGTTGGGTTGAAGGCGACTGCTACTAAGTCGATTGACATATAGTTACCTCTGAATGTTTTTACTGGACTTCAAAAGTCCACAGAAAAACAAATGTTTACCAGTATGCACAACAATGTCACTACACACACACACACACACACACACACACACACACACACACACACACACACAAACAGCCATAAAATAAAACATGTTAGTTGTATGTGTACAAACTTAAACACCTCTCGGTTGAATGTACATGTCTTGTTACATGTTCTAGCTCGGTGTGGCGTTGCAGCAGCAGGCTCATAGAGTTGGACAATAGTTACAATAGTTGGAATGCTTCAGCAGTCCAACTATTGTTCTTCAAATCTTTAATAAACTTCTTATTCTATTTCTTCCGTACGTATTTTGTATTTTGGACATTATCTCTGTCACATATAAAAAATGTACTTCAAGTCACTATAACAATACATTTCCGGTTGAATTACAGAAAGGCAGATGTGACAAAAGCACTCGAATGCAACATTCATCTGATTAGAATGAATTCTAAATTCTCTCCTAGATGTAGTAGCTGGTTTGGCTCACGTCGCTCCACCATCACCACTCTGTACAGTGGGGCCATCCAGTCTTCCTCAGCACTGTTTCTTGTGATTAAGGTGAGAAATATTCACACCCTACTACTCTGATAAATTAAATGTATTCATCCCATCTAATGACGTAACGATGATCTTGATATCCTGCAGCTGATGCTTCTCTCCTCCTTCCTGTCTGCCTGCAGTGTCATTCAACTCCTCAGGACTTTTAATTCAATTCAGTTTATTTATCATTTTCCAGAAACATAAATTTGCCTCAGAGGGCTTTACAATCTTTACACATATGACATCCCTGACCCAGGACCTCACATCGGATCACCCACAAATATTTTACAGGAAAAAAAGGAGCGTAAAAGCGGTGGAGCTCAAAACCCCAAAAATGATGACTGAACTTCTGTATATAATGATTTCATCACTGCCAGTTGTTTTACGATTTCATAAAGTTTCAAAAAGCTTGTTTTTCATGTGCACATTTTGTGTAATACATACACACCAATATAGTAGATACACATTATTGTACTTTCATGTTATGCAGCTTAATGAGTTCTATGGGCAAGATGCAGCTTGTTCTACTGCGTTGTACTAGTTATTCTACTACTTGTATATCACATGTGATAAACCAAACAATATGATGCAATATTTAACATATAAGTCATACAAATGAGTTCCACCTTGAGGAGGCTTTTGGAAAATGTGTGTAAAGTGAATTTCTTTAGAGAGTATTTTTATACAGCTGAAGTAAAACTTTAAGACCCATTGTTTGAATAAACTTTATTGGAACTGTCACACAAAACATGCAGCTCCTGTGTTAACTGAGTTTCATTGTGGCCCTAAAAACAAACGGCTGAATAGAAAAACCCCTTTGGCGCATCTCTCCCTGCAGCTAGTCGGGATCCCCGACGCCCCAATTACAGTGTTCATCCTGTGAATTGTGAACACACGCAAAAAGTTACATCCACATTTCGCCATTGGCTCTGTTCTCCGGAGGGCACGCTTCAAATGTTCCCTCTTTTCCCTCAGCTGTCAACGCTCAGGAAAAGTCATCTGGAAAGGTACTTAGCACTTGAAATGCCGTAAACATTTATGTCTGAGTTGTGCACAGTGTGAAGGAGAAGAGTAGTCACGGACGCGAGGTCACAGACATCGGTCCGTCACCTTAAAGCTGGGCGTTGCCATTGGAGACGAAACCACAGGAGGATCGTTGCGTTTCACCCGGATTTCTTTTAAAGTTTAGAGAGAGAGAGAGATAATAGCGCGCGCAAAAGAGAGCGAAAAGCGCGCGACTGAGAGCCTTGATCAAGCAGCCTTTGATCTCGGAAACCCCTTCTGAGTCTATAAGGAGGTATGACCCGTAAGCCTGACACTCCTTTCCAGTATACTTTTCTGCTTCACAGACCAACACTTTGTCATTACAAAGACACTTTGAGAACACAGAAAGTCATAATGAATAACTACAACAGCAAGAAAGGCCAGAATCAGGTAGGGAAGATGCAGGAGTTGATGTCAATCACCATCCCTGCTGACTATCACCTTCCCAAGAGCAGGATGAGCACACAGACAGGGAGCAAGAGTGCTCCTGACGGTAAACAAAAAGGTAAAATGCATAACTGCAACAGCAAGAAAGACCAGAATCAGGTCGGGAAGATGCAGGAGTTAATGACAATCACTCACCCTCACAAGAACAGGATAAACTCTCAGACAGGGAACAAGAGCGCTCCTACGGGTGAACAAAAAGCTACAATGAATAACTACAACAGCAAGAAAGGCCAGAATCAGGTGGGGAAGGTGCAGGGGTTGATGTCAATCATCATCCCTGATCACCTTCACAAGAGCAGGATGAGCACTCAGACAGGGAACACCAGAGCTCCTGAGGGTGAACAAGCCTCAGAACCCATGGAGGACCTTGAAGAGAAGGAGGCTGCTGCACCTGATCAGGTTCAATTGGAGGCCCCAGAACCCATGGAGGACCTTAAAGAGGAGTTAGACGACAACCTCAGCAAGCATAATTACTCGGAAGAAAATGTGATTCTAAGAGATGAAGTGACGGTTTTAGAAAAGAAGGCCAAACTAAATGAGGCTCTCGAGAAAGAGTCTCAGCTCAAGATTGATGAAGAGATCAGTAAATTAGAGATTGAACTGTCTCTAAAAAACGTCACTGAATCTGAGGCCGGCCACAAATTAAAGCAGTTGGAGGAGGCCCTTCAGGTGCAAAAGGAGGGTACCATGGAGGCTGAAACAACCCTGGACCTGACCCTTCAGTCGCTAAAGATGAGCCAAGAAGACACAGCAATGAGCCTGGCTCACGAAAGAGAAACGGGCGATCGACTCCAGGCTGCATTGACCGAGGCATTGACTAAATTCAACAGTCAACAGCTTCAAATGCAAGAAGAAAGGGACCATCTCCTCCAGGCCATGAGCGAAATTAAACGCAGCCTGGAGGAGACAAGAGTGGTCCAAAAGCCTAAAAAACTCTCTTTGCAGAAAAAATTCCTTAAGTTCTTCAGACGGACTGGAGGACAAGAAGCAAGTTAGAGAAAAATTCCCGGCCACGACTTTTGTCTACAGATTTTCTTTTTAGGTGTGGAGCACCTTCATTGCTTAAGTTGTTTTTTTTCTCCGGTTGATCCGGTTCTTCCAACATAAAAAATGTCAAGCAGGTTCAATTAAAGGCCCAAGAACCAAATACAAATGAGAAAAGATCAAACCAATACAACACAAGTGTGGAGCTTGCACGTCCATGATTCAGTTGGGTTTTTTCTCTGGTTGATCCGGTTCTCACAACATAAAATGTGGTATTTCGATAACAACAATTGAAATAAACCCCTGTTCCCCGTGACCTGTCGGCGCTGCAGCCGACCCCTGTTCCCCGTGTACTGTAGGTGTCTCCCAGGTGGAAATACCTACAGTACATCCGGAGGAAAAGGACCTTGAAGAGAAGGAGGCTGCTGCATCTGATCAGGTTCAATTGGAGGCCCCAGAACCAAATACCAATGAGAATAGATCAAACCAGTACAACACAGATGTGGAGCTTGCACGTTCCATACTTCAGTTGTTTTTTTTCTCCGGTTGATCCGATTCTCACAACATAGAATTTGGTATTTCGATAACAACATTTGAAATAAACCCCTGCTCGCCGAGGCGCGTCGGCACTGCGGCCGACCCCTGTTCCCTGTGTACTGTAGGTGTCTCCCAGGTGGAAATACCTACAGTACATCGGGAAGAGAAGGACCTTGAAGAGAAGGAGGCTGCTGCACCTGAACAGGTTTAATTGGAGGCCCCAGAACCCATGGAGGACCTTAAAGAGGAGTTAGACGACGACCTCAGCAAGCGTAATTTCTCGGAAGAAAATGTGATTCTAAGAGATGAAGGTGTGGAAGTTGCATTTGCAAGCAGAACACAATTCCTCAAGTTGAGCGCACAAGTGTGCGTCTCGTTTATTCGGTATCACAAAACAGAATGAACACAAGATGGCGCTGCCCAGTAACCAAACCCGCATGGGGCTCCACGTCACAACAGCATCACAACACTTAAAGGGGCCGCGATCCCGGAACAGTCACACAGATGTGTGTGACTCAATACTTATAATAGCAAGGGTGAATTATGATTATCAGGTTCGCTACAAAGTGAAGGTTTTAGAAAAGAAGGCCAAACTAAATTACAAGAACAATAGTTGGACTGCTGAAGCATTACAACTAATGAGGCTCTCCAGAAGGAGTCTCAGCTCAAGATTGATGAAGAGATCAGTAAATTAGAGATTCAACTGTCTCTAAAAAACGTCACTGAATCTGAGACCAGATACAAATTAAAGCAGTTGGAGGAGGCCCTTCAGTTGCAAAAGGAGGGTACCAAGGAGGCTGAAACGACCCTGGACCTGACCCTTCAGTGGCTATAGGTGAGTCAAGAAGACACAGCAATGAGCCTGGCTCACCAAATAGAGACGATCAATCGACACTCCAGGCTGCACTGACCGAGGCATTGACTAAATCCAACAGTCAACAGCTTCGAATTCAAGAAGAAAGGGACCATCTCCTCCAGGCCACGAGCGAAATTAAACAAAGCCTGGAGGAGACAAGAGTGGTCCAAAAGCCTAAAAAACTCTCTTTGCGGAAAATATTCATTCAGTTCTTCAGACATACTGGAGGACAAGAAGCATGTTAGAAAAGAAGTCCCGGCCACGACTTTTGTCAACAGTTTTTGTTTTTCAGTGTGGAGTTTGCACATCCCATGCTTCAGTTGGGTTTGTTCCTACCACATACAATTTGGTAGTTCCATTCAAAACAATTCAATACAAATTAGATTAGATTAGATCAAACCTGTACAACACAGGTGTGGAGTTTGCACATCCCATGCTTGAGTTGGGTTTTTTCTTACCACATAATATTAGGTATTTCCATAACAACATTTTAAATACAAATTAGATTAGATTAGATTTGATCAAACCAGTACAACACAGGTCTGCAGTTTGCACATCCCATGCTTGAGTTGGTTTGTTTCTTACCACATAAAATTAGGTATTTCCATAACAACATTTTAAATTAAAAAAAATGTATTAGATTAGATCAAACCAGTACAACACATGTGTGGAGTTTGCACATCCCATGCTTGAGTTGGTTTGTTTCTTACCACATAAAATTAGGTATTTCCATAACAACATTTTAAATTAAAAAAATGTATTAGATTAGATCAAACCAGTACAACACAGGTGTGGAGTTTGCACATCCCATGCTTGAGTTGGGTTTTTTCTTACCACATAATATTAGGTATTTCAATAACAACATTTTAAATAAAAAAATTGATTAGATTAGATCAAACCAGTACAACACAGGTGTGGAGTTTGCACATCCCATGCTTGAGTTGGTTTGTTTCTTACAACATAAAATTAGGTATTTCCATAAAAACATTTCAAACACAAATTAGATTAGATTAAATTAGATCACATCATAAAATTAGGTATTTAGATAAAAAAATTAGATTCAATTAGAAATTAGAATCTTCTCCGTGAATCGCCACCTTAACGCGGTGGAGGAGTTTGAGAGGCTCAGTGATCCTGGAGCTATGTTGTACGGGGCCCTGGAAGGGGCTCCCAAGACAAACAGGTCTCAGGGGAGAGTCCAGACTAAGAGTGGTTCAGTTTCAATTTCAATTCAGTACATTTTATATAGCCCAATATCACAAATTACGAATTTTCCTCATAGGGCTTTACTAGTACACATACAACAACCCTGACCTTTGACCTCACCTCATGGTGGTAGTAATTTTACTAAAAACATGAGAGGGTTTCTTAAAGGGGCAATTACCCCATAATGACAGGGTGGACAGCCACTGAAACATGTTCAATATGATTATGAAAATATAGTATGTATGATCAAAATGACTAACTAGTTAGTTGAAATGCAGTCCTACTATTGTTCTTCACTTCTTTAATAAACATATAATTCTATTTATTCCATACCTTTTTTGTACTTAATCTTGTCCTTCATATATTCAGCTATAGAAACTGTTCAAATATATTTTTTAATCAGCTCCTTCAGGAATTGAGGGGAAAGACTTTTCGTTTTTCTAACTGTTCAACTGTTCTTATTGTAAATATGTTAGGGTTATTATTTTGAATGGGATCAAAATGGAGAAAGTCTTCAACTTGAAAAGCTTCTAGGATCTTTATACTTTCAGCTAAAGACACCATTCTAATCTTCAAACTTTGACTAAACCTTCAACTATTACTATATATTTTCATATATTTTTATCTTTTCAAATTTCCAAATGAATACTTGTTTTATGGAATCGAAGAAGGGGATCATATGGATGACATCTTAAAATCCACTTCAACTTTTTCAACTTTAAAAGCTTACAATGTCGGCATAGTTTCAGCTAAAGACACAATTCCATCTTTAAAATGTTGATAATATTGTCAGCTATAACTTTATAATTCAGCTCTTTTACACACATCCTCTGCTCTCTCTCTCTCTCTCTCGCTCTCTCTCTTAAAGCGACACTATGTAACTTTTCCCCTGTAGCGCCCCCTTCAGGTATTTAACATCTGGCTCTCGAGCCATATATGGCTCTTCCGGCTTGTGACTCACAGCTGATCTCCCAGCTGATCAATTCCTGCTGAGAGGCGCTACCAGCAGCGCGTCTCGGCAGCCGCAACAAGCCGGAGCAAATAAAAAGTCACCTGTGAGCGTGGACTGGCACTATATGACGTCGTGTAATCACTGCCAGAAAGCAAGTTGAAGTACTTCCGCCGGAAGCACCGGGCAGCTCCCAACATCTTACATTCAGCAGTTTTCTGGCCACAGACCCCCGATGGCAGTGGCGGAGGAGCACATCAACATATTAAAAGTCATTGTAGCGGTGTTCTGTCATTTTTTGCTGCCTTGTAAAAATGTGCTACCCGCTGCATAAACTGATAGGTGTGTATCGATTCATGCTACCCTATCTGATAGGATGTTATTGTACTATCAAAATATGCTTTTCTTTCAAAGTTCAATGTTTCACTTTTCACTGTTAAAAGTGTTTATCTTCAACACTAAATACCCTAATAATAAACCAGTGCTTTATTATGATAATGTGAACAACTCGGAAAATCGACTCGGTGCATGCGCATTACCACAAGGTATCGGTTCTTTTTTTCAAGCTGTTATTTTAAGGTGGAAAAGTTACATAGTGGGGCTTTAAACACACAGGAGCAAACTGACCTCATTAACACATCTCACTCCCAGTAATGTCTTACATGTTTTTAATACATATAAACACCTCTCGGTAGAAGCCACACCATCTTTCTAAATGTCTTGCGAAATGTCTGGCCCTGGTCGTCCTGGTGCCCGAGTTGCAGGTTCGAGCCCCACTAGTTGCGTTTCCTGAGTGTGAGGACAGCCCTTTTGATAAACGAGGTCGCTATCTGAACATGAAAATCGATTGTGATATGTTCAAATGTAATAAACACAACCAGGATACTCCAAAGAAAAGATCATAAGTCAAAATGTCTGCTATTTAAAAGGCATATTAGAAGTGATTAGAACGCCCCCCCCCCCTAACTTTATCAATTACATGTTTATTATATTATTATAAAGTTCTATCTATCTATAACATATGCATATCTGTGGTTTGCTTCCTGTCGTTGTGATATTTTTGACCTGCCTTCTTTCTTGTTGCTGAATTGTTGTCTCATTCATTTGTACCGCAGCAGATCTGTACACGTCCACTTATATGAGATGCAGTTCTTAGCTACACCGGAAGATGGCGACATTACGTTACATGAGCTGACGGAACTACAGTGTCCGAGGTGTTTTCAGTCACAACAGAAGACGTGTTGAGTTTCTGTAATCATGTTGCAGCAACAATATCAGCAATTCACTTGTTTTCATAAATAGCTCTCTTCGAAGCGAGGTCAAAACATGCTTTTTGGAGGGGAAAAAATTAATGTGTTTCACTGTCTGGGGCCTAAAACAACAGCAAGATCAGCTGATGTCTAAAAGTCTGAAGGGATCATCCCTCCTGTCTTTAACCAATCTCCAAGTTTTCTCCTCAGGAGTGTGTACTGTAAATCTTAGAACAAACTATTGAATTATGAATTTCTGAAAACATTTAACCAAACTAAGGTCCTGATACAAGAGATCCTTGGTTCACAACCCAGTGTTTTCAGTAATCTTCAGTTTCTTTCCAAAAATACACTAATAACACATTTGAAGTTGTTTACAAATGCAGATTGAAATGTTTATTGTATACATGTTGGGTACATACAGTTTCAGAAAGGTTGGGTGGATTGCAGTTTAGTTTTTCCAGATGTTTCATTTGTTTGTGTACTTGTAGTTATTTAGTATGCCATGAAATGTGTCAATGAATTTAATAAGAATGGTTGATTGATGTCCACGGTCGTCCCACAACAGGAGGGATCCGGGTTGCAACTTAATTTGATGGATGTCTCTGAAATTGCCTGTAGGTGTGAATGTCAATGTGAGCGGAAAAGACGCAAGTGAGGGAAACGTGATGCAATTAAGAGACTTGGGATGTCGTGAAATGTCATGAAAAAGTCACGTTGAAGTCATGTCATAAGCCATATAGTATAAATGTGTCAAAAACCTCCTGGAAAAAGTTATATATTACGTCTCGAAATGTCATGAAGAAAATCATAATATAATATGTAAAGCAAGGCAAGGCAACTTGATTTGATTGTAACACAATTAAGGAAATCTATTGAAACATTAAAACAGTTATTAAAACATTAAAGAAGCTAAAACTAGAATAAAAGTTGCAGTAAAGGATTTGAAGGAGCTTTCAGGGACTGCCATAACAAGTTATATATATAAAAAATCTCAAAAGATTGAACCAAAAAGTAGAAACATATGCGAGTATGTGTCAACAAATGCCATGAAAAAGTCATAGTATGAGCAGCTTCGTTAATTATGCTTGCAGCTAACTTAATAACGTTTAGCTATCTACTGGTCAGACGCCACAGGATCTCACTTCCAGGAACTCAGTAATAAACAACTCAAGATGAATTTTGTCTTCCCTCCAGGTAGGTTTCATTTACATCATAGAGTACAAGCAAACCGAGGCACACTAACGTCACAATAGAAACACACGCCACTTGAGTGTGTGTTTCAATGACCTTGAGACCACCATGCCTCTTTATAATTTGTATTATAATTGTATTATTCTTCTATGACCAGGGTTCTTACACATGTTGACCAATGGATTTCCGTGACTTTTCCATGACTTCAAACCAAATGTCCATGACCAAACTGAAATGTTCAAACTGCTGAAAAAATGCAGTCCTTTAGATTTTTGACACACAAACAAACACACACGCACACACACACACCACGCAGGCGCGCGCGCACACACACACACACACATACACACACATACACACAGACACACACACATTGTACCTCCGATGTAGACTCAAAAAGCAAAAGACACTGGTAATGGTACTCCGGGTTTACTGGGATGGGGTTTGATTCCCTGCAGTGGCCTGCTACTTTTTTGACATAAACATTGAAGGCCATAATATTTTCATGTGTTACTGAAAATAGTGTTTAATGTTTCCTACATTCACTAATAACCTGTATCTAGATCCCCTTGAACAATAATTCAGATGGGCATAAGACGTGTATGAGATAACATGTTCTTGACTCTTCGAATGAAGCATTACTTTACATCTGGACCACACCTCAGAGAGAAGCTGGAACGAGAGGAGGTGGACTTTGAATATTCGCTGTCCAACAAAGTTAATGGAAAATGCTTGTATAATGTTACACTTTTTCTTTGCTCAGATGTCGACTATATTATTAAAGTTTAGGGTTTCATAAAAATAATGATAAAAAAGTTATTACTAATTATTTATTTTTTAGGAAAACGTCTTACTTAATATCGTATTACCTTCTATTGTCATTGTTTATTGTCACCCCAACAGCTTTTTTTTAATGAAATACTATTCGTTGACTTTATTATGAATAATTGTACCATCTTCAAGTGAAATACCATCATGCCTCTTTATAATTTGTATTATGATGTTATTATACTATACTATGAAATTCCCATGGCATTGTTATAGAATATTATACGATGGCTGTTTTATCTATTATTATATTATCTAATATTATACTATTACATTTGATATGGAATACTAAACCATTAAATGTATAATGGGGTAAATTAACAGTATTGATGTGTATGTATGTATTAGGGTATGCAGGTCTGTGCATATATGTTAATGTGTGTAGGTTTTTGCAAGTCTACCCGTATTTATATTATTATTATTATTTTTTATTTATTTTAAATGTTTTAAATGTTGTTATTGTTGTTGTCCGAGTAACTTTGTATACGTACAATGTGTACATTTTATTTTGCAAATAAATGCACTTATTGTAAGTCGCTTTGGATAAAAGCGTCTGCTAAATGACATGTAATGTAATGTAATATAACATTTTAATTGCCATTGTATTTCTAATGTACACTATGCTATTACCTTTATGATATTTGCATGACAAACTCTCCAATGACATGTTTGTGAGATTGTTTGGCATACTATACCAAGAAAGAAACTCAGATCTTAAAAACAGTATTCTGAGGCTGAAGGACAAGCCTTGACCCACACTGCATGGTCAACGCTCTTATAAAATAAGCCATGTATGAAAGAGTGTATAATTTAAAAGATGACGTGGCAGACTGCACCTCGAGCCAAACTCCCGACAGATGAACCAAAGTTTGAAAGAGGTCTTCACCTTTTGGGCATTGAATATCCATCAATGTGACATTTGTTTACCTTCCACAGAATGTAGGCTTTGTTATTTTGGGATTTTCTTATCTGGGCGAAGGCAGCAGTCTCGTCTCGAGCTTGAATCACAATCCATAATGCAAATGTTTGCATAAGGAATGAAACAAAAACAATATCAGATGTGGTGTTTTTAAGGCTAGAAATTAACTACAGTTACAGCTTTAGGTTTTTCTTTGTGGTGAAAAGGATTTTCATTTGAATATTGTGCATTATTACAAATCCAGTAAAGTTTATTTTTCTCCTATATTAGTTGATAATAATAATGAATATATGTTATTAGACAATGTATCTCACACTGACCCGGTGGTCGTCCAGGCTCTGGTTTCAGCTGGAAATCCTAGCTGTTAATTGCAGATGTCAGAGATATGAGTCATATGACCCATACAATCAATGTGTTAAGCGTGGCTAATATCTACCAGTGTCTAAAATGGAAAGGGGCAGTTTATCCTCCATCGTATTAACCTCTCTGGCTTCTCCGTCTAATTCAAAAGCACAGCACAGGTTGAAACTGCAACAGAGGAAGAAATAGAAATAGAGGTAACTGGCATTTATACATCTGAGACCTCGTCTCTTCTGCCTCACTTTGATACATCCGGATTAACTCCTTTGTATGTATTGCTCTGCACCACTGGAAGTCCTCGCAACATGATGTATTTAAGAAAATGTCTCTGACGTCTTTGTAAAATAAGAACCCTTCATTATACCAGCCGTGGAGTACTCGAGGTACTGGTGCCCCCCCCCCCCCCCCCCCCTGGGGGCTCTGTGTTGTGAATGGTTTAAAAATGAACTCTCGTCAAGCGTCCATCTGCGGAGCTCAAATCCATTTCCAGATGCACTCACTTTTGCCTAGTGGCTATCGCCATGACTACGGAGCCAAGCAGAAGGAAGCAGGCGGCAGCAGATGGGTAGCGGAAGTTGTTAACGTACACCCCCCACACACACACACACACACACACACACACACACACACACACACACACTCACACTCACACTCACACTCACACTCACACACACTCCCTCAAGACACGCAAGTCCACTCTCTTTGTTGTGACTCCCATCATCCACATGATGACAGCGAGGAAAGCTCGAGGCGTAAAGTCATGGCTTCATTAGCTGTGGAGCTCACTCCCATTAAAGGCTGGTTCTCCCGCATGTTTCCAGGGCTTTTCCTGGCTCTCAGACATTAAGACTCATTTTCTCTTGGTTTGACAAAGCTCAGAAAGATTAGATATTCATTGTGTGACCTACACTCAAATCAACGTGGCTCTTTTTTACCTTCGCATGACGCGCAGACAGGAACACCTTAATAAAGCCAAACGTCTATTTTGATTAAACTAAGTGAAAGACAACATTTCTTATCCCACGCTGTGGGTGCAGTGAAACTAATGTGAAATGATATGACATTTCAGTCGTGAATTGGTTCATAATAAAGTGTCGCCATCTGTAAAGTAACATTAAATCTGTGAGACGCAGTTGGATTTCCGCCCTGAGGAGAACAATAGTGCTGCCAAGAACATTGTGTGAAACTGAGATGGGCTGTAAATAAAATGCTTTGGAAAGCCGCGTTGGTCCTCAGTTATACGCAGTAATACATTTGATAGACCAGTCGGCACGTCTGTCTTCGCACAGTTGTGTCATGCAGCGTTTCATGTGACGCCATTATAATGAGGCAACGTGTAAATCCGCTGTAATACATATTCTTTATTCGGCGAGGAACCACATCTTCTCTAGAAAGAGCGACACGTTTAGAGTCCATTGTCTCATGTTCTGATATCACTCTGGGAAAGTGTTGCATAACCGTGAATTTACACCTGCGGTAAAAGTGTGCTGCTTTTAAAGTGTACCGTTTATAGATTTAATGCTTGAAATAAGTGCACCGTAAGACCCTTAAGGCACTCTAATCTGATGCTGATGAAATACAGATATAAATATTTACCAATGCACATCTACACAGCCGTAACTCCCTCGCGTGAGTCCATTCCACCTGTCAGTCGTCTGCCTTTAAAGGGGCGACGGGGTTAAACATTGGCCTCTCTCTACCCAGCTTCAATTTCCCGTAGCTCATCTCAAAGTCCTTCTTCGTGCCGGTGAGGACCCCCAGACTGCCTGTCCTCGCGTCATAGCCACGAACCCTCAGCCTCTGGATGCGATAGTTCACGATCTGAGTGGTCAGCTCCAAAACGGTCGGAGTCTCCTTGATTTGAGACATGCTGACCCCGGCGCCGAGGAGGCCCTGAAAGCGCTCCGCCAGAATGACGTCCGGGTAGTAAAGCACCGCCGGGCAGTTGAGGACGATGTCCCGCAGCTCCTCCTTGGAGCAGCCCATGGCGTCCTGGGAGAACGCCAGCGTGCGGCGCATGCTGTCCGGGTTCAGCTCGGTGACGAAGCCCTTGAGTTTGGAGAGCAGGCGGAGCAGCTGGGCCGTGCTGAAGCCCCTGGCCCTCAGAAACAACAGGGTCTCCCTCAGCACCTCGGGGGGCTTGAGGAGAACAAAGGGGTTCTGACTCAGCAGCTTCTGAAGCCAGATCTTCATGTTGGCCTCCTCGCCCCCGAGCTCCCGGTAGGCCTGCTGCAGGGTGCGCACCATCAGCTCATTCTGCTCCACCGGCTGACTGAAGCTCTGTGGAGCGCTGGCCATCAGCTTGGTGATGATGCGCTTGTTGAGGTTTAAGCTCTGAAAGTAGGCGATGTTGTTCCGCTGGCTGTCATGGTGGCTCGTCGAGGTGAAGAAGGAGGCTGGGAAATTTTCAATGATACCGACCAGCTCTTTTTGTTTCGGACACACAGACGTCCAGAGCTCCCGCTGAGCCTGGATCTGCTCCGGGTGACACAGGACGGCCTCGGGGTAAACCGCTAGAATCCGGGCGATGATGGACCCCGAGGCTCCCATGTCCTTCAACATGGCAGCTACCTCCTTCGTGTAGGCGGGGCTCCGATGCAGAATCCAGCCCTTTAATTTCCGGACCTTCTGGATGTCAACGGAGAGATCGTAGAGGGCTTCCACGGTCTGCTGGTTCTCCGCTGTGCTCAGTGTTGCACACGGTCTCCGGGGTAACGGCAGAGCTGCGGCGCGTATGCACAGGGACGTTGCAATCAAACGCAACATCGAGGCAGAGTCCTACGGCAGATCACCTAGATGAGCGGGAGGAGAAGGAACTGCAGTGGGTGACAACCAAGCAGACATGAGACCGAACTTCTGCCTAAAAGAACTCGCTTCATCTTCTGCAGCAGCAGTGGGAGCGAGATGGACAGATGGCCGCAGCGACGCTTCAGAAGATGCCCAACGTTACCGAGAACGGTGCTGTCAGACGAGAGGTCTGGCTCGGCCGGTCGCGTGCATCTATGGAGACGGGAGACTGAGAATCACGACTCTGCTCGGTTTTGTTCCACTATTCACACAGAAATAATATCCAGGTGTTCACAGAGCTTCCTGATGACTCGTCATCGAGCCACGAAGATAGGAAAACTCAACTAAACGTAAACACTGTCAAGCTACTTATCTATACTTCCCCTTTTTAGGATGTATTGACAGATTGCTGACAGCAAATGTATTTTTATTCTGTATTTTCCTCCAGGAAACCGTAGAACTCCAACCTGAGTTACAAAATTGACATGTTGATGTTTACTTTGATCATATCTATTAAAATGACGCTGTAATCCCCCCTGCTTTGACCAGCGGGTACCCGGATGTGCATGTTGTATGATTTTCAATGACATTCATCATAGCCTAGGCTTAATACCACAGGACATAATGGTTACACTACACATGGTGCCAGATGTTGCACATTGGAAACAAGGAAAAGCAGGAGCTGACTCGATGTATCGATGTCACATCAATAACCGATCACGACCAGGTAACACATGCAAAGGCATCATAAGTCGTACTGTGTGGTCGGACCAGATCAATACATTGTCGCGAGTTCGCGCGGATAAATTAAATACGTATGCCACGATTTCAAAATAAAAGACTACTTAAATAACGTGCAGTGTTTTATTTGCTGAAACACGAAAGGTCTTCGATAGTTAACTGGCGTTAGTTGCTAGAAGATAAAGGAACATTGCAGGATGTAACTGGTTCATGGTAGTTACCGGTAACTGTTGACACAGTCGTGCATGTTGAGAAATTACCTGCAGCAGCGGTCACAGGATGTGACGTTTTGTTATGAAAGTGTTTCTTCTTCTTCTACTATTAGTCTGTTGTTTTATGCACCCACAGCGTCACTTAGAGGCGGTGGCGAGAACTACAACTGAGAACTGATTCACTCAAACGTAACCCTGGAGTATCTTTTTTTTTAAAGGGAAATTGCATCAGGCAGAGCGTATAAACGTGTTTGGTTTTAAGCTCCCAATGCCCCATTTCATTCCTGTTTTCAAAGCTCTGCTCTAGTATTGCAGCCCATATGTCCAGCAATTAAATAATTCTGGCAAAACTCTATCTCAAACCGCAGTTGGTGCACCTCCAAACCCAGCAGCATACGGGGCCCTGATGAGTGTAATCAGAAACAGGGCTGCAATGGACTGAACACATGGAGAGTTTTCTCGCAGTTGGTGCTTAATCATGATGCTTTATCATCAGCTCTGCAAGCTGTTCCCTCAGCAGCACAGAAGCTGTTGCTGCTGCTGAGTGGGTAGCTGGGTTCATTATAGTTTATGTACTAGTAAACAGATGATGCGCCTCAAAGGAAAAAAACAGGTTGGTGTTTCTCTCTCTTTTAATACCCAATATGTTGACAGGACTCAGCTGGTAATCAGAGAACACTAACTTAGTTCGATAAATTGTGTCCAACTATCACACACACAGAGGAGACACGGATTAGATGTTACATTGTGTTTCATGGGAAATTACTTTCTTTACAGTTAGAAGAGGGCTTGAAACTATACGTGAGCCTGCAGAGTAAACACTGTCATCCACTCTTCTCCCATTTGCAGTCAACCATGCAGTTAAATAATTCCCTCGCATGTGAAGAGGGTCTGAGTAAAATCACGCACTCTCACAATGCTACCTTTCTTTCTTGCAGCAATGACGAACTTAAAACATAAGCAGCACTTGAGGTGCAACTAAAATATATTACTGGCTGTGGGCAGAGTCCTCTGATCAGTTTGGGATCACAATCCAAATCCTTGTTGTGTTTGTCAAGTTCAAATGAATGAAGCAACATGTAACCAGGCTACAGCGCAGTCAACCTCAGAGAACAACAGCATCAACAAGACACAACATGGAGGGTTTCAGATTAAACGTTGACAGAAAGTCACAGACTCATATGACATGAAGTGGAAGAGGCCAGGCAAGTACAGACTCATTGAACATGCTCACACCCTCGGTGATGCTTTGTGGAGCTAGGAAATATATATATATGCCTCATTACACAGGGAATGCTGACTTAGCATCCATTCATTCAACTGAACCTTAGAGCGGCCAGACATTTCTTGTAAAGCCAACATGATACCAAAACTATGCCGTGCCCCTGAACCACTTTCTGTAAAGTACAGGACTTTCCCGGCGGTGTGCTTTTCCTTTGTCATGTAAGAACCAGTGCAAGCTGCCCGCGGGAACTTCCAACCCGAGAAACCCAGAGAGAGCTAGACAGCCTGCTTCGTCATGAGCACAGCCAATCACAGTTTGAAGAAGAATTAACGCTTTGCATTGCCTAACACATGTTTAACTTTGGGTTGTTCCTATTGTGATTTTCTGAATTTTGAACAAGATGCATTTATAATAATAATAATAATAATAATAATAATAATAATAATAATACATAAAACGTATATAGCGCTTTTCGCTACTAAGAAATGTATTCATCTCGTTGCGTAGTAAAGTTACCTTTTGCTATTTTTTAGCTGGAAAGAGCCATTCATCATAAAGTGAAGGCCAGTTGCTTTACAGTAGATCAGAGTCAATATTTGTGGAGACATATTAACTTACAGTGCAGAACATGAGGTGAGCTAAATATAATATTAACTAACAAGCAGAGCAGTTTAGTATCAACAGAGTATACCCCCTCCCCCCTACAGTTATTCTCAAAACATCCCATACTGATGCAAAGTGCAACATTACGAGGTAGCTACATTCCTAAATTTTATTTGATTTAAGGGTATTCTGATTGAATAGGTCTTATGTTGCGTATCATATGACCCAACGTGTGAAACCATGGAGACACGGCTCCTCTCGGCTGATAAACAGCACATACGACTGAATGAGTCCTTTGTGTTTGCTTACCAAAGAAAAACATAATATCTGCCAGATAGATTCCATTAAACTTCAAGATGGAGTTCAGATTACTGGACTCACTGATAAAGAAAGCACACAACATGCATGAGCACATAAACACTCCCTCATAACAGAAACCTTGACTGGCCACTTCCGCCTGCATGTGAGTGAAAACCTGTCCATCAACACAGTTAATATTCAACCAGGAGCATTACTGTTATTTCATGTTCTGTCTTTTGTATTTTTTTTAAATATCTTCATTGGTTGTTGAGACTTGTCAAAATTCGCTGAAATACTTCAATGAGTTTGAACTCACAGCAATCACTCAGAGAGTAACTTCACGTGTGTGTGTGTGTGTGTGTGTGTGTGTGTGTGTGTGTTTGTGTGTGTGCGTGCGTGCGTGTGTGTGTGTGAGCATGTGTGTGTGTGTGTGTTCCTACGTCTTTCACATTCTCGCTGAGAGTGTGTTTGTGGAAGTCTGTGGAAGAATGTGGAGGAGGAAACTGATGTTAGCAGGAGGTGGACCTAAAGTGACACACCAGAGTGGATACACTAAGCACACCTCCTGCAGTGTGACACACACACACACACATGGCCCGGGAAGAGGCTGGCAACATGACCTCCATCAGGTTTCTGGACTTACTGCTTGCCCTCCTCCTCGTCCACCAGATCTCCAGTGAGGAAGCGGAGCTCGTTCTCAGAGCAGAGGGCACCAACATCGAGTTGGGCTATTGTTTTGGAGCGGATTATATTGTCGTTTATAGATGTGCACCGGAGGGGGACCAGCTGCTCGGCAACTCCTCGGCCGGCAACGCGTCCATTACACCTCCTGCGGACCTCCAGAGTCGCATCCACATCAACTCACACCAGTACCTGCTCGGGCTCCAGATCCAACACCTCACACACGAGGACTCAGGGGTGTATCGGAGGGAATGCTGGCAGAACCAGACGCTCACCAGCCAGCATACACAGCAGCTCTACGTGTGCAATGAGGAAGTTGCATCTGAGGAGATCCTCGTGATGGAGGGAGACGCAGGGGCTGAGCTTCTGTGCAACAACACTTCCATCGGTTTGGAGGGAACCTCTGTGCGCTGGTACCACGAGACATATCCGTTGTATAAGCCCACACTCTTCCTGGATACCAGTGTGTCACTGCACCCTCTGCTGGAGCAGCTAGAGGGTTTCATGGAGGTCAGAGACAACGGAGCATTGCTTTTGGTCACCAGCAGCATGTTAGAGAATAACCAGCATTATCTCTGTCATGTCAGCCAAGGTAAGACTTGTCTCAGTTTCCAAAGCATGCACCCAGCAGACCGCAGGGAGAGCAGTGACATGTTTGCCTCAGACGGGGACAAAGTGGTGTTGCAGTGCTCCTCTGATGGAAACGACCAGCAATGGGACACACCGCTTGGGAGACTCAACGGTAGCAGCGAGACAATGTACGTATCATTTGGTGACAAATCTGAAGACTTCTCATTGGTGATTCCTGCTTTCTCTGATGACCTCAGCGGGGAGTATTCATGCATCTCCTCCTCGCTTGAAGTTCACTACGTGCTGGCTGTTTGCCCCCGAAGGGAATCACAAGAGTTGGTTGTCGTTGAAGGCGAGAGCACCTTGCTGAATTGTGACGTCAGCAAAGACGTTTCTCAGACGGTGCAGTGGCATCGCCGAGAACCGTCGGGCAAAAATGAACTTATCCACGACTCAAAGGACGAGACTGTTCCCATCCCGGAGGATCTGAGAGGCAGACTGTCTCCGTCTGAGAACGGCTCCTCGCTGACCATCTCCCACCTGGAGGCGAAAGACCAAGGGACATACTGGTGTGTTGTTTTATTAGACCATGGGTTTCTGGAGGATGATGATGAGGATTATAAAGAGGATTATGAGGATGAAGGTGATGGGGAGGATGAATTCAGCAACGGCCTGTACTGGGACAACACACAAAAGTGCATCTTTAAACAGGAGACCAGATTGACGTCAATCCCTATCAATGTCAGAATTCCTGAGCAAGCGACCTCAAAACCAGAGACCAGCCAGACCGACCCGTCTGGAGTCTCTATTGTTGCGTGCTCTGTCGTGGGCGGAGGGGTGGTGGTGCTGCTGGTGTGTGGAGGGATTTTTGCAGTGATTGCAAAAAAGAGAAGAGCAAAAACCAAAGCTACCAAAGACATGAACATGAACGTGGATCCTGGTTGTACTGAGGTTTTAACTCCGGATGATTAAATAAACATAATAAAACAGCAGTAGGTAAATGTGAAAGAGTCGTAGTAAACTTTCTGTTTCATTCTGATGCGACCTTCCTCCGCTTCGCTCTTGAGGAACTAATGACATAAACTGGATTTATATATCTGCTAAATGCAATTTCTTCTTTTAAAAACCTATTTTGTCTTCTGGATGAAAATAGCTAAATCTTATGTTTCTTAAGAGAAGAAAATGCTGTCGCAATGTCTTCCAGTACAGCCATCACAGTGTGCAAACACACACTACTGTGTTTTTAACTTATCTGATGGGCTGAGGCTGTTATTTGATTCCAGATGATGACTAAAAACCAGTCGGGCTGCTCACCTGTCAACAGATTATTTGACGCCCTTGAGGCAAAAGCATATTGCCAGAATAGTGTCAAAGGAATGACAAACAGAAACTGCCGTGCACGTTCAGGTATTTTATTTTGAATGTGTGTTAGTATCTATATAAATGACCTTGTTTTCTTACCTGTACGCTCAAGAGTTTTAATGGTGTTTTATAAAACATAGTTCAGGAACGAAGACCATGGCCCAAAGTCTCGAGTTTTACCCAAGACTTAAGTACACAACGAACCATTCACTTCCTCTTTGACTCAGTTCCCACATCCCTCCCCCAACCCTGTTCTTGTCTTCCTATCTCTCTCTCTCTCTCTCCCTCTCCCCTCTCCCTTTCTCTCTCTCCCCCCTCCCCCTCCCACATGGCCTACAGGTACAACAGGGGACTCTGCACCACCAGAGCTTCTGAAGGGAAGGCCCCCCCCCAAAAGTCTCTCCACTCCCGTTGTTCCCATCCGCCACCGGACACCAGCAGTTCTTTCCACGACCCACTCTACCCTTCTGGTTCCTGCTCCTCTACATCCCTCATCCCTTCCTCCCTTCATCCCTCGACCCCTTCCCGCTTCCTTAATCCAACCCCCTCGTTCCATCTCGCAATGAACCATTCATAAACTCACAGCGCTATTCGGCGTGGGGTCTTTGTTAGTGATTGGCTTCCTCAGACTAGAATATTTAAGCTATTATGATTATTTATTGATTTTAAAGTCACATGAATTGATTTTATTTTCCCTTCGGGGGCCTCATAAATAACCTGTAATCACAACCTCCACATCCTATAAATCACTGTGCCAACAAACAGTTCCCTTTTTAATCACCCTTCACAACCAAATCAAAGAGAGTCACACATGTTTTCTACATTCAGACAATCTTACTTATCAGGAGTAACTGAGACATGACCATAGAAAATAGTTTTTAACGTTTTTTGGGTTGTTTTAGATTCACAAGAACACACTCAGGTCACCGCGCCTCGTCGGTGCAGGAAGAACAAACGAAACAAATGAACATTTCTTTGTACGAGTTCTCCTATCTTTGATCAAAATGTACCTTCAGTTATTGCATACAACACAGATATTGAAAGCATATCTGCTGTAGTCCCTGAATACAGAGTGAACATCCATATTGATCCAATATGTTTTCAGTTCATGTTTGCCAAACACAAAGTGAAATACAGTATAAAAGTGATTGTATGTGTTTTTGACTATATAGCTGACTGTGTTCATATTGATTCCGCCGTGCAGATGTACAGTTTTTATTTATAATATGTGCAGTTGTCACAGAGCCAGCATGTCATGAATTTGAATAAACACTTTCAAAGCTGCATCTTCAGTATGTGATCTGATTTCTTTAGTTAGAAGAACTTCCAAAGTGAGAGAGAAAATGCTTGTCTCATTAGTCTGTGATTATCCATCAAATGAATAAAGAGTTTAGAGATGATATGCAGGAGCCGCAGGTTGTTTAGCTGAGGATGGTATAGAGACCTGAGCTCCTCTGCGGGAAGGCCAATGAAACGCAAGCACTTTTCCTCCAGTTGTGTGCAACATCTGGGCCTGGATGGCCTCCTGTTCTCTCAACTAGCTCTAATACAAGTTGCTGCTCCTCTAACTTCGCACTACAAGAAGCTTGTATTGTCAAATGTATCGTATATGTCTGGAAACTCATCCAGGAAATCATGACTGAAGCGTACACATTAGATTTGTTTTGTGTTTGTGTTATCTGCATCTCCAGTATCAGTATCGTGACCTGCTCGACACAAAGCGAAGCTGTGTCTGTCATGAGGTGTCACGGATGTCGCAGCGAGAGAGGACACAAATGCCGACATAACTTCTGCAAAATCAATATTTAATTTCAACAAACAAGCCAGGAAGACAAAACGCTGACCAAACAGTACAAAGCCACACTGGGAATGAGACAACAGGGTTTACATACACAGGCAGGCGGAGGTGATTGGACAACGGGGAACGAGACACAGGTGGAAACAATGAGGGCGGGGCCAGCAATCAAAGAGAAGGAAACAATCAGGAGCAGGGCAGACAATCACAGGGAGACAGATGACACAAGGACTTCAAAATAAGACACAAAACGAAACACAAACTCCAGATCCTGACAGTGTCTGCATCCATTCTGCAGATTGTTAAATCGATTAGTTTGCATATGTATGTTTATATTTGATGGCCATAATTAGGCTTTTGTTGAACCTTAAATAATGAACCAACATGACACAATAATGGAACGGGTTTGTAAAATATTTTTTTCAACCTCTACATCAAATAGTGAAGTGGTTTAAAGGAATAGTAGGACATTAAAGGATTTTTTGATAATTCGCTTTCAAGCCAATAGTTAAATGAGACAATCAACAGCGGTATCAATCTTCTCATCTAACTCTTGGCAACAAAAACAAATGTGCATATTCCAAATTCTCCTTTAAAACTGGGTAAAATATCTGTTAGACATTCTTTTTATTTTCATGCCACATTACTTTTGACTTGGAGAGGTGACATTACAGGCTGTATTTTTTACACATGCACAACACAAACAGTGAAGCTGCAACATGAGCCAAAACCGTTGTTGTTGTTGTGAAGTTCGGTGACGCAAAGCTGCACCGATGTGCTCTTGAAGCTTTTTCATTGTGCAACACAATCTGGAGATGTTGTGTTTGCAGCAATATTTTCAAATGCCGGATTGTATTACTCCTACACACTTCACCTTTTGGAGCCCTGATACAGCAATGCCAATACATCCAAAGAAATATGGTTCCTGTTTGGAAAATATTTGCTCAGCTGGTATATATAAACCACTAAATCTTATTCCATCGTTGTTTCTAATTTGATGTTGGGCCAATACCTGTACTGCACCTGCTGTGAACAGATGGACTTTTTGGGTGATCCAAAACCAATTGTTTACCTGTTTGTGCTAACAGCTGTTCTTTTGGTATCATTTCTGTTTGATGTATTTTTTGTTAAAAATACATCCAATCAAATCAACAAATGTTATGAAAAGTGTCAAATTGAACCATGAATGACCCACGAAGGTTATGAGTAAAAGGAACTTGTGTAAACAAGGTCATAAGATGGAGAAAATAAATGTTGTTACAACGTCCATGATCGTGGGACAAGGTCATCAACGTCTGTTGCAGAGCAGCAGTCAGAGTTGTCAAAGTGTTGCTGACAACTTGAGCAAAAATCCTTCAAAGACACAATTCTGTTTGAGAAGCGCGGATCAATCAGATGAGTGAAAAGAGAGAAGGAGGGAGAGAGAGTGTCTTCCATATTTGCCAGATTGCTTTCCATGCACCCCTTCACAGGCTTGATTGATGCAGACACAGATGTGAAAGAAGAGCAGCTGCTCGGTGCTCTCAGGTGTAATTAAGAAAGGGCTCGGTCACACACAGAGAGCGAGAGAGAGGGAGAGAAAGAGAAAGAGAGAGAGGCCCCTGGGAGGCAGATGCAGCCCGAAGAATCGGCACACCTCTGAGAACACCGGGTTCCTTTGGCGTGTTACAGTGAGAGACTTTAAATGGATCAGCTTAACTGTCGAAGCATCTCTTCGACCATCTGTGTGCGTGTGTGTGTGTGTGTGTGTTTCAGCTGCATGTCTGCCTCTATCTCTGCTGCGTGTGTTTGAGCGTGAGCAAACTGTGAGCCATCGGCAGAACAACAGTTAGAAGAATAATCAATTCAATCAGCAAAGAAATTGTGTTTCAACAACTTGTTACTCTGAGTCTCTTGTCTTCATTTGGGCTCACGCAACTTCTGCAGAACACAGAGGGACGCATGACTGGACTCCCAATTTTAAGATTATCCAGAAGTCTTCTCTCACACACACACACACACGCGGACACACTCCAGTTTTCACACTGACATCACAAACAAAATCGCAGCCGGTGGATGTTAACGTGATAGCTCCATGGCGCCCCCTGCCCCCCTCCCGGGGCACCTCTTTCTGTCCGATCAGGAGGCGATATGTTCTGTGGAATCAGCACGTCTGCTCGGCGCTCCCTGGTCGACGCCGGCCTGAGCCTGCGGAGGCCCGATCTGCTGTAATTTGCCCAGGCCCATTACTCCCACAAATGTGATGGCTGTGAGCACTGTGAGTGTGAAGCAGTTGGTGGGATAGAGAGAGAAATAAAGAGGGAGAGAGTGGGAGAAAGCACGGTATCCCTCGCTAGCGCCTCTGTGCTGCCACAGTGTCTGAAAGTGTGTGATGTGTTGTGCTAATGGCACCAATTATGCACCAGAGAGCACCGACGCTGGGCCGGCTCCACGGCAGAGAGGCTCGGAGGAAAAAACGGTTGCAGTGCGAAGCCACCGGGGGCTTTTCTTCCCGAACAGCGGTCTGCTGCTCGCTACTCAGACATGTGGAGGTATCTGGTTGGATCGCAGACACGCAGGAATTGATGTCTGGTATTTTTTCAGAAGGGCAATCCAAGCGAAACCGGGACCAATCAAACTCTCTCAATAAAACTGACTTCCCTCTGGAAGTCTCCGAGGCTTTCAGTAGATTTGATTTGAAGTCTATGACTTAGAAAGCAGTGGGCGTTGGGCTGTGATGTTGTGATACTCTGTCACATTGTACAACTTGAACTCCCCTGTGTGAGGAAACTGTTGGTGAGCAGAAGGTGCATCGGAGGTAATCATTCTGTTTTCGTAATCCCCTGGCATGATGGTGCACACAGTGTGATGTGTACAAGGGACAATTAGTTTATATAGCTTTTCATGCGTCGGTGTGAAGCTTCATAGGGAACATTTCTTCTTGCAAAGCAAAGGGAGCGAGATGGGAAAAAGTGCAGTCATGTAATTGGCTCCTCTGGCGTGTAACAAGTAAAAGAGTTGTCCATGGATGTCTTGATAGGTGCCGGGAGGAAACTTCAAAGAAGGGAATACGTTTTAATGTCATTACATGTATTGGGCTAGCCGCATGCATACGGCAGATAATTTCAAGCCTTTGCTTGGAAGCAGATTGGTTGTTGTTGTTGTTGTTGTTGCACACAGCTTCTACTAAACAACTGCAGAGCTGACTTGCTCACTCATGTGCAGATGAAATAAGAATAATTGCAGGGGGAGTGAAAATGAGACCATCTATATTCAAAAACAATCACACAGACGTGCGTCGTGGAGGAAAGCCAGCGCAGCCACACCTTTGATGCACAGATGGCGTGTGTAAACTGTCTCGTTCCTCCTCCTCTCCACGGAAGCATCTCTCTCTCTCTCTCTCTCTCTTGCTGCCTCTCTCATCCCTCGTGTCCCACATTCCTCCTTCCTCTCATCATCCCGTGTGTCACTCAACGGGTTTCTCTCAGTCTGCCGGCACCTCGACTTGCAACCCGTCCTGTCTACATTTAATAAATGAAGCCTTGCCAAATTGGCCGGGAGGGCGGGAACTCCACGGCTGGGTAAATGTTAGCTGAATGCTTCAGTTCATAAAGACGGTCCGCTCCTTCGGTGATTTGAAGGTTTTATAGAAAACAGCCAGCGACGTTGAATGTCTACGGAAGAAACAGATTCACGTCAGATCTTCTTCTCCCCCAAATGTATTCCTGAACACCGAGCACAGACATACGTTCTGTGGGCTTCAGGATAACAAGCAATCAAACAGACTCAGACACCACATGTACGTATGATTGGGGTCAGCATCATTGAAGTCGGTCATGACCCATCAGCGGTCAAGAGATGTCAAAATGTGAAAACTCCATATTAAAAAAAGGGTTGGGGGGGGGGGGCTGTCTGGGATCTGAAGTCATGATGTATATTAAGAATCCCACTCAGTATAACTTTAAATTACATTTAGAGAATTCCATTAATCACATCTGTTCAAAAATCAAAGTGTAAATACAAAAAAATCACTGTTTCACAGTTATGTTGCCAGGCGACCAATGAAAACTTCACAAAGCTACTGCTCACATCGTGGATCAAAATGGTTAGATTGTGCCCACTATTTCGTAAATGAAAAGATTAATGGAGAAAAACTGGAGATAAGTAACTATGACAGCCAACGTTTCTGTTGAGCTGAACACAAACTCGTTTTTAATATCTCTACAGTTGTTGTATTGGCTGTTTGGGAAGAATAAACACAGACTTCACAAACCGTGCAGCGCTCAAATTTACACAAATGGCAAAGTGAAAGTTTGCATCGTCTGCATGATGTTGCTACTGATGCCACAATAACTCCAGAGAAGTTCTCTGGTCTTGCCGGTGAGAACCAGAGAAAGTCCTCCGTGTTGTTTGTTGAAGTCAACGCTGTCTCTGCGGGCGTATCTTGTAGTTTAATTTTTTTAAGTTTCAAGGTTTTATTTGCCATTTGTGCCTCGACCAACAGTCCAGACACATTGGAAATATAGTTCAAAGCTCTCAGAGTCAACAGTTCAGAAATAACACCATAATAACAACGGGAACAATAGAAAGTATTCCGTATGTGTACAGAAAGGTGTACAGAAAGGTGGCAATATGTACAAGAACAAGAAAGGTGCTAATATGTAAATTTTTGGATACGGTTTTAAATGACAGATGTCACATATTGCGCATGATAGATGTAGTGAAGTAGTGTTGGGTTGTAGGTGTTGCTTATTGCACTTAAACCAAAGGAGGTCTGAATAAAGGCTTTTTTCGTTGCTCCCTCAAATGAGAGGAAGCGAATAGAAACACTTGCTTTCCCCCACAAGCACCATTCCTATCTTTAGTGAGACCTGCTTTGCCATGTGACAAGCTGATTGACAGATAACCTGACTGACGGATCACATCTCTGAAAGAAAGTGGAAGTTGCCATCTCAGATATAGGAAAGTGAGCTAAGGAGACAAGGTTATCCCGAACAGGAGAGAGATTTCAGCTGCGTTTCCATCCTCTTTATGATGAAAGACTGCTGTCATGTTAAATATCAGATACGGGGTGGATCACAGAGGTATCGGGAAGAAAGAGTGCAGATTGGCGAGGCGTTTGTCGAGAGCCTGATATTTTCTGGAAAAGGAAAAAGAAAAGTACTCCAAATCTCTAATGTGCATCTGATTTTATGCTCTTTGCATGTGTGCGTGGTGAGGAGCGAGTGTGGGTAGGTTTAGCTAAACAGGGAGGCCCGCTGAGGATTCAGTTTTTCGCTCACATAAATTTCTACTTTTTCTTATTGCTTGCTTCAAATCTCAGCAAGAAGGTGTGGGGGCGGTCGACTGCTCAGAGGCAGGCGGAGCGAGGGATCAGGACACGCTCGTACCGCTCACCGGGCATTCTTGGCAGCTACTTTGTGTGTGCTTGTACAGGAAGACCTCAGACGCGTATCGCCACAAAAAGGCTGTTCTGCATCCCCCGTAGGTAGACCTCCCGCCCTCAAGGTCTTATTTCTGAAATCATGTCCTCCTGGTTTTGTCTTGTGGTGTGTACCACCTGGAAGGTTTAAACACGGGTGAGATGCAGAGGGCAGAACAGTTGGAAGTATTAATCTCCCCCTGATAGGCTTAAATCATCCAACAGCAGGAATGATACAAGTGAGAACTGAGGTGCATCAACGACTGCGACATTACTTCGCCAATCTGTCTGCACGTCACAGTAAAGACATACTTTAGCCGGCGTGACGCCGCCACAGCGGGGGATAAATCTGAAAGAGCGCAAACAGAATCGACCCCCATTCCCAGGAGTAATGGAGCTGTCAAAGGCCAAGTCTGACCCCGCAGTAACCCACCGGGGGCAATGATATGGCACCTATGCCTTCACACTGTGAGTCTGCAGCACAGTGAGTGTGTGTGTGTGTGTGTGGGGGGGGGGGGGGGGGCATACATTTGATGATAGTAGTCATCCTCACTGGAATGAGGAAAAATAGAGGTCATTGTGCCACTGTTATCTCATGGGAGAAGTGTGTGTGTGTGTGTGTGTGTGTGTGTGTGTATGTGTGTGTGTGTGTGTGTGTGTGTGTGTGTGAACCCCTGTAGAGAGCATTACAGAGACAGAGAAGGAGGAGTGACACTTCTGGTAGGAAATGATCATTGATGCCCATGCAGCTGATGATTCCTGCCTAAATGAAACATGGGACATGTCTGATCCTCTGACACCTGCAAACTAATTAACTCACAATGGCAAAAGAAGCAGCTCTTTCTTATTTTTCTACTTCTTTTTTTTTTTTTTATTGTCGGCGAGAGTGATATCTCACCACGTTGGTTCTATTTACTGCCTGTTAAAATAAGATGTATTTCCAAGACGCAATGACACGTACCCTACGGCATCAAAGCGCAATGCTCGGCGAGGCAATCTTGCATCCAATCTCGAGACTCAGCTCCAGTAGTCGGCTGTGTGGTCTCTGGAGGAGCGACACGCGCATCCTCTCTGACTCCAGCCGCTCTTCATCCATGGCGCATCTCCGGCTCTGAAGCCACTTCGGCTCTGGACACACCGGCGGCAGCGCTCGACACTCACACTCACACACACACGCACGCACACGTACACAAACACGCACACACAGTCTTATACACAATTTTACAAATGCAGCGCACAGGACGGAAGCGGCCGTAGAAGTCCGTCTTGTATCTGATCGAGCGCGTCTATGGTAAGGCAACATTTTATTTTATTTAAAAAATACAAAACAATTCTGTTGTTGCATTTTACGTGCAGCGAGGATGAATTGTTTAAACTAACAAGATGCTCTAATCTGACTGAGAGTGTTACAATAGTGATGATATAAGGGGTGAAAAGAGTAAATATGATTACTCCACACAGCGACTTAATGGTGACTTTACAGCTGTCTACTTTATCGGCTCTGATGCTCCACACGGGCGTAATCTTATGAAAATGTGTTTGTTTATTCAAAGAATGTTTAATTATTTGTTTTAAGTTATATTGAACCGCTGTGATTTTAAGTACATATTGGTATAAATCACTGAAAATATATGTTCACTATTTCAGGTGCAAACGCGCATGTGCTCTTCATCACTGTTACAGTAAGACTCTACCAGGGAGGGTGTTGTATCACTGGGTCAGCCTGGGTGATATTACGACGTGTCACAAAATACAAGTTTGTTTGATAATGCTGATTTGTTGGTTTGTTCAGCTGTATGTTGAAGGAGAGATGATCTTAAATATTTATCCAGAGTCACACTGGTCGGTGAAATGCGGTCTTAACAAAGACGTGATCTGAATGTTTCATATACAACTTCATACATATGGAGCCAAAGACCGTACGCGGGCAGCGCGAGGCTCCCGGTGTAACGGGAGCACAGTGCATTCTGTACACTCACGGAAATAACGAGCGTGTTTACTGCTGGGACGCGCATGCGCATACTCGAAGGACCGCTTCTACAACTTTTGAAAGGGACCAGCTGGAGTGAACGAGTGACCAGCTGGAGTGAACGAGCTGACGTCATACACGCGAGGCTTCACACTAACGTCACACTTTGTAAGTACTTGAACTTCTTTATTACAATGACGCAAACCCAAACCAGCTCCATTGGTATCATTGGATGCTGCTAGCTTGTAGTTAGCATGTTAGTGTGTAGCTACATCAGCATGTAAACACAAACACGTATAAGGGACTACTGGAGCCCTGCGTTATAACATTGAGTTTTTAGGCCTTTTCACATGACCGGAAGTGAGTGGGGCTACATGGGAAGGAACACATTGATGTACAAACAAAAAGAGAATCAAAATACATGTTATATTACATATAAACAATATACAATATATACTTTGCATCTTTCTGAAAATATCCTTAATAAACAACTACGGCCACTGGTGATAAGACTGGTTAAAACATAGTTTTTTTCCTAATACTAGTTTTATTTACAGATGTCCACCTGGAAGATATGGCAGACCAGCTGAGCTCGGCTCCTGGGAGGCTTTAACAATGACAGTTAAAGAAGAACACCAACATTAAGTTCAACAAGTGTGTATTTTCAATTTCATTTGTGTTATATTTATATTGTTAAAATGAATACAAAATACAAATAAATGAATGTCACATGGTCGTTGTCCTGTAAGTGGAAACTGTTGATGTGTTACGATGACTACGTATTTCACTGTTATTCTGAGAGCCGTAAAACATTTAAAATTTAACATATTTCTCACTGACTATTTCAAGATGTTGTTTGAATGTTCATGTTTAGAACATGTTTCACCAGGATTTGCAATAGTGTCCTATAGTTGAGAAATGTGGATGTGAATTTCTTAGTTAGACTCTAAAATGACAATGCAGAGGATAAAAAAGATAAAGATAGAAAAGAACTTCAACTCTTGAAACCACTTTTGACCGTCGACCAGAGTCGTTTATTAAACGTCTTTTTTCAACGGAAATTGCAGGTCTCTTATACTATCAATTAATGTCATCCTCACTTAACTTTACTCATTATTTTCTGAGTTAAGTTTCGTTTTACACTCAAACAGCCCACTGTTTACACTGTTCTTCCTTCTTCTGCGTAGCGCCTTTATTCCGTGTGTGCTGGAGGAATGATGTAGGACAAGATTCATCTTCTCTCCTTTCACAGGAGCTCCTCTGTAGCCCGGAGTCAGATGGAGCTCCTGTGCACGCCGCTCTGCCTTCCGCCTGTGGCAGTCTGCCTGTATACGTGTGTGTGTGTGTGTATGTGGGTGTGTGTGTGTGTGTGTGTGGTGTTTGGTTTAGAGACAGGGAAAAGGTAGATGGATGGAGAAAGAATAACTGGAGTTTTGAAGCTCGTCTTGGCGTTGCTATACTGTTGCTCAACTCTCTGTTTCTAGGGATTGATCGTTGCCAATAAACTGCCTCACTCACAAGATCTGTGAACACACAGGGGTACCTTAATAGAAACATCTTTGGCACTGTCACATCCCTCAATCACTTGCATCCCAAATCCCTCAGTCCCATCCTCATCACTAACTTCTAACCTCATTTGTTGCCTTCATTTTCTACACTGAGGCAATTGCCTTCCCTGCACCATTGCCAAATGTCATTACCTCCAACACCTTTGCTGCTAGCTACGTAAACTTAGCAGCAGCTGGATTTACAACTCAGACCTGCCAGAGCAGCCTGCAGCGCACAGTGTAATCTCTGGTTGATCCTGTCCCCGAGGCGTGTTTCCCCTGTAAGCACTATTATTGTTTGGGGGGAACAAAAGCTGAGACATCTGACGCTCGTAGTCCCTTTCTGGCGGTTGAGAGAGAGTCTTTTATTCCTGGTGTGAGTCTCTGCACGGGAGGAGTTATAAGGAAGAAAGGAGGACTTGCAGATCAAATTGCTTTAATCCATTGAAGCATCTGTCCTCATTCTCCAGAGGGCAGCAGGGTGTGTAGCAGAGCAGGCACTGAGACCCGATCACAACTGGAAAGGAAAACAAAACCTGTCTCCAAGGAATCATATGATGTGCCTTGGTCAGCCAGCTGTGCAGGACATGTTGGGTATGGATAGCAGGACTGACAATCTGACAGTACCCCCCCCCCCCCTCCCTCTCTCTTTTCTCAAGAGTCAGAGATGGTAAGAAGCTTGGTCAAAGCTTTTCATCATCTGCAGTCATGCATGCTTATTTTCTTCTGCTTTTTCACCCACCTTTTCTGTCTTTCAAAAAAATGCAACATGCAGCTTAAAAATTGTTCTGTAAAAAGAGACAAAAGGTAATGCCCCCCGAACTCTGTCATTCTGTCTGCCACTAACAAAGTTTTTCCCCCTGATGGGTTCATTCCGCGATTGCTGTATTTTTTTTTCATATTCAAACAGTATGACTCATGATGTCAACTCGATTTATTTTCCCCTCACCCACAGAGTAAATGCCTTTTGTTTTTGCGCTGTTTGTGATTAATGAAACATCAAAAGCCAATCTGAGCTCAGTGTGAAACATTCCTGAGGATATGAGTCTGCCAGGGACCCATAAACATCATTAATGAACAAGAGGCCGACTGGAGAGAGACAGAGTGACAGAAAAAGGGTGTGAAGAAGCAAACAGGAAGGCACTATTTATTTTTGTCAGTAATATGATACATACATATATATATATATATATATATATATATATATATATATATATATATATATATATATATATATATACACCTGTGGTTTTGATGATGATTGCCTCGGTGAGTGATGAAGACACACTTTGCACCCAGGGATCTGGTGTGATTACCCACCATCAGTTTGGTAGGAAGGTACAAATGGATGGCAGCATCTTTTTTTTCTAAATCCATTTGGAAAATTACTTCTCCCTTTGCTCTTTCATGCCCATGGCGAACAACTTGCAAGTGTACAAAGGAAATGTCTCCACTCATCTATGTGAAGACAGCTATATGTATCTGCTTATGTAGCTCTCTGCTGAGCTTAGAGGCTTAATTACCCAGAAGAGAGGAAATCAAAAATTAAATGCAATTACGCAACTGTGCGCAGGGTAGGATTGAATAGGGGAAATGCTGCTAACATTTCACAGCCGAGGTCTGACCTTTGCGATGTGTTTTTCTGCAGAACAAATCTGTCGATCCTCGAGGAAGCACATCCTGAGCCTGTTTTTCTAAAGCTTGTAGTAGAAATGGGTAGAAATGTTACAAATGTGTCGTCTGTTTGCTCCGCTGGGAACGAGAGTAACCTCTCCTTCATTCTGAATTTATTTATTATGTGTAAATACTCTTATTCACTTACTTGCTAATATGAAGCAACAACCATCAGCGGGTTAGTTTGACTTAGCATGAAAACTGGAAACCGGTGGAAACAGCTATCTTGGCTTTCTGAAGGTAACGTTTGTCTAAATCTCTAAAGCTCACCAATCAACACAATATAATATTTGATGTTACAGGTCGGATGTTGTCACAGACTAACTGTTTTCTCCATTGCTGTCTTCATGCTAAGTACAGACATGTGAGTATTATAGATGGTTTCTCACACAACACTGTTACACCATGAGGAGGACACACGTTCACATTCTGAACTGGCACGGGAAATCTGGAAGGGAAAAGCTTTGTGACATACTTTACCTTCTCCTGTTCAAGGGCCCTTGAGCAAGCATCCTAATTGCTCCAGCGAGATCTGCTCACTGGCCACCGGTGGAAGGCTGCAGGGGTAAAAGGAGTGGCAGCTGCACATGTATGACGCTGAGGACACGCATCAGAATGAAATCTAATTGCTCGTGTCTCTGTGCCTCCCTGTCGGCGTCAGCGTAAAGGATGTTCAGCCAGGGGGGGGGGCAGGATGGAGTGTTCCTGGAAGACGGTGCTGCTGCTTGTGTGTGCGTCTCTTGGGGTCCAGTACACAGCCATCCGCACCCTGAGGGACTCTCTGTCTGGGCCCTGTCAGGGAACCTACCGCTGCCAGAGCAGACACCACAGAGGTACGCCCCCATAGCCCGTCAAGATGTCCCACAGACTGTCCCTCCTCGCCACAGGAGAGCAAAACGTGTATCCATGTTGGTGTATAGCTATAAGCTCACTTGTATTGCACAAAAGAATAGACATTATACCTAAAATATATGTGTATTGTTTCAAAACGTGGTTGTGCAGCACCAGAAGAAGGACAGACACACTTGATTGGTAATATTTATGCAAAGAGATTCAGTAAAGAGTCAAAACTGTGACTGAAAATTAAGAAAAGGAAAGCAGTTCATTAAACGAGGGGATTCCCAACAAGTGTGGATGGAGAAAGGAAATGTGTGTGATTCGTTTTACAATTATCCTCCAATTTATCTCCATTAATCCGCTCTCATCGCGCAGCTGTAGCTGCAGCTCCTGTGTATGAAAGTAACATCCCCTTTGCAATCAACTCCTCATCAGCAGTAATTACACGTTAGCTATTTGCACTATATTTAGAGATCCGCCATTTCATAAAGCCCCTTCGGTAACCACGGGCAGACAAGCAACTTACTCAGGCATGTTTACCATCTAAATTATTTAAGCTTTATTGGCTTGATTCAGTAGTTCACTTTCCCCGGGACTGGATTATGATGAAAACCGTCATCTTCTCTTCGGCAGTGACTCATAAGTGAAATAACTACTCTTTTCTATCACGACCTGGCTCTAGGACACAGGTAGAACAGGTTGTGTTACGTTATTAATAAGCGTGTAGTAAGACTTCGGATGAGTTAAACATGTAACATAGTGCATGACTTGTTTCTCGCCTCTAGACTCCAGGTGGAGAGCCTTGTGCGATGACGGCTGGAGGCCGGTCGATTCGCCTCGGAAGCACATCCTGCTGTTCGCCACCACGCGCAGCGGCTCCTCCTTCACCGGGCAACTCCTCAACCAGCACCCGGGGATCTTCTACGTATTTGAACCTCTCTACCACGTCCAGCAGGCGTTCACCAACTCTAGCAGCAGGCTGCGTCGCACCCTGGACCGCCGGGCTCTACTGGGAGCCTACAGGGACCTCCTCCTCAATCTCTACACCTGTGACCTTCACTTCATGGAGAATTACATCCGCCCGGAGCCCCAGGACCACGTCACGGGCTCCTTCTTCCGCCGGAGCTCCAGCCACGCACTGTGTTCCCCTCCCGTGTGCTTGGATGCAGGGGACGTAGCTGCCTCCGTGACTCCTGATGAAACCTGGTGTCCCAAGAAGTGTGGGGCCCTGAACCTCACACAGGCCTCTATGTCATGTCTGGCGAGGGAACATGTGGCCATCAAGACCGTGCGGGTGCCCGAGGTGGGGGACCTGCGCACCCTGACAGAGGATCCACGTCTGGACCTGAAGATAGTCCACCTGGTGAGGGACCCCAGGGCCATCCTCGCCTCACGCATGATGGCCTTCTCGGATCAATTCCGCGCTTGGAAAATATGGAACGCGACAGGACGGCAGCCTCGATACGTGGACTTGACGCAGATCACCAGTACCTGCAAAGACATGGCGGCCTCTGCAGAAACGGGCCTGCAGAGGCCGGCGTGGCTGCGGGGACGCTACCTGCTGGTGCGCTACGAGGACCTGGCGTTCAATCCCAAAGACAAGGCCACTGAGATCTACAGGTTTGTGGGGCTCGAGATGGAGGAGAGGGTGAGGATGTGGATTGAAAGGAACACCAACAGTAACGTGTCGTCCCCGTCAGAGTGGAACTACAGGTACTCCACCACGAGAGACTCCAGAGCGACAGCAGACAGCTGGAGGCTTCGTCTGGGCTTCGACATCGTGAGGTCTGTGCAGAATCTGTGCAATGACACTCTGGCTCTGCTGGGATACAAGCCGGTTCACTCTGCAGCCGAACTCAGAAACCTGTCTCACAGTTTAGTGGAACACTTTCAACCAATCTCATGGTAGATTAGATACAAGACTCCGAAAATGGTTTGTTTATTTATTACAGCTGGTTTTACTCTCCGTCATGATGCTCATGAAATTAATGTATCTTATTTTACAATAATGCCTAAAGTAATTTATTGCTTATTTAAAAATATTTAAATTTTGTTAAAGATATTAAAGTGCCAAATGTCAAGCGTCTGTGACACGGGGAAAGGTTTTGATCTAGAACAAAGTCTATACTGCTTTATGTGTTGATTTAAAACACTTCTCGACTTGTTCAGCAAAACACTGAATCATGATGAGATGGAGATATTACGCTGTTCAAAACGAGAAAATAAACTATTCAAAGATCAGGTGCCATAGAGTAACACAGGGAGAAAGGGAATATATATTATATATATATATATATATATATATATATATATATATATATACTGTATATATACTCTGTATTTATGTGTATATATACTGTATATATGTATATATACACTGTATATATATACTGTATATATAGACTGTATATATATACTCTGTATATAGGTATATATACTGTATATATGTATATATACACTGTATATATATACTGTATATACTGTATATATATACACTGTATATATATACACTGTATATATGTATATATACTATATACATATATACAGTGTATATATATTCTCTGCAGCCACAACAGCTCAATTTCTAAGTGAGTATGTTGCGAATATGAGAACACATTTGTTAATACTAATTAACTGTTGCAATGCGAGCGTTCTAATGTTATGACTGGATGTGTTTGAACATTGTTTTTGTCAGTGTAACTCTACGGTTTGTATTTTCTAGACTTTTTAAAATAAATTATTCATATGTAAAAGAAACAGTGCACATTCTTTTATCTTGTAATCCCTCCTGCATTTGGCTTGTCTTTCAGCCAAATTTCAATCCGGCTGATGTGTCTGTAGTAACAAATGTGTTTCCAACTCAAGAGAATACCAGCTGCTCACACTCGGCTTGATTTTAAGTTAACGTTGAACCTAAGAAGAACAATACCTGGATCATTCGGCAGTGACAGCACTCTGCAGTGGAGTATATTTAGAGATGAGACAGTTGCACGTTTTCTACCAGTTCCCACATTTTAAATTGGTCTTTGTGTCTAAACAGAGAAAGGAAGTATGCCATTCATCTCCAAGAAGAGCTGCTCTCTTGAGATAAATGCTGGAAGTAGTTTATAAGGAGGAACTCATTGCATGAATCATGTCTTGCCTTCTTATGGAGGCTGCAGTTGTATCTATGAGCTTTAATGCATAAGCAAATGAAAAAAAAAGCCACTCCAGGGGAAAGTGTCCAACACGAGCGTGTCGGGCCATGGTGTTCTGTGAGTACCATTACATTTGAGGTGAAATTGTCCCTTTAATAATGTATTTTTAGACACCCAGTGCTCTCCATCCTTCCTATAGCTGCCCTATAGCTGCTGACACCAGGGATATCTCAGCGCACACCACAGAATTGATCTACTCATCCAGCTGAGGAGAAACAGGATTTAAGATGCATGGAGAAAAGATTGTCCGTCTTTCTTTGAACTTAATCTGCAAGGCTACACAAACTGGCCATGAAGCAAAGCTTTATGACACCCGGGGAGATGTGCTGCATCGGTTTTTCCATAACCACCCTGACACACAAAGCTGCAAGTGGTCTGAGTCAGCCGTCAGCTAATTACCAATTTCTTTGCACTCAATAGCAGCAACCTCTTTCTGTCTCCTTACTGGGCTGACACATATAGGTCTTATCAATATGGGTAACAAATATGAGATGCATGCAGCTGTCCGGGAAATGCTAAATAGCACTCTGTTATTCTCCACCAGTCGGTCCTAATCTATTTCGTTAGACACACCCTAAAGCACTTTCACATGAAGCACCTCTTCTTTGACACATTCAAACCACTGTCCATTACATTGACTGTGTATCCATCACTTTAAGCTATATATTCATCCATTTCCTTGAGCTACTTTAACCTTTTAGACGCCTCTGTTTGCTTTCTAAGTAGTAGTGTCCACACTGTGAATGTGCAGCTGACTCAATATGGGCATATCTTTTTTTTTTACATAAATTATAATTTAGATTAGTTGAGCTAATCCCAAAATCATCCCACATTTAACTCCTGGTTGAGAGTGACTGATGTAGGCTGCCCAGCTGGACAACATAACAGAGGTCAGAGTAGATGGGTGGAGCTTGTTGTGGCCAATTAAGATTTAAATTTCGGGCAAAAAGCGGGGAGGCATTGTATTACTCAGTTAATTGTATTACCCTGACAACAAGTTAAACCTTTTGGAGGTAGCCACAAATACTTCTAGTATTGTGTGTGTTGATCAATCATCATCGAGCCAAGCAAGAAGTCGAATCAACCACAACACCACAGACATAATAAGTTCATTATTTCCTGAACAACATGGTGCCGCACAATTTAATTGCAAAATATCTTTTTTAACAAACACTTGTTCCAAAGAATTTTCTTTTTATCTGCTATTAAAATTCAAAACACACGAATATTACAGGCTCCAGGTTACCGGCATCACGAAGCACAGACACGGCTCCCAGCGAGCGTTTGATAAGCACCTCCTTGACCTTCCAGCACCGCTGGTGTGTCAGTCAAATAAGCTCCATCACGTACACTCCCCCCCCCCCCCCCCCCGCTCCGCCCTGACACCTGTCTGTAATCATCCGCCTTAACCATTCGCCGCTCATAACGAGATGTGGGAACTTAGGAGGTTGTGAGACGTCCTTGCAGTGGCTCCTCCAGCTGTAGGTGTGCCGTGCAGGTTCATTATCCCACCGTCGATTCTTTATGGTCGTTATCTGGGCCAGCAGCCAGAAAGTCGTCAAACTACAAGCTCTCTCTCCCTCTCTCTCTCTCTCTCTCGCCGTCAACGTTGACATATAACCGCAGACTTTGATCAAAATAAATGTCATCCTCTGTGCACACGGGCAAACATAAACATGTGTGTACCTGCATGTTCATGCGGTGTAATGGAGATGTGGCTGCATGATGGGGACCATTTCTGACGCTCGGTGCGCTCCACAAATCGCCCTCCTTATAGGAAAGCATTGATCTGAGATCAGTGCCCGGTGAGAGAAGAACACACAGCGTATTGACGATGCAGTTAAAAGGACTTGTGAACAGTCCGGTTGATGAACAGAGAAACATTTCCTACTCCTATTCTGTTTCAGACTTACAGCAGCAGTTAAAGATAGCTTCCCACAGCATACACTATTTATATTTTCTCTCCGTCTCTTAAGCGCTGAGAGCTACCGTAGGTTGGCTGTAATTTCCGCCAACTAAGTGCATTGGTTGTATCAATAGCCCCGTCTGAATGTGTTCTATGAAAATGCTTAAAAAACAATGGAGGGAATACATTGGGCTCTCCTAAAATGTAAGCTCAGCAGCTTTACCTCTATTGACATAACCGTTATCGTCTCAGCAGTACTGGCACCAACAGGTTGCATTTGTCATTCTCCTTAATGGGAGCCAGAGATATCCTTTATGGAGAGATTAAGGAGCATTTAAGATAGAATGAAACCACTTTGAGCCACAGGATCTTTATTACTGGAGCTGCACACGGGCCCTGAGCAGACATCAGCCTCTGTCACACACATCATTCAACGGCTGTTATTTCCCCCCCGTGCGCACGGTGCAGAGACACACAAGCGCACAATCCCTCCATGTGCACCCTGCATCTCCAGAGGCCATCTTTCCCTCTCCGTCTCCGGTGTCGAAGCAACTCCACATGTTTGCATGAGGACATCTCGCCGCAGCATTTGCTTTTAGCGCAAGTTCACTCACAGCTTATTTATGTTGTCTTCCACTGATGCTAATAAGGAGCTTTCACAGCGAACATCAAAGAGACAGCTGGCGGAGCTGCATCTCGGGTAGAGCTCCTCAAGGTAAAGGCGAGCACCCCCCCCCCCCCCCCCACCCTCCATCAAACATAGCACCGTCAGCATTATCACACACACACACACACACACACACACACACACACACACACACACACACACACACACACACACACACACACACACACTGCAGTTTAAAGAGACGCCGGTGAACCTCAACACATATTTCATTGGCAAAGCAAATAAGCTTCATCAACAGCAATACATTAAAGCACCATATTCATGTCTGATTGAGGTCGGAGCCCCCCTCCTAACTATCAGCATGATCTAAATCATGGCTTTACATCTTTACAATATTTAATACTCATATGCCCTTGTCCTTTATCGCCCTTATGGTTGGAAAACACACTCCACCTCAAGGAGAAGTGGCGAATGCTTAACTGCTGTAATACTGCAAAGGGTAATTAAGAATTTTACAATCTGGGGTAATAGGCACTAGACATTTAATATTTTACAAGGCAATATATAGCTTATGAAATGTCTGGGCTATTATGGGATTTGTTGTCCGATGATGCACATTGAGGTACGAGGTCTGGCAAGAGAGAGAACATGGGTAATAGCATCAAACACAAAGCTCCTTCTGAGGTTCGTCAGTGGGTAAATAACTAATTAACTCATATTCACAGTCAGTTTACAAAACGGTGTTTGTGGTGGAACAAATACTCCGAATGTTTTACTTCAACTTAAAATAGTTTTATAGTTCCAGCTCATTGACATTCAGACCACAGCTTCACTGGTTTAGTTCTCTCAGCAACCAAGTCGGCTCCACACATCCGACAGACACTGAAGCTACTCGCTGGTTAACTTCGTGGAGCGTTGACGACACGGGTCCAAAACGGATGAATTGGATTTTTGAATTTCCATCACGTCAGCCCTGAATGAACTTGTCAAAGCATTTTTTCTAAAATGAATTAAGATAAACCTATTTCAAAAACGTTCTGTTATGTATTTTATTTCTAAAAATCCACTTATTGTACTTGAATTATGAGATTGAACATGTATTTATTATTAAATTATACATTTTCTGTTTATAATTCATCCAGGTCAATTCAAAAACGTATTATTAATATTGTTGAAATATTACTAAATCATAGAACAAGTTAAACATTATTGTGATGTTCGACCTTTGCATGACGAAATCTCCTGTAACTGGACCTCGTTGAATTTTTAATAGAATACTATTTCCATAAATAATAAATAGAAATGTTAGTATCATTTTAGTTGTGCTTTATTTCGGAGGTTTAGTCCATCTATGGTCTTCAATCCCACCGCCCTCACCAGCCGGCACCAGGCTGCTGCTCCAAGGATCCGAGGAGAGTCGTTCTTGCTTCCGGATGGTTTTGGAAAACCAGTCCAAATGTTGTTTACACTCAGATGTTTTAGTTATGGCTATCGGTCTGCTGCCCTTTCTTTCCCTCCCCCACACCACTCCTTCCATGTTTTCTATCTCTTTCTTTTTTTTCATTCGCAACTCCCAACTCCTAACCCTAACCCTTTCAGAAAACGTGGGATTTCATATGTTCATTGAATGTTCTCTTCTGGAAGTCTTTTCTCACAGCGAGGACTGACGCGCAGTATGAGACGTGGGCCGTATCAGAGAGACAATAGGAGGAAGGTGTGAAAACAACCCTGCAGGCTCAGAAGCAGATCACGTGTCATGCTTTGCAGCCTTGGTCTGTGAGTTTTGTTCGGCCTCCGTTCCTCCAGCCCACTCATCCCAGCTTGTGGCAGCTTTAGGGGCGAGTTTGAACCACACAGATGATCCTATTCTTTGTCTTTTACCTGGCATACTTTGCATTGAACCATCATCCTTCTCTCTTTTCATCCCCCCCTCTCCTCCTCCCCAACTGTTCCCACGGTATAAAGGTGGACCAACACTGTCAGCACTTCCTCAATGAATTCCCAATGAGCTTTAATTTCCAGACTCATCCATAATTCACTCCAACAGAGGACCCCGAACAGAGCGGCATCTGGATTAAAGGACCAAGTACTGTATCTTTTCCTCTCGGTCCATTTGAATAGATTTCATATTCATGGAAACGGCATATAAGACATCCAATTTCAACATGTTGAAAAGGAATAGCCTGGATGGAGTGGAGACGGAGGGAGACGGACCCTGAATACAAACACATCAGCATGGGTAGCTGTGAGCGGCTCGGCTTCCTGAGGCTGCTGCTGATCTACGGCGACAAGTGGCTTTAGTAGAGATGCAACAACTCAGCCTACATCAACACCACTATGTTTCCATATATTTAGCTGAGTTTAATGCCTCTAGCGTAGGCTACACACTTCTAACTAAGAGTTACGCTACGGACGCTGCGTTGGTTTGAAAACTCTGGGGTTGCGTCATCGTGTTGACGGGGATCCCAGAGACCTTTTTGAAAACTACGACGCGGACACCCTCCTTCGCTAGTTGATCGGGTCCAAACTTTCCCTGATGCGACACGCTGCTGGAAGAAACAGGAGCTTTGATTATGGATCGACTACCAGGTTAATTCAACATGGAGAACGGATGTCAGGCTTTGTTGAGCTTGTTGTCTATACAATAAGTTACATGTTAGAATTATACTACTGCCTATACATGTGGAGGAAGAAAGCCGTTATTGGAGTGATGAGCGATTATCAGCTCTAAGAAGCTGAGTTTATAGCGGAAGATTATAGAAGAAGATCTTAAGTATCAAGCACAGCCTTTTATTATTGACGAGTACAATAATACTCTGTTGTAATTTCTGTAAACTGAGAAATGAATCTACACACTGTATACACTGTTGGAGCTATTTAATTTGACATTTGTATTTAGGTTTTATTTTAAAGTAATATTGATTATGTATTGCTGATTTAGGATCAGCGAAGAGTGTCAGCGTTTTGTTTGTTCTTTTTGTTTGTTTGGAAAATAAATTATCAAAACTTTTCTTTTGCCTGCGTCAACTCTGAAACCCTCGGTACATCAGTGGCAATTTGATTTATAGTTTTGTTTGATTTCAAAGGACAAATGGCCACTACCTACACTGTGCATCAAATCACAGGCTGAGATGTACTCTCCATGATGAGAGGATGAGCCTTTTATTGTACTTTTTAATCTGTACGTTTAGCTGGCTTAGTTTAGCACACAGATGAGAAACAGCTAGTGTGGGGAGGCAACACGCCTCCCTTCAAGCTCACCAATCAGCATCATGTATTTGTATAACATGGGGAGAGAGTATACATCATGTGTTATTAGTGGGTTGTGTGTCAGACTACTTCTTGGCCAGGAGAACTGACTTCAAGTCCATGAGGGTTGCCGGTGTAATTTCAACATTTCTTTTAATATTTCATCATTAATGGTTTAAACAGACAATAAAACATCATATATATGATAAATGTAACGTTAACTTCAATCCGAGGCTGGCGGTTTCCTCCCTGCCTCCAGTTGTTATGCTGAGCTAAGCTAACTGCAGCCGTGTGCTTAACAAACAGACATATTACTGATAGAACATTTAAAATGTCACTCTCAGAAAGAAAGTAGTATTCTTTAAAACAACAGCATGCTATTCGAAACTCCAATATGCTGGCCCGCTTAAGAACCACGATCACCAGGTCTCCTCTTCCTCTCCTCTTGCTCTCCTCAGTCTTCCTCGCAGTTCTTTTGTTTGCCGGCACGCAGCCTCGGCCCCATCAGTACCTCAGGGCTGACATGTCCGCTGATGCTAACAAATGACGAGCGTCCCCACTGACAACAAGTCCATCTGTCTATGTCAGAGTAATTGAATTTCATAAATATAATCAGAGGGGTCTGTTATGAAGGGACCTGTAGAGTAGTTTGGTCTCCGTTGCGTCATGGCTCTTCCCGAGCAGCAAACGCTGTCTGCAGCCACATTAACAAGAGCGAGCACAATTACAGCAAAACCCAGAGAGGCATTAGTTTGGTATCTGAACGAGTAATGAACAGAGCAGCTGCTGCACCATTTGTCTTGAAATCTAATAGGCAGAGGAAGTTGCCAGTGGCATGCTGGTTGATCGATCGGCTAATGGAAGGACAATTGATGCTCCGCTCCGACGTCATGATAATTGGCTCAGGTTTGAAGAGGAATTGTGCTTAAAAAAACTCCACTAGACAATATGACATTACTCAAGGAAACAAATATACTGCAGGGAATCTGCCTCTATCGATCAAAACAAATATATAACAAAAAAGTCTCAAGCCACTGACTATACGTTATCAGGCCAAGCAGGCCGCAGTTTCCCCAATGACCAGCATGTGCAAATGCAGCGTTAACTGTAAGTTCTGCTGAAACAGATGCTTCACGAAAACCATATGCTCAATAGAAAGCAACTAATTAGGTGTTAAATGAGCCAAGCTTTGACCTGAGAAGCTCTCGCAGAGGGGTAGTTAATCCCGGTTGAAGCCGTTTGAGGAATTATTGATCCCAAGGTCCATCAAGCTTTGTTCCACGAGGATGCTATTGACAAAAAGAACCCAGCGAGTCCTTACGCGCACAATTACAAAGTCACTACTGAGAATAATAATAAAAAAACTCCATGTTTAGATGATCACAACAGGCAGGGAACTGGCAGGGCCTTCAGGGGTTCTCAAAGACTGCAATCTAATTAGTTGCTATAAAGACCTCCCCAACTCCTTTGACGATTGTGCTCTCGAAAGAGATAATCTCACTCCCAAGCTGCAGGGAGCGGAGCAAATGGTTGAGATGGAAACTCTCCTGATGCCATCTAAAGAAGATAATGTAAGTGTAACTTCATCTTTTCTCCATCTGAAGCCACCGAGTGGTGAGTCAACTTCCAAACGGGACACCCCTTTAATCCTTTAAACACCGATTACTTCATGTTTTCATTTTGAATGATATTGTAATGCGACTATCAGAAACAAACATAACCAGCCTGACGACCACATTACTGGCTCCTTCTGGAAAGCATTCAGACGGTTGTGATGTTGGCCGTACAGCTCTCTCTCTCTCTCATGTAGATTCCACTGATAGTTTGGCGCATCTGCTGTGCTGAGGGACACATATCCTTGGATGTGAAGAGTGACAACATATGGCAAATTTAATTATTGTGAACCATCTCGTTTGTCTGCCTCCCTGATGACAGTTTAGGCCTGGTAGACTCCCCCCCCCCCAAACCACACACACACACACACACACCCCTCTCCACGACCTCCTGTGTTGTCAGGATTCACAGGCGTTTAATTAGTGTGCACCTTCCCACACAACACTGGGTTTCACCTGCTCCCACTGAAAGCCACCAACTTTGGTTGAAGTTGCAAGAAAAATATCAAACATTTTGCCTTGGTATATATATATATATATATATATATATATATATATATATATATATATATACCCTCTAACTTGCAGAAAAAAAACACTCCAAATTTGATTTGCTTTTTATTTTGGATTCAGTCGAGACGCAGAAGCTTAAAGCTCTGATCCTCCGGATCAATGAGGCTGTGCGAGGCACTGTTTGTGTACTCAGGAATGTTACCCCCCTCTTCTGCAAAAGAGAGTGCTTCTTTAATGGGTTTGAACACTAAACTGATGAAGGAGCATTTATTGGCTTATCAGGACGAATCACATTTTTGAGCGGGCTCTCAGAACCTCTGTCTGTAATGGGATCAACAAAATGGCCTCGTCTCAGATGGGAGAGTGTGTGAATTCACTGCTGCCAATAGAAAATAGATATTCCGATAGATACCAAGAAGCCCTGGCTCCAATACATGGTTTTGTGAAAATGTCATTAAAATGATTGAGCTTTATTCCTGCTGGCAAGTTAAGTCCATCACTGTCTGTTAACCCTTTGCTTACATAGATCAGAGCTATCATAATCTGTGCTCTGTAATCATCATTTTGAAATTTAACATGTCGTTGTGTTTGGGTAAATGAGATTAAAATAACCAAATAATGCATGTCTAGCCTCGTATTCTAAACTAACCCATCCAAAGCATTAAGCTTCAACACGACTCTGTGAACTGAGAATACACCAAGTACCCAAAATATGAAATAGTGAGATTTTATGGCGGGAATAAAAAGTGTAATAACATTTTGTTCTTCCCTCTGGTGCTCCAGTGCGCACAATATCAGTCCACAAATTCAAGAGGAGATGTAGAAAGTACAAAAAGACACAAATATCATCACTCATTGTCTGACAAGTTGACAGCTATATTTAACAGCGCCAGCTAATAAGCAACTTCTTTGAGTTATCAAACCAGCTCGCCTGAGAGGAGATGTTTGAAAAGCAGCATTGATTGGGGGCCAACGCAGCGCTCCGTCATTATCGACTGACCTCGGTGTCAGGAAACAATCCGACGAGCTATTCACTGAGGAAACACAAAGAACAAAAGCAGATAGTCCAGCCTCCAGAAGGGTCTACGTGTCAAAAAGATGATACTAATATAGCTCAGATAGATTATTATCCAACTCGCATACTCAGAGCCATATTCATTAGCAATACAATGATAGAAAGGTTTTTATAAAGAAGGATACAACCATTAACAATATCGAGTTCATTCGGCCTGAAAGATGAATACCGACCGTGTCGGCCACGCAGTACATGAAAGACTTTCCATCATTTTGATAAACACTAAAAATGGACTGAATGGCGAGAGCGAGCGAGGCTCCGAGACAAACAGCCATGATGTGAAATCGTATATAAAATTTGATATTTTTATGAAAAGGTGTAGCCTGGTTCTAAGGAAGGCAGAAAGTGCGGGAAATAAACTGGTGCAGAAATAATGTGATTCTCATAATGCTTTGATAAAAAAAGAGAGGGCGGCGTTTGTGTGTGTGTGGATGGGGAGGGGAGGGGAGGGGGAGGAGGGAACAGACACAGAAGAGGACACACACATGTGTGTGTGTGTGTGTGTGTGGGGGGGGTACCTATGCCTGGGAAACGATGAGAAACAGTGATCGTTACTGTGCTAGTTGATTTTCGTTGAACAGACAGGTCACAGCTGAGGTTGGAGTCGAAGATCAATTCATCAGAATTATTTATTGAACATGAACCATTGGGGGAAAGCACAGTTTGCAGAATTTCTTCAACTCTGAAGAAACCATAAGACCTTTATACCCTAACCCGCCACATAGAAGTGAGGGTGAGACACACATGGGTGTCATCTTTATGTCCATTTATGGATGTTAACCAGCTTAAACTTAGGTTTCAACCTTGAGGTCAGTTATTTACATTTAGGGAGAGATTCTGAGCAGAGGCATACTAGACATAAGTCTATATATGGAGATGGTCAGAACATGCATGCGAGACGTGGATCATATATGGAGAAGAGCTACACCTGTTCGACTATAATGTGTCCAGTCACACATGTAGTTCATCTGTGAATATCAGTGTGTGTAACTCTACAACAAATATGGACATATATACTAATAAATTGTGTTGAGACCTCTCATAAACTGCTATAACATGACATACCACATTAGCAATGTTAACAAGTATATAGGAGATACTAATGATCTGTGTTTGTATCAATTGACAAAGTCAAACATGATCAGCCTCAGTGAGGTAAAGTGAGACGAGGCGTTATCCTTACATCGCTCTCAGCTTCTTTATAGTCTCTGGCCTCTCTCGATCACTAACAAAGGTTGTGAGTTGCGGTTCTTGCACTCTCTCTATGTTTTTCATGCGTCCTAATTTGACAACAGTGGACCGTCACTCCTCTCTGACCTCCCCGCCCCATCTCCGACGCCACAGTGTTTTTTATTACGTCACTGATGTCAATGAAACGTCACTGAAGTTAAAAAGGCAGTTTGCAACTCACAACGAGATGCCACTGAATCCCTTTTCTTTTCTTTTTTCATTTATTACCCCTTTGAGGGCGGCCGTAACAAATAGTAAAAACAACACTGACATATGTTCACTTTGTGCTAGAGAGCAACATGAGCCTTTATTTGGAGATCTACTTTTAGCTGAATTGAGGAATGTAGGTTTTTTTTGTATTTCCTCTCTGCTTTTGGTCACTGCACTTCTCTATGTTAAACCCTTTTTTTAAGTGAAGTTTCCCTAAAACCATGAGTGACAAAACCCTTTAACGCTCTGTAAACCTGAGAGGGAAAAGAGTGAGGGCATGCTTCTCTGGACGTGACCTCTTCCACATAGTCATTGCATGCTATCTAATACAACACTATTGAAAGCAGCTTTTAAAGACAATGCATTGTGTATAAATATGAAACTAAAATACACAAGTATGATTGGTTCTCACCAGCTTTCTGTTTCTCTGTCTTCACACTTCTTTTGTGGCCTGTCATGTGCTCGGCGGCATGCAGCCGGCTCAGGGTTTGTGGGTAATGGATGATGTGCTACTGACCACCGGGGAGTCTGTGACTCCGCTAGAGGGGGAACCCAGCTGCTGCTCCTCGATAAGAGCCACCCAGTGGCTCTGACCGCCTGCTGGTCACCAGAGAAGCCTCGTGATTGCAGAAGCTTGCTGTGGTCTACTTCACAGAGGACAGCAAGACGGGTGGACGGCACTTCTCCAAACTAGCAAGCTTGTTTTCAAGAAATGAACGGTGACGACTTTTAGAGGGTATTTTTATCCATTTGCTATCCTTGCACAATTGCATAATTTTACATAAGAAGCATCTGGAGAGCCTTGATGTACACACCGTGTCCAATCACTCCCCGTCTGAACAGCTTTTGTTCCCACAATGGTGAAATAAATAACTGTGAGTTCTCCATCTATATCAGCAATCTGTTGCTATGCTACCATGTTGTGCTGCCCTCTTTTCACAGAGATGAGATGTCTTCACATTCAGGGTTTGTAGGGTCTATTTAAATGGTTACGGGGATCTCTGCAATCTGAGCACTCAAGAGCTGAATGCCACTCACAAGCAGACGCTGTGAACATTAGTAATGTTCTGGAGAGGAGCAGGCGGGACAAAAGAGGCATGTACGCTTCCAGATAGTTACTTCTAAAGGGTGAAATGATTTTCATCAGATGAACCCAAACATTATTATGTGGACATTTTTTTCAATGTTAATTACAATATGTTGTCTTGGCTTATAATACAACACACACAATACACAAACAATCAGGCATCTTAACATGAGACCGAGCGTCAGTAATACAAGTGGATTATTCTTCCACTGGCAGACAAGCCTATTAAAACGTCAGAGCATGTACTCGGCAATATTTAATAATAAATAAATAATTATATATATATTTATATATATATATATATATATATATATATATATATATATATGTACAGGACTGTCTCAGAAAATTAGAATATTGTGATAACGTTCTTTATTTTCTGTAATGCAATTAAAAAAACAAAAATGTCATGCATTCTGGATTCATTACAAATCAACTGAAATATTGCAAGTCTTTTATTCTTTTAATATTGCTGATTATGGCTTACAGCTTAAGAAAACTCAAATATCTCTAAATATTACAATATTTCCTCAGACCAAGTAAAAAAAAAGATTTATAACAGCAAAACAAAATCAAACATCTGAAAATGTCCATTAATGCACTCAGTACTTGGTTGGGAATCCTTTTGCACGGATTACTGCATCAATGTGGCGTGGCATGGAGGCAATCAGCCTGTGGCATTGCTGAGGTGTTATGGATGCCCAGGATGCTTCAATAGCGGCCTTTATCTCATTTGCATTGTTGGGTCTGGTATCTTTCAGCTTCCTCTTCACAATACCCCACAAATTCTCTCTGGGGTTCAGGTCAGGGGAATTGGCAGGCCAATCGAGGACAGTAATGCCATGGCCAGTACACCAGTTACTGGTGGTTCTGGCACTGTGGGCAGGTGCCAGACCATGCTGGAAAATTAAATCCTCATCTCCATAGAGCTTTTCAGCAGACGGAAGCATGTAGTGCTCTAAAATATCTTGGTAGACAGCTGCATTTACTCTGGACTTGATGAAATACAGTGGACCAACACCAGCAGCTGACATGGCTCCCCAAACCATCACTGACTGTGGGAACTTCACACTGGATTTCAAGCAACTTGGATTTTGCTCCTCTCCAGCCTTTCTCCAGACTCTGGCGCCTTGACTTCCAAATGAAATACAACACTTGCTTTCGTCTGAAAAGTGGACTTTGGACCACTCTGCAACTGTCCCGTGCTTCTTTTCCCCTTGCAGGCGTTTCGAGTGAATTAGACGATTCAAGTGATTAGTTGAATACCCTACTAGTATACTTTTTCATGATATTCTAATATTTAGAGTTTGAGTTTTCTTAAGCTGTAAGCCATAATCAGCAATATTTAAAGAATAAAAGGCTTGCAATATTTCAGTTGATTTGTAATGAATCCAGAATGCATGACATTTTTGTTTTTTTAATTGCATTACAAAAAATAAAGAACTTTATCACAATATTCAAATTTTCTGAGACAGTCCTGTATATATATACATTGAAATATGATGATGTTTATTGCAGAATGTCCCATAAAAAGCAGGTTATAAAAAGAAGGATGCTTCGGAGGAGGCTTAGGGAAAAGAGTTACGATGAGGTGTGTGTGTGTGTGTGTGTGTGTGTGTGTGTGTGTGTGTGTGTGTGTGTGTGTGTGTGTGTGTGTGTGTGTGTGTGTGTGGGAGAGGGGGCAGGCGGAGTTCCAGTGGGCTAATTTAAGCCGGCTGTTATTGAGAATTACTGGTCACCGTAAGGATTTCTTGTAATCATTCTTACCGGCCATTGGAGGTTTCTGTGTGCAGCCTTATGCAGGAACTGAAATATAAAGATGATAAGAGCAATAATCAAAGTGACGCACATGCAGAATTAATGGACGACATGAATCAGCACGCAATCAGGTGATGAAAGCACAAATACCTCTCGACTCTCAAACACCACCAAGTCACTGTGCATTGAAGGAGACATCATTTACAAAACATAGACAGCTGCAATAAAGCTAATGAAGCATTGTGTGAAGCCGTATGTACTTAAAGGATGATGTATGTGGCAGTTATGAATGATAACCAGTGATAATTCACATGAACTATAAGCATTGAAGCAACGTCTTGAGAGAGGTGTTTATCAGTCCAAAGGAAGAGCAACGGTATACTGCTCTGTATCATTCTGTTACAGCTTGTGGAGGGTGATGATGATGATGATGATGATGATGATGATGATGATGATGATGATGATGATGATGATGATGATGATGATGATGATGATGATGATGGTGATGGTGATGGTGGTGATGGTGATGGTGGTGATGATGATGCTGCCATGCTGTATGATGTCACTGTTTGAGGTAAAAAAAAAGTCAAAGTTGAAACCATTGACAGTGGGGCCTGTGGAATATTCAGAGTAACTTGAAAGAAGCTGCTTTTGAGTGTTTCAAATTTAAAAAAATCAACGCAAAAACGCAATTCTATTCCCCTCCTCGTGGGTGCAGGTGAAAACAATGTGTTCGTAGGAAGCTTTTATTTATTTATTTACTGGTCTTGAGGCGGTGCGGCGATGACCAACGAGTTTACCAAGGATTTTCATAGCACATTTAAGGTTCAAGGTTTTTCTTTTATATTTTACTTTCAGAAAGTATGTACCTGATGCTGAAGCAGCCCTTTTCATCTCCTTACTAAATAAAACAAACTTATTTAGCTATATTTTAAAATAAAAACGTATTTTCTTTATCAATTTTAAAGGAAATCAGAATCTATATCGGTGGGTAGAAAAGTACAAATGATTGTCACTATCCCATTAGACTGCACACGGTCTCTTTTTACAACAGCACTCAACTGCTGCTATGGATCTTCTGTTGGTTAGGTGCTAATGTCTCTTTTGTACTATAAATGTATGAGGTTCAGCTTGGTGGGAACGTCTTGAGTCCTTGTTAACAGAGCGGTGATTCTGGACTCTGCAGCAGGACTTTATGTCTGGGATCAGAGGTGGGCGTCTGTTGACTTGATTTGTGGGGCTTTGGGAATGTGTGCTGCAGACCGAGTGAGCCTCAATAAGCTCATCTTCTCTGTTGGAATCATCTCATTCCTCAACCTCTCTGATCTTTGTCTGACACAACATGGAATACAACCCCTATGGTGGAAATGAATGTATAGTTTCCTTGTGAGGAATCTAAAGTACTTTAAGCACATTTGTCTTTAAGTATTACCGAATAAAATATAGAAAGAATCTAACGAGTGTGCAAGTCATCAAACATGAGCAAAAAAATCTGACCAAATTCTCTGTGTGGAGTAAAGCTTGTATAAATCAGAGAGGCCACTCCCCCCCCACACACACACACACACACACACACACACACCTATGCATTAGCCGTAATCAATCATGATTGCCCGTTTGACCCAAGAAAAAATAATATAACTCTGGACATATTTGACAAACACGTGTCCCGGATGAGAGCACTCCTTACAGAACAGTCAGGGGATATAGCGCCGGACGTATCACAATGTGTCCAGGATGAAAACAACGCTGGCAAAAATAGAATCGTCCCCAAGCTCGAGTTACTGTCAGAGTTAACTGAAAAAAAGATGTTGCCCTGACAATCCCCTCCTTTTACGAGTCAGGCTGCTTGGTAAATGTGCTAGCACATTGTCTTTTTGAGTGCATTGCTACTTCTGAGGATGCTTAACTGCTAACTGCTAATACCCAACTTAAAGCCTCACAACAGTCGTCATCATCATCAAGACACCACACAGTAATCATCTGACTCCCCGACCTTGAAAGAAATACGCATATGCATTTATACATGCACGAGGGCTTATGCCGGAGGAGCGATCAGACGGTAATGCGCAATTTATTCACCCCGATCTTTTCAGGGAAGCCATTTATGTATTCAGACTACATGTCTACATTTCTCTCTGCAGGGAACAAGTGGTGCAGTGGGAGCCATGTGCTTCTTCCAAAGTAGAAACAAGTTAATTCCAACATTACAGTCTAAAGTTGCACTGATCAACATTTGTATATCAACAAGGTACCAAATTATAATCCTGCAGTGATGAACCATGCACAGTGTAACGAGGATTGACTGCAATTCAGCCGCGTTGCATCCTTCAGCTCATTGTTTGGGCTTTCTGGAACTTTCTTTCACGGCTCTGTCGTGGCTGATTTGACGATGACTGACTTCTCTAATTTCTTACGACCTTTAGCTCCACCTAAGTATCTATCGGCTATCCGACTACTGCAGCGACACCACAGGATCTCACCGACAGGACCTCAGGTAACGATCACCCACAGAACACAAGAGAGCTGTGATTGTCTTCATTCACGTAGGTTTATTTGCAACGCAAACCGAGTTTGTCCGGAAGCAGCAATGGACTTTGGAGTGTCCTGCTGCAGGTCCCCAGAGACCTGTGTGTCGACCTCCAGGCTCCAGTCTTAACAAGAAACAGGTCTCATATAAAGGACACCTGGGTTTCTTCATTTTAGCCGTACTTCATGGCTCGACACTCGATACTGAACAGTCTCCCTCCTCAAACCGCCTTCTCTCCTTGGTCTCTGGGTCCATGTGGTCGCATCACCTACCTGAGCCTAAATCATGACGTCTAATAGGCCTTAAGTCTCCCTGGTGGACACTGTGCGGTACAATTCTATGCCCAAGCTTTTCTATCTGTTATCGACCTGGGTCCAAGCTTTACGTCTTTTCCCTTAGATCTCATCCAACTTGAAATAGCTGATGAAGACATTTTGCAGCCAGGCTCCATCCTTCATGGCTCAAAGCGTTTGTATTGCGCTACAGGGGTCAGCTCTGGGACAACTTTGCCTCGTAGGCCTCGGTTTGCCTTTAGAAATGTGTCAAAATGAGGTTATAGTAAATAACCTTGTCTACAGCACAGTTATCTGTTTGTACACTTTTATTTTATACCATTGTAAATGTAATGTTAAAATGATTGCACTATGTTGACTGTTGATTGTTGTTGGTTTGTTTGTCTAACTTACAAACCAACCGCCAAGTCACATTCTTCGTGTGTCTAACAACTATGCAAATACATGTTTCTGTTTCTGATATCACTTGTTACAAAAGATTTAACCCTCATACGAACATAAATTGTGGTTACATAGATTGTTGTATAAGTTAAACACAAATAAAACGTGTTCCTTCCACAGCGTTCATCAGCGTTGTGTACTCATGCATCAGGAAAGGTTTTCAGTGAAAGCTTTAAAAACAGACTGTTCAATACCTGCCCAGCATATAATGGCAGACAAGGGAGATTATCAGGTGAAGGACATTGAGCATTTAGCAACGAGGAGGGAGTGAAGACCGGAGCCATGTAAGGATGCTTGCTGCTTACCTGCTAAATATGTAAATAAGTTTATGTTTGTTCACAATAGCACCTTCAGAAATGTGGATACATGTCGGTATTGCTTGTTTCTGCTGCCACCAGGTGGCCAACAAATCAGTTATTTTAGGTATTATGTGAAGTGTATCCACTCAAAACAGGTTATCTTATCATTGCATACCTTTTTGATATTATATCTGACAACCCCTTTGCATATAAGATGAATTGATATATATATATATATATATATATATATATATATATATATATAATAATAATAACCATTTATTTTATATAGCGCTTTTCTTTTTTTTAATATGTTTTATTGATTTTCACAGTTTTTATCCCACTAGGGAAGAGGATACACACATGTATGAGGGCAATTTACAGACATTTAAGACCTCATTCCCCACCCCACCCCACCCCACCCACCAATTATAGGGTTACAGGCTATGGAACTTTTACAATATATTCAGGAGACAACAATTACATTCAGGTAATGTAAAGCAATTTGGAAATGAAAATTAACAAAGTGAGAAGTAATGGCTAAAGGACAAAAAACAAAAACAGAAAAAAAAACGGTGAAAAAAAACTAAAAAACAACAACAACAAGGGGAGGGGAAGGAGGGGAAGGAGGGGGGGTGCTCACTGTTGCTCTGGAGCGGATCTACCCTAGTCTACATCGAGAGGTTCTTGTAAGGAGTCGTAATATTCTAGAAAAGGTCTCCATACTTTACTGAAGGTTTGGGAGGACACTCTGAGGGTATATTTGATTTTTTCAAGTGTTAGGAAATACATGACATCTATGATCCAGTGGGGGAACGATGGTGGGGCGCGCTGTTTCCATCTCAGAAGGATCAGACGTCAAGCAAGAAGCGTTGTGAAGGCTATGATCACTTTAGCTTTATTTGGTAAACGGGTTTGGACTTCCTCTGGAATTAAGCCAAAGAGTGCGCAAATTGGGTCTGGGTCAAATTGAGCCGCAAACATCTCACCATAAGCTTTAAAAATACCTAACCAAAAGTTTGCAAGTTTAGGGCATAGCCAGAACATGTGCAACAAGTCTGCTGGCTGGCCTTTACATCGAGGACATAGCGGGTCAGAGTTAGGGTACATTTTTGCCAGTCTAGCATTAGAGTAATGCGCCCTGTGTACCACTTTGAGCTGTATTAAATTGTGTTTAGCGGATGTAGATGATGTGTAAATCAAGTCTAAAATAGAGTTCCATTGGTCATTTGTTATAACCACTCCAAGATCGGAGTCCCAGGCCGTTCTTACAATTTCCAAGGAGTGTGGGTTGATATCATTAATGAGACTATAAATTTGGGATATCAATCCTCTACTATTTGGGTTCAGTTCTAGGAGGCTGTCAATGTGAGATTTCAGGGGTTTGTTTGGAAAATAGTTAAATGTGTTCCTTACAAAGCTCCTGATCTGCAAGTAGCGGAAGAAATTGTTCTTTGGTAGATTATAGGTTTGCGATAGTTGGGAGAATGAAGCAAACGTGTCTTCTATGTATAAATGATTAATTAATCTGATCCCTTTGTCAAACCACAGACCAAATGCGTTATCTGTGCATGAGGGAGTAAGGTTACATTTAATTGGGGAGCGGGTGGAGGCTGCTTGCAGCCCAAAATGTCTCCTAAACTGAGCCCATATTCGTATTGCGTGATTTACTATTATGTTTGTACTTAAGTTATTGCTAAGAAGAAGGAGGGCTGCACAGACCACTGAGCTGAGATGGTACTGGTAGGAGGAAAATTCTATTTGCACCCAGTCCGCCTTTCCCTCAATTGGACTGTCATCAAACCAATGTAGTAGCTTTTTGATATTGCATGCCCAATAGTAAAGGAGAAAATTAGGTAAAGCTAAGCCTCCCGCTCGTTTTGGTCTTTGGAGTTGAATTTTGTTGATCCGACTAGGTTTGGTCCCCCATATGAACGAGATTATAACTTTATCCAGATTTTTAAAGAAAGATTTTTTAATCAGGATAGGAATATTTTGAAAGAGATATAAAAATGTGGGTAGTACTATCATTTTAACCAGGTTAACACGACCCACTAATGATAATGGTAATGAGGCCCAGCGAGTCATATCCTGTTTGCATTTATTCAAAAGGGTAATATAGTTATTTTTAAAAGTAGAGTGGAAGGACTGCGTGACCTCAATCCCCAAGTACCTAATGCCATCCCGGGCCACCTTAAAGGGGAAAAGGCTGGAGGGGAGTGCCTCTGCTTCAGAGTATAGAGGGAAAAGTTCACTTTTTTGCAAATTTAACTTATATCCTGATATTTTCCCAAACTGATTCAGGATATCTAGAATATAGGGAAGAGATAGAGAGTGGTCAGAGACATACAGCAGCAAATCATCCACGTAAAGAGAAACTTTTAGTTCCAAATCACCCTGAGGTATACCCTTAAAGCCCCCACAGCGTCGCAGTGCCACTGCTAGGGGCTCAATGGCGAGAGCGAACAAAAGAGGTGAAAGAGGGCACCCTTGTCTTGTTCCCCGTCCAAGGGGAAAGTAGTCAGATTTAGTACTGTTAGAGATTACAGCTGCTAAGGGAGAGGAATATAGTAGTCTAATCCAGGCAGTGAATTCCTCAGAGAAACCAAATTTTTTGAGGGCAGTAAATAGATATTTCCACTCGACCCGATCAAACGCCTTCTCTGCATCAAGAGAGACCACTACTTCTGGGCACCCAGATGGGGCCGAATGTATAACATTGAATAGTTTTCATAAATTTGAGTGGGAATGTCGGCCTTGAATAAATCCTGTTTGATCAGGCGAGATAATATCCGGGATCACACTTTCTAGGCGTTTTGCTAGGACCTTAGACAGCACTTTAAAATCCACATTAAGTAGGGAGATAGAGCGATAGGATGAGCAGAATACCGGGTTTTTATCTTTCTTAGCTAGTAGGGATATAGAGGCTTGTCTCAAAGTTACCGGAAGAATGCCTGAGGACAGTGCTTCTTTAAACATTGCTTTAAGAGTTGGTGCCAGCTGATAGGAGAACTTTTTATAGAATTCTGTTGTGAACCCATCCGGGCCTGGTGACTTGTTGCTCTGCATAGATTTGATGGCCATGCTGATTTCAGCAGTTGAGATATCTGCACCCAAGTTGGTATTTTGTTCCTCCGATACAGTAGGGATAGTCAAATTACCAAAGAAGTCACATGAGGGGCCGGGGTCGTTGCAAAGTTCCAAGGTGTAAAGGTTGGAATAGAATTGTAAAAATGCTTTATTTATGTCTTTATGATCTATTAACATTTCTCCTGCGTCAGATTGAATCATTGTGATATTCCGGGTGGTAGCCACTTGGCAGGCTTGCATAGCCAATAGTCTACTGGATTTATCTCCAAATTCACATACATTATGTCTGGACGTGTTGCCTCGTCAGTAGATAAAAGATTAAATTCAGTCTGGAGTTTCAACCGTTCTTTATACAGATCTTTATTCGGGGAATGAGCATATTTAGAGTCCACATCCTGGATCTTTTGGGAAATTTCAATCAGTTTGGAGTTTTTCCGTTTCTTGATAGTATGATTTGCCCGCGCAGGTATGCTTTAAGAGTTTCCCATAACGTAGCTTGTGAGATCTCTGGGGAAGAATTAGAAAGAATTGTATTTGGGCTGAAATGAACTTCACAAAATCGTCGTCTGAAAGTAAAAGAGGGTTGAGTCTCCAGATTCTGTTTTGGGGGGGGGGGGGGGGGGGGGGGGATTTGGGAGGTCTAAATCAAATAGAAAGGCACTGTGATCCGATATGACAATACTATTATACGAGCAGGATTTAACCTTAGGGAGCAGTCTATTATCGAGTAAGAAATAGTCTATGCGGGTATAGTTATGATGCACATTTGAGAAAAAGGAGTAAGCTCTGGTGGTGGGAAATTTAAATCTCCAAATATCTGAGAGGCCACACTTACGCATGAAATTGTTTACAACTCCAGCCGATTTGGAAAGGTTCTGAGGCTTCTGGGATGACCTATCCAAGGTAACATCCAGCACAAGATTAAAATCACCTCCTATTATAAGCAATCCATTGTCAAGCTTAGGTATGGAAAGAAATAGCTTATCAAAAAAGTTACTGTCGTCGCAGTTCGGGGCATAAACATTTACAAAAATCACAGGATTAGCCCAGAGTTGTCCAGTAACGATAACATATCTCCCATTTGGGTCGCTAATAATCTCTTCGGGATGAAAAGAGGTGTTTTTATTAATCAATATGGCTGTCCCTCTGGCCTTTGCAGTGGAAAACCTGGCCCACCCAACCTCTCTTGAGAGCAGCAACGCTATTGTTACAAAGATGGGTTTCTTGAAGAAATGCTACGTCTACTGTCAATTGTTGTAAATGAGACATGTCTCTTAACCAGGCTATTGACACCTTTTACATTCCAGGTTATGAACTTGGTTGGCACATTAGTCACCTTATTGGACTGACTGTTCATAGATCAAGTAGGGCGATATAGCAACAGAGCACCAATGAAAAGGGGGGGGGGGGGGGAAGAGAGACAAAGGAAGATACACAAAAACGCAAAACACAACAAAACCAAAACAAAACACAAAAAAAAAGAACACACAAAAAACCCCCACAAAAAACACATTAAGAATAAAAGGCTCCAGTCCTTGGTATCTAGACCTGTTAACCCTACCTGTTGTACTGTTGAACACTTTGTGCATAACTCTATCATGCACTCTAAACTCTGTCTTTAAGAATGAATGTAAAGGCAAAAAAAGGAAAGGATTTAAACTTGTGAACCGCTTTTTTTAAAGAACGGAGCGGTACCGTGAAAGACATTTTCTAAACATTGGTCAACACAACAAACAGCCGTTCTGTATATTAGGTGGTTAGAATTTAACAAGAGGAGATGATGTATGCATTTAACGCTAATTAGATAGTAAGATAATAAAAAACAAGAACAAGTAGCATTGACTATGATCCCAGATATATATAGCGCTTTTTTATATATATATATATGGCATAGGCCTATATATACTATAGGCAAACCTCCATGTTACCAGAAGAATCACATCATCTATTAATCATACAATAAATATGACAGCACAATGATTTAATACAACAACAAATGGAGCTTAAGAGGCCGCTCAGAGAGGAAGACTCTCTCGACACTCGTTTGTTCATGAATATCACAGTCTGGGCTTCCTGCTTCTCTGGGATGCTTCCCAGGGGAATCCCCCCAGAAAGACTTGATGTCGAGGAAGAGAAGGAGGGAGGGAGTTCAAGTCGGTTCAAACCTCCACCACCCCCCCACACACACACACACACACACACACACACACACACACACACACACAAACACACACACACACACCCGTCCGATCAGCAAGTGTTTCTCACAGTGTATAGAGGACAGAAGTAGAGACAGACCTCTGAGTATCTGAAAGCTGAAGCTATATGTGGCTTCAACTCTGCTCCTTCTTGCAAGGATACATTACCTGATTAATGATTGTACTCTTGGTGTATTTTGAACAATAACTCTCTGCATAGCTAAAGCACCCAACTTTAGTTTAAATATGTTTTATTCATTTTGCAAATGCATCGAGGAATGAATACCACCCCCTAGAAGTTGACGTATACAGAACTTTACCTTCAGTCGTTTGTTGCTTGGAGGTGTAACTGTGACACACAAAGGTTGCAAAAAAAGCACCAAACTTTTAGCCTGAGCAGAGGTCTCATCAGCCAGGAGAAGAGGGGGAGAGGACATTTATTACATTTATAGTGTAACCAAAACAAGGAAGTGTGCCGGACAAGCCTCCACATTGCAGATGAACTCAGGCGACAATTATATTGGGACTAATTAATCATTTATAAGATCATCACTTAGAAACTAGTTATGCCTGGTCAGCAAAGTAACTATTAAGAGATGAGATACCGACACATGAGTAAGTATGTTATCTATCCAGGTAAATGTTGTGGAGGCATGAATTCACCTGCCTATCCAGACCCTGAGGATGGACACAACAACGTTTTGTGAATGTTATGAGTGCATCCTGTGCAAAGCATCCTGATCACTTTATTTTTTATGTAAGGATGAAGGGTCAAAGCCACGGTGTCAACGGGTTGAAGTGAGTGTGAGTTCCTGGTGCTTTTACTGCTTTCTGAGGCTTCTGCTTCCACAAGTCGACAAGCAAAAGTAAATCAGCGGGCCTGAGGTAATGAGGGAAGAGTTCCCACTGAAGTAAAGCATCATCGTCCCCTGCCTGCATCTCTAAAGCAATTGGGTTTCAAAATGTGCCACAGAAGATGGGCGTGAAACATATTGCCTAGCTGCAGATGAGGGTCGCTAACTGAGAGCTTATCCTCTTCTATATGCACAATTAACAGTTCCTCTGTTACAGTGTCACGGTGGCAACGGACCTTTATCATCTCAGAGGAGCTGAAAACGTACTTCATATCCTAAATAAAGGCCCATGTGTATTATGGAGATTAGTACTGTCATTGGAAAGTGTCAGGTCCCTCCGACCGTAAAGAAAGGCTCATTAAAATCACAAAGCAAAATGACTGGAGGAAATTTCCCTCATGAGTTTCTAATTACAATGTCAACACTCCCAACTTTCTTCGCAGCTGACATCCATTGTCTCTGAGTGTCGTCTGCGAGCCGCGCTGTGCTCCGAGTTTTGCTTTGACCTTGAACTACCTGGGAATCCTCCCCGCCGTGCAGCGTCGACGTTCCCGAACAATCCTCTCAGATCAGATCAAGTGGCGCCCCGCCATGCCCGGCTCTCCAAATGCTCCCAGCAGACGGTAGACATGGTCGCCTGCTGGTGACTCAAACCAGTCGACACAGGAAGTGTCCCCGCCCCCCACCACCACCACCACCACCACCACCAACCCCCCATCTTGTTATCTTCTTGATATCTTCTCTAACTGTTATCCACCAGGGAGCCCTGCTGCCTCCTGCTGCACCACTTCTTACAACCGCCTTTGAAACACAAGTCTTTTCAGGGGAAACAGACTATTTTGTTCGGTTTTGCGGTGACTTTTTTTATGCGTGTGCAACTCTCGGGGGAGCAGCAGCTTCAGCTCAGTGCATTGTGCCAGAAACGTTCAAATAGAGGTGGGTTTTCATATCACAGATGAGAACTAAAGACACTCTGCTTCTCTCTCCGTCTCCCTCCATCACTGTTAAAACTCTATTTGTTCACTTTTCACTCTCCACGCGGTTCAACCATGACTGCACTTGTGCACTCTGTCGTCATCTAAATGGTGTGCCGAGTCTTCAGTGTGACATTATCCTGACACACATACACACACACACACACACACACACACACATTCAGCCCAACACCCTAAAATTATAGCATCTGAAAAACTGTACTCCAGAAGAATATTACTTATAATAATAATACATAAGATTTATACAGCGCTTTTCCAGGTGCTCAAAGACGTTTACAACACATAATTAAAAGAAAAAAACTAAAAGCTATGCATTATAAATTACGATAAAACAAACGATAAAAGCAAATAAGAACATACAGAGCACACAATCACACATTAAAAGCAGTTTTGAACACGGTGGGTTTTGATTTGTGATTTGAATGATGACAGCTCGGTGCAGTCTCGGATGATTTTGGGGAAAGAGTTCCAGAGGGAGGGGGCAGGAATGGAGAAGGCTCTGTCACCCCATGTCCAGTGCTTGGTCCTCTTGTGGGATGGAGAGGAGGTTGGCATCAGAGGAGCGGAGCCGGCGGGATGGAGTGTGGTGGTGACTTAATTGATTTATGTTGGGTGATAATAAAAAAACACTTTGACATAAAGAGCAGCTAATTTATTTGGCAGTACAAAGAAAGCTAATTAAAAAGATAAATCTCTTCAGTGGTACTTTCTTCTTCCTTTCAGCATATTTATAGACAAGGATGTGATGAGAGGCACCATTGTCTGCTGAAGACTGTGTCTCTGTTTGGAAGCAGCTCCTTGACAATTAGCACTTGTGTAACCTGAATTAATGAGATTTATGTCCTGTGCATTATAAAATCTGATGCAGTGATTTGCCTGTGGGCTCGTCTGCTCTGCACATGCAGCTGCACTGACGCAAACACAAACAAGCACGTGGGCTTTCCTATTCTGCACATGCATCTACACGTGTGTGTGTGTGTGTGTGTGTGTGTGTGTGTGTGTCTGTGTGTGTGTATGTGTGTGTGAACGTATTGATCATTGTGTGCTATTCCCCGCTTTAAAAAGATAATCTCCTGATTCAGAGAGCTGTTGACATGACATGGGCGTCATCTGCTTCGTCGTATGGGTTCTCTGCTGTAGGTGTTTCAATCAAAACAAGAGGACGAGATAACACAATAGACACTGAATAACATTTTATTATTATTATTAAGTGCAGATTGGGTGTTTATTTCATCTGATTTGACGTTTACTTACACACTCCAACAAGGTGCATGTACTGTACATATCTATATCTAAATTGCACCGTGTAGCAGATGAGATTTCACCACAGACATCTATCTTTCATAAATGTCAAAATATATTTCTAAACATAACTAAGTTTCACAATTTCAAGAAAATACTTAATTTCCCTCTAATAGAAGACATTTTCATTTGAAATTTTCCATTTCATTTGAAATATAAATGTCAATAAAATAGCACATAATAATTAATAAAAGAAGGAACCGATGCAGAGAAAGTCAGCAAATAACAAAAAGAGTTTTTTCTTGTTTCTGTGAATCCTTGGCAACAACATTGTGAGGAGGGAAAACATTATGCACCCAGAGTTTTCTCCCCTCTCGTTCTCTCTCAAATGAAAACACAAGTACCACTCGTTCTTCTGAGGATATTAATGAGCTCCTTCCTGCATTAAGCTTTATTCCTTCAAAGTACATGTATTGGGGTATTTGCATAACTGTGGAAATTAGATGTTATACAAGGAATGGTAAGAAATAGCATTGAGTCATGTTTGTGTTCCCAGTTTCTTGACAGTGAAGCATATCCTGCTGGTAACATGACATCACTGCCGTGCATTGCCTGTGAATACAAGTGGAGCATATGCTCGATTATTTTACTGCTCCGCCAGTCATATGCGGTCATAATTAAATGAGGAAATCAATTCAGTACAGCTCATTGTTTGGATCTGTATTATTTAAACAGTAATCTCTCTAAATAATTGATGCTCTCTGATTTTCCTGGCATGTATTTCTGCCGGCACCCTGCTGTGCATATTTGTGAGCAGAGCCAAACACGACCAACCCAAGTAGCTTTGTTTAAACCAGGTGTGAAAACGTATATACAGAATGATTTTATGTATTTATGTGGCATTTCCTGATGTCATCAGTGCATATTTGTGTATGAATTATTCAAGCTGCAGTCTGCTTGGTGTGAAGTCAGCAGAAAATTGGCAGGAAATCATACTGAATCAACACCGCCCGGCAACGTTATCTTGATCATCCAGGACTGAAGCTATGAGGGCACTGAGGTCACGGGGATATAGTTGTTCTGGATAATCTGTTTTTTACGCAACATTGGGGGAGTTTACATTCTACTTTAAAAAGATCTACATTTTGTAAAACTGATTCCTGACCAAACTGCGGCTACTTTTAGATACAATTTTGAATTACTTCACCAGACTTTAATTCCTAGCAGTATTTAGAGACCCATGAAACAGCATTCAGAATCTCGATTTTGGTCAATAATTCCCAATAATTTTATTAGAAATAAAGTATGTCATCTAGCATGCACAGATAAAATAGAGACAAAGAGACAAATTTAAATGTACATGGAAATGCTCCATTTGAATTAAACTACAGGAAAATAATTACTTACATAAATAATATATAAAAGATTTAAATAATGAAAACTATCTAGATATTTGGGGGAGGTGGGAGTGAAGGACTGATTCAGTACATTGCAGTTCTTATAACATCAGAGGAAAATATTAAATTAAATCATAATCATACATCTTCCATCACTATAGTGATGGCCCTGAGCTCACATATGTATTGTTCAACATGTCACATATATAAAAGGATTAGCCCTCCCAAAGAGAAAAGCATGTGTGAACCTTGACCCGACAGTACATATGAAACTTGAATCCACATATTTGTTCCACGAGTTCAACCTTGATCTGTATCATACATGTTGATACTTTCACACATAACCTTGGGCTGAATCTGCTTACAGTCACATGACAAAGAATATCGTCTAGTGGTGAAGCGAGGATGTGGGAGTGCTCAGAGTCGACATATACAGATGGTAAGCGGCCTGCTTTCTCTGAGAGAGCGTATGCAGCAGCTAGTGAGGTTAGATCTCATTATCATAATGCTCATAATGCAGAAATACTCTGAGCCATGCTGCTTCATCATTATTCACTTAGAAACCTGGAATAAACTGCTAACTGCTCTGACAAAACATACCAAATTGAATTTACCATTTAAAAAAATCCAAAGTAGTGTGGAGAAAAACAACTCTATGTACGGTTGTTTCAACTTAGCTAATCAATTAATAAAAAAGCTTTTGCTCAGGGGATAACCCGAAAAAAACAACCGGGGGTGTTTAATGTGGTGTGAATTAATGTCCCTGTTACCGTGTGAGAAACCAAAAGTACTTTTGAAAGCGTGCACTAAATTGGATGCCTGGTGGAGCCTTCGGAGGAATTCAGACAACAACTTCTCTGGTTCTGGTAGATTTATTCTCTGATCACATGCAAAGTACAAGCGATCGCAACCACGGGGAGTCCCTCTGACGACACGCAGGCCGAGAGGAACGGAACTCCTCCTCCAATGATATGTTCCGCGTTTTAACACACAGATCTCGTCACAGATTCACATCCTGACCTCGGATAGGAGGGAAACAATCCCAAGAATTCCCTCCCCTCGCCCCTTCTCACAGGACAGGCCCGTCTCAGTCCCCCTCCCTCGTGAAACCATACCCATAACATTGTTGCGTTATCTTTACTTGAGAGAAGACATCAGAACATTTCCCAGGGACTTTTCTCAGACACAATTCAGCTGCTACGTGTTGTTATTCTGAACTTGAGTAACCTAACAATAACACTTTAAATACTTTATTACAGGTTAAGATATAGAAATATACTGAAGAGTTGTCCAAGTCATCCAACATGAGCCTCGTTTCAGACAGACGGTCCTGACTCTCCCTCACGGGTCATTCAGGAGTTTCTGCTGTTGTCCATCTGCAATGTGCATGTCTACCATCACAGGACCCACCTACCATAGACACAGTGTTCATGAATGGTAGGGATCCAATCAATCAATTAAGGATAACACGTTGTTAATATCTGGTATCTATCTGGTTAATATCATTGTGTTTCTCAGGATCTTTGATTACATCTGGCAAATATCATCATTTGCTCGATAATTACTCAGAGGGCAAAGGTTAATTCTTCCACCGACATTTAATATGTTTATTTAACCTTAGAGGTCTGTTTAGAAAAACAGCTTACAAGATTTGGCACAATGCTACAGATACACCCAACAGTGGATTAACACAACCATCTCCTTGAAAACCAACAATAACATGCAACTTACCCATTAATTCATCAGCGCTATTAATATAATAAATATGACATTCATAGTATTAAATAAGTACTTCTACCTTTGATACTTAAATCCGACTATATCTGGATTAAAACACAGATTTGCACTTCAGTGGCTCTTAAATAGCTGTTATTATGGTACTTTTGTAATTTGACTATGTTACTTTCTGTATTCTTGTTGTTCTTAGTTTGTACTCTAGGTTAAAATGCGCTTTGGATAAAAGTGTCTGTTAAATGACATGTAATGTAATAATGTAATGTGAAGTACTTTACTAAGGTGTCTTTCGTTCTTGGACACAAATACAAGCCTTCCATAGCTGGACACTATAGATTTTATATGATTTATATGATTTAATAGAACACATAGGCTCAATATATCTCTTGAGTGTGGGTGATATTTGAGTATCGAGGGCACAGCTGTAAGAAATTATAGTCACATTTCAAAATTGAAAGTCACCATTGTTAAGAATATAAAAATACATACTTAGTACCCCATGCCCCTTACATTGCTTTAAGGCCCAGAAGCACCATACCGTGTGTCCTTCTATGGCAGTAGGGCCCTGACCAGAGAGAACAGCACATACTCGTGCTCATCCCCATGCATTGGAACATACTGACATCGCCGCATAAGAAGCACAGATAGGTACAAACTCTTCTTGACCTCGGCCAAAAGATGACACATGCACACAGGGAGGATAATTAGGCACGTTGGGGAGTACTAGGCATGAGCTAAGCAAAACCCCCCCATCCACACAGGGAGGACCACTAGGGACTCTGTGCAACCCCCGGCTCTGACCTCACCCTGACCGCTCAGTCGTAGAATTTAGATTTAATAAGAGCCGTACCTGTCACCGTCAAAGAACTGCTTTAGATGGAGAACAACACACACACACACACACACACACACTGATTTATGACGATGGCGAGACGATCCTCAGCCAAGAGGGTGGGACCACCTGAGAAGGTGTTCAAAGTCTAAACCATGAACACCTCCATCTGTTTGAACCAACCCCTGCTGCTGTCGTGAGCCAAGAGGGCGGGACCAGCCTGAGCTCCACCGATGAGACGGACACAGTTTAAACCGAGTGACGTCTCCGTCTATATTATCCAATCAATCAATCGCTCTTAAAGATTATAGGGACTCATGTTCTCCTTGAGAACTTGAGTCTGTTATCTAACGATGCTTTTAGCTGACTTCATCCAGGCCCGTGCTGCACCTTAAATATTGTGTCTTCAGACTTTTTGTTCTACCACACTTGATTAAATCCACTTTGTTTTGAATTTTACTTTGCCGTCCTGGTCATCTTTTCCCAACCTTCGACACCATAAATACAAAACAAAGAGGTAGTGCAGGAGGTCATTGTTGCCAACTGCCTGGCTATGTTTACCTTTACCAGTACTTACAGTATAACGTATCTGTTGTTCTCTTTAGCACCAGTAGGTTTCGGTACGTATTCATATGTGCTGATTCATTCAACAATAGTCCACTGGGAGTTAAGGAAACGTACATTGTGAAATTGTTCCTATTTCTCTCTGTGTGCAGATAGATGATTGTCTCTGTGCTCTTAATGCTGCAGATACAAACTTCCTCTTCATGGACAAGCAGTATGTGTGTTCCCTCTGACCTGTCTGGAGGGTCAATTAAGCTGGACTCTGGCTAGACATCTGTCGTGGATTTTTGATGATCAGCCTCCTCAATTTGGCCGGGGTCCGCCCGTGAATAATATCTTCCTATTAACTTAATAACTTCTGCAATCTGACCGTGAGACACCACCGGATCTCACAAGGAGAAACTCACAAACCACAAATCAGATTGAGATGTCTTGACTTCATGCAGGTTTATTTGTATCACACAGAGTACAACCACACCACGTTGTCCCGAGATCAACTAACATGTGTAACTAACATGTAAACACACCTCTTCACACCTCTGGGCTGGCCGTGATCCGTGATGAACCTCTGCGTTTCTAACGTCTGCTTTCTGTTTTCCTCCCATTCGCTCCTCACGCCACGTTGACCTGCGTACATCTTTATCCGTCCGAGAGACAATTCAATTCAATTCAATTCAGTTTATTTGTATAGCCCAGTTTCACAAATTACAAATTTGTCTCAGAGTGCTTTACAATCTGTACACATAGACATCCCTGCCCCACAATGCATGTACACACATCTGTCCCTAGTCTCAGCCTCACCACCTGTGTACACACACAGGCCTCAGTGCACACTAGTTTACTGAGGGCTTCAGTATTATGGGATTATTGATACAAATACATGAGGCTACGTTCAGTCAAATTCAAGAGGAAATGTTCTTAGCATACATCACACTGTTGTTGTTGTTGTTGTTGTTGTTGATGTTGTTGTTATTGTTGTCTTGAACTCTGTAGAATACAAGCTGATTGACACCTTTGCCAAGTGATGTGGATAAGAATTAGATTATCGCTTTTTGAGATCAAGACTTCGTTACACTTTTCTCCCACTCACTTGCACGCACATACACACACACACACTACACGAACACACACGCACTCCAACACGCACACGCACACGCGCATATTCACACAATTAGCGTATTTAAATAAAACATAAGGAAACAATTCTTCATCAATAAAAAATAACCAGATTGACCAACAGGGGGCGCTATTTACTAGTTGGTCCACTTTGGTTATTTCAATTCCTTCATCAGATAAGTAAATTCAACATGTGTGTCGGTCATTTATGTTATGTTTGGATTAAAATATAGATTTGCACTTCAGTGGCTCTTAAATAGCTCTTATTGTGGTACTTGTGTAGTTTGACTATGTTGAGGAAATGTTACTTTCTGTATTCTTGTTGTTCTTAGTTTGTACTCTAGGTTGAAATGCACTTATTGTAAGTCGCTTTGGATAAAAGCGTCTACTAAATGTAATGTAATGTGTTTTGGTCTAAATGCGTCATCACATCATCATATTTTCTATATTTTATGTTATAAATTAAAGGGCACCTCCTTTATATACAGTATTTAATAAGAATGCATATATACCTTGTGATCTCAAAACAAGCCATACTAACTAGATTCACTACCAGCTCTGATCCACCTTACATTTTCCGATTCCTAATGCTCTCAAGTAAAATAAAACCTTTTCTCAAAATGTATTTTTTGCTGCTGGGAATCCTTTCAGGGCCCCAAATGTACTTGGCAATATTCCGAGAAGCAGTACTGCACCAGATTACCTAACTGTCCTCAACCAGGGAAATTTAACAGGTAACAATAACCCTAACCCAACAGAGAACCCCAAGGCCCCTACATGCGACCAGTTATCCGTTCTACCAGTAACATGCAACGCAAGTCTCGTATGGCTCACAGAGCATTTCCAATTTCGCAGAGACGTCCATCTCTGGACCTGGGCCCAGCACACTGTGGAAATGTAGCCCTATGCTTCAGCCATAGGACAATAGAACATTCCTTTGAGGGGCCCATAGGCGAAACAGATGAGGACCGATATAGTTTAGACATCTTGAAACACTATGAAGTGGAAAATATACCACAGTATACCACTAATGACGTGGCTTCCTCCGGCTATTCAGGAGGAATCAGAAGAAATCTACCGACACCTAAACCAAAGGTAGCCGGACCCGATTAGGGAGCTTAATGCAAAACAGTAATTAGTAGATACAACCCCAGTATTCTATGTTGGATTCAATAAAACATACAATCAAGATGCTAGTAGAACAAAATTATAAAGAAAGATCCCTCATATGTTGTAACTGTCATGGGGGAATTGTTCTAATGTGTAACATGATCGCTTACGCAGAGGCGGGGAGGGGAGGCGGAGACTGAGTCTCTGGGACTTCAAACTCTGTCAGATCCACTTCCCAGAGTCAGATGGTGAAACAGATGTTTCACCATCTGACTGGGTGTCTCTAACATGTGTAAGAAGAGACGATTTTGCAGCATCATTCCTGACATCCTCACACTGGAGGGTCAGGTAGTCCGCTCCATTCCGCCTTTCATGACTTGTTTGTAATTAGTTCATGGTTGATTTCTTGTGAACTTGTTACTATATAATAAATTATTATAAGACAACTTGCTTAAAGTACTTTTGATTTCTCACAAGGTAACGGAACATTAATTCCACCACAGTAACCACATGGTTCTCCCTTGCTCTGATCATCAGGTGTAAAAAGCCTGAGGAAAACAGCATATTCTGCAGTAAACAGTCGGCCACCTTTAGTTACAGCAGTAGGAGGTACACCGTAAACATTACTCTTATGTGTATACAAGTGTGTGGGTGGTAACCAGGGACGGGTTTATAACAATCCCCTTAGAAAATACAGAAGAAAGAAAAATGACGACAACTCATGCATTAGTCACAAGGTGTGAGTAATCTTATCCGTGAGGGTTTCTCTACTGTGGGGTGAAGTATATGGACCAGAAGGTCGTAAGAGCTTTTTGCATTCTATGAGTGACTCGAGTCTTCAGTGTCGTAATCACTACACGTGCGGGGCCGCAGCAGACAAGGCCTCGCTTTGAGGCGTCAGCGTCAGCAGCAGGGAGGAAACAAAGGGAATGGCGGCCCACATCGGTTGTGCTTGTACAGATGATGAGGATAGAGATAATCAGGGCATTGGACTTACAAAGGGCTAGAACATACAACCTACAATAGATCCATCTGGGAGTTAGACCGGGGAGATGGGGCAAGCAGACTTGTGGCCGATTCGACATCACGCTGGCTTGTTGATTATTTACATCTTTACATATTCACTTGATTATCTATCTATCTGCTATGTGACTACTAGTGAGACGCGTTGTGGCAAAATTATGAGAAGAGACGTTGATGTGCAGTGTTGCAGGGATTCAATGAGTACAAGGCAACATTCAACAAGTCCAATATATTAGAATTGTCAGCATATATTTCAATTGTAAATATATTGTATTTATAGTGTAGATTCAGCCGTCCTATGAGACTTTCCACCAATCAAACCCCACCCTCTTTCCCACACATCTCCTTGTGGCTTTGCTCTATGTCTCTCTCTAGCTGTTGGTTCATGGCGGTTGCATTATAGCATTCCTTCACCTCGTCCTCCTTTTCATTAATCATGGACCGAATTACTTGCCTGTCGCCTTTCTCTCTCCTCGCCCCTTCCTCGCTGCCCCACACTCAGCTAGTAAGACTCTCCTCCCTCTTTTCCCGAGCTCTCCTTTCGAGACAAATTCCTGCAGTTCTCAAATAATGCTGCAGCTCTTGCTTTTAGTTCTCCTAGTTCAGCTAACACATCTCTGACATTTTTCTGTAACCTTCAACTATGTAATCGTTTCTAGTTCTAATTCTCTTTTCTACAGATGTTTCTTCCTTCTATCTTTTGGTTTGTAATCCTTGATTCTTAATTCCATATTCTCACACAAACTCACATCAAATGTGCAGTCTTTCGGCCAGAATGGATCTAGTCCTTTTGTGAGTTTTGCCCATTTCCTTGAAAGCGTCACGGGTTCGTCACGGGGTGAGACTCAGGTGCAGAGAGACAGGCTGGACTCCAGGTTTGAGTGGAACAAAAAACCCTTGACTTCGGATTAAGGTCAAACATAAAAACGCTGGCTTGAAAGAAACTGCAAAAAAAAACTAAAAAAGAGTAATCCAATCCCACATTGCTTTAAAAGACCATCATAAAAATAAAATGGATTACGTGATCCTGAACAGCAGAAAAATAGATTTCCAAATCTAGATCAGTTTGGTCCAGATTAAAACTTTTGAAAAACCGGACCCTGGTGTCACTCTCATTTCTTCCCCCTATATATTATTTTGTTTTATTTATTTACTTACAACATTCCAAGTAAAGAGGCCAGGTTGTTTCTTATTAATTCTGATGTAAATGAGTATGCTGCTGCTATATTTATACAGGTTACACTTGTGCTGTTTGTATTGTGAAGTAATTAGATCGCTTTCATTAACTTTAAATAGTAATGTATGATAATATAGGATATTGAGATTCTTCACTTCAGGTCATTTAGAAAAATACTAGAATCAATGTCTCAACGTATGATGTCTTTTGCTCCTCATCAGCTACAGGCTGCATCACTCAATGTCTGGGCGTTCAGCCAACACTCATCACGAGGCTGCCAAACAAGAGAAAGCCTTTGCTCATCTACTATCAACAGTCACACACACACACACACACACACACACACACACACACACACACACACACACACACACACACACACACACACACACACACATATATGAGCGCCTTGCCACAGCAAGACGGAAAAGGGACAACTGTAACTCCAATGTTTATAAGCTGTAAATAACCCCTTAAAATGTTTATTGTTTTGTGTTTATTGCCTTATTTTGTATCCGCTCTATTGGTTTTGATATATGCCTTTTTATATTGTATTGCTTTAATGGTTTTGTATATGTTTTAATCTACTTCCGCTTTGAGCTAAATTTGATTTTTATTTTGAAATGTTAAAAGGAAGCGCACCTTTATTTTATGTTAATATAAAAACTTGATGGTACGAACGGACGGACAGATGCGTATTGGATTTAACGTTTTTGTTGTTTTAATGGTCCCGTATGAGGCTAACGCTCTTACGGTGGTGACAAGGTGGTTTAAGTCCAAGAGTTTTAATTCATGTTCATACTACAAAAGAAAGAAAATAAAAAAGTTCAACAGCAGTAAGTCTCACGCCAAATGATATACGGGGATCCGTTACATACGCTATGAGTTTTGTTTCTCCTCCCACCGATAGTGGTTGTTTGAAGAAGTTGATGATGAAAAAATTATCTCGAGTGACAACAGTACTTGGCAAGAATATTGGGTTTATTCTTTAAAAAGTACAGGTCAAGAACAAACGCCCAGGAACGCTTGGAGACTCTCGGGAGGCCGGAATGAGAGAAGTTGAATAAACATATATTTTAACATAAACTTTATACAAAACAAAGGAGGAGTTTATTATTCCCGGCCTTCGTGGACCAATCACATGCAGGCATGATTACCTAATCCTGGGAATGATCAACCATAGTTGACCCCAGACTCGTTGAACCCCCCGGTTCAAGCCTGAGTGCCCTTTGGGCCCCAATTTAAGAAGGTGAAAACACGTAATGTTCCAGAATTATCTTCTAGCCCCTCCCCCTGTTCTTAACCTGCACCCTAGTGGCATAATCTCCCAAGGCCAAGGCACAGTCTTATAGGTTATTGAACCTCGACCCCCTGACTTGCATATTTTTTAATTATTTGATATTATACAGAGTATATGAAAATATACTATATATGCTTGTGCACTGTTGAAGATTTGCTTTGTACTACAGCAACTGAAATCACGAAAAAGCTGCTACGACACAACTTCACTTTTTTCTCACTTTTATCTGTGGTTTCGTGTTGGAATTATTACTACCTGTGGTTTGCTATCATCATTTTGTGATCATGTTGTGGCAAAGTGACGAGAAGAGATTTTGATTTGGAGTTGCAACCCAGCAGGAAGTGTTTTGATGAGCACAAGGCAACTTCTCAGCATATATTTGTAGTATAAATCCAATATAAATCCAGCCATTTATTTCTTTGATTCACTTAGTTTGGGTCAAGAAAACCCTTCAGCAGAACACACGGTGAAGATGTACGGGAAGTCACAACACAGTCATTATTCTTTCTATGAATTGCCAACTTCCTAATTTCTGAGAACAAACTGTTACAAAACCAGACGTCTTCATAATAAAAAGTTACATAAAACGTTTTCTTCTCAACCTGAATGTAGGGTGTTCCAACTGTGTTCATGATGATTTTCTTCAACTGACAACACAGGACCTTAAACAAACACTCACAGATCACACGAGAGATCGGATTGTCTTTGCTCCACAGCGGCCCGTGCTTTTTTAATATTCTTTCGGGAGTCGTTTAACATAGTCTTATCTCTTTCGGGATGGGACGAGCTGTGGCTAGAACGTCGTTCCCAGGATATTTACGAAGGGCAATAGGTGTGTGTGGGGGGGTGGCAGAGAGGGAGCCAGAGTGTTTGTGTGTGTGTGAGGGGTCATAGAGGGCATGTGTGTATGCGTATAATTCTAATCTAAGGTGTCTATATACGACCTATTTTCTATTAATCTATTTCTACAATATACATATAAACATGTATAAGTATATATATATATATATATATATATATATATATATATATATATATATATATATATATACTTATACATGACAGGACTGTCTCAGAAAATTAGAATATAGTGATAAATATAGTTCTTTATTTTCTGTAATGCAATTAAAAAAACAAAAATGTCATGCATTCTGGATTCATTACAAATCAATGAAATATTGCAAGCCTTTTATTCTTTTAATATTGCTGATTATGGCTTACAGCTTAAGAAAACTCAAATATCCTATCTCTAAATATTAGAATATTTCCTCAGACCAAGTAAAAAAAAAGATTTATAACAGCAAAACAAAATCAAACATCTGAAAATGTCCATTAATGCACTCAGTACTTGGTTGGGAATCCTTTTGCACGGATTACTGCATCAATGTGGCGTGGCATGGAGGCAATCAGCCTGTGGCATTGCTGAGGTGTTATGGATGCCCAGGATGCTTCAATAGCGGCCTTTAGCTCATTTGCATTGTTGGGTCTGGTGTCTTTCAGCTTCCTCTTCACAATACCCCACAAATTCTCTATGGGGTTCAGGTCAGGGGAATTGGCAGGCCAATGGAGGACAGTAATGCCATGGCCAGTACACCAGTTACTGGTGGTTCTGGCACTGTGGGCAGGTGCCAGACCATGCTGGAAAATGAAATCCTCATCTCCATAGAGCTTTTCAGCAAACGGAAGCATGTAGTGCTCTAAAATATCTTGGTACACAGCTGCATTTACTCTGGACTTTATGAAACACAGTGGACCAACACCAGCAAGTACATTTTAATTAATCAAAACATCTATCGCGTTTGAATCAATCGACCCGCGCAATCCGCATTCACTCCAGCACTCTGATCACTCCCTTGTTAGTCCCTCATTCCCTTCACCTGGTCCTCATGCCCTTCTCACCTGCAGCCCATCCCCTCGTTAGTCCCTCACTATTTAGCTCCCTCACTTCCACTTGTCCTCTGCCAGATTGTTTTGTGTTCTCAGACCAAGCCCTTGAGTGTGCCACTGTGTGTTCGTTGATTTGGTCTCTTTCGTTCCTGTTAAGACTTTAAGTAAAGCATTTTTATCATCATGTTCTGTCTCCTGAGTCGTGCGTTTGGGTCCACCCTAAATCCTGTCGTGACAAGTACTGCCAAAGCTTGCATGTTGCTTATGGGGCTTATTTATGCCATGAACCTTGCTTACCCACCAGCATTGCGTTAAACAAGTGTGAATCCTAAGTGTGAATTTCTTGACACTGATTTTTTAGTTAAAAAAAACAAGAGTTTTTATAAAATGTAATGTTTTATTTGTTGACAAAATAAAGGATTTGAATTCCATTGTGGCTTTGATTTGTGATGTATAAAGATTAACATTCATCAATAGAGTATTCAGAAAATATACATAATTATAATAAGTGATATGATACAACTAAGTAATTGCAAATGAAAAAAAGTATAATAAAATCTACTTTGTTAATTCATAACTCTAAATGATAGATGTTACCTAATAATTTCATAACATTGAAATTCCTGTTTGTGAACAAGTTAAGTAGACTTTACTTAATTAGCTAAATAAATATTAGTTATGTTTAAGCATAATTAAGTAACAGTTACTTAGTATTTTCATGATTATTTAGTCTAGAATTAAGTAAGTTATACTTAACACTGGCTAGTATAATGTACTCAATAATTCAACAGTAAAAGTTACTTAGTTAGTGTTAGTGCAAATTGTTACGATGATTTTATTAAGTAAATCCTACAAGTTATTTTTTTGAGTGTACAAAGGTAGGTAGAAGCTGAAGGTCTCCGATAAGTTTAAATGTAAATGGCAGATTCAGACTATAAAGTGCGGTGCGTGTTCTTTAAAGTGAGTTGACTCCAGAACGATCCCGTCTCTCTGCTGTTCTGTGGGTGGTCGTTTACTGAGGTCCCTACTGTGAGATCCGATGGTGTCTCACTCGTAGTCAGATAGCAGATAGTTGTCAAGTTTACAGGTAATACGTTTTTAATAAGTGAAACATCATCAAGCAGCATAAAGACAAACCAACTGCAACATGTGAGACAATCATTTCTTACAGCTGTGCCCTCGGTAGTCAAGTTACACCCACACTAGTCTAGAGATACATTATTCAAGAGATATTGGTTACTATTAATCAGATAGCTGATGTCAAGTTAATACGGTCTTATAGAAAGTTAGACATCATCGAGCCACCAGCCACCGGGGAGGTCAAACCATGAAGTGCTTTGTCTCTGTATTCATGTAAACAGCTGGGCTGTGGGACAGGATACAGAAGAAGGAAGGAGGAGGTGAGGAGTGTTTCACTTAACTGATAACACTAATACAAGGTTATTTATTACCGTCGGGAAAAGTTTCTTTCACCACGGGTAGTTCATCAAATAGGAGGAGCACTTTAACTGACCTTCTGGCAAAGAGATCATCAAAAGAGAGGGACAGAGCAAAGGGAAGTTCATCTAATCATCCCGGTATTCATTGCAATACTGAGGAGGAATGTATGTTAATTTTGTAAAAAATCACGAGAGGGAAGAAAATCATTATAATATGTATTAACCTCGCCTCACATGTTCAGATTGGAAATAGAAAAGGCTTAAATGCTTGATTTTTACATTAATTCAGGCCAGTTGTACCAGTTTGTCTGAAAGGGAAGATGTCAGCTTTAAAGAAATTAAATTAAATAAATCTGTAGATCGTTACAATTAAAGGTGTCTGCAAAAAAGAGATTACAATGACACGTAATTTAAAGTAAAATACTGATGTGAAAAACGTGTATTGTCACTGTGCACTGGAACATCCTGCTTCAGGCCGACAGAAGATTACACACACACACGTCCTGGTATGGTGTCAATATAAGTACTATTAATTGACAGTGTAGAGAACAAATCCTCATTAACCTTTGTATTAAATGCCACTCTCCGTGTTATATTGTTCTTTTGGCCCGAGGGAGAGAGTGAGCCTCCCCCTCTCTGTTGAACTTCGGCTGAACCACTGACGTTGTGTCTGGCTCCACTGAGCTTCGGCTGAACCGCTGTTGTCCGATTCCCTTTTTTGCCGAGGGCCGTAATAAAACTACTGATTTTGCATATGAAATGTGTTTGCCACTAAACCTAATCTGTATACCACGCTGATGTGAGATTGAAATAGCCGAGTCTGCACATTAACCTTGTCCCTGGTGTCCAAGCCAAGAGTGTGCCTTCATTTTGAAAACTCCCATGTTCTTTATTAAGTTTGTATGATTACACATATCTAATCCTGTCATAATTGTAAGTCTTGATTATTTTTCCTTATGTGTATAAAAAGCTGGTATGGATGCACTCGAGACCGACTGCTGGGCAGCCGCTTGATTGCCACTTGTTGATTTTGGTCCTTTTGCACAGAAGCTTATTAATTATACAAAGACACATTTATCTTTGTAGGTCTCGCTCTATTCAGTCCACTTCCACCACCGATAGCAGAGAGGACGATAAGGCACGATCACGAGTCGCACAATGCAAGTGTTGATTGTTTGCACAATAACAATTTATACATCAGTTTACCTACATAAAAATGTAAAATACTCATAAGAATATCACTTTCACATGACATATATGACAGCCCTTTGTGTGCATGATAGAGGAATATTTTAAGAAAAAGTACTCTTCTGCAAAGATATTGCATCTCCTAATAGTCTGGATGTACAGTATGTTAGCAAGTACGATTATTGAAAGACTAATAGAAGACTTAAGTGTGTTGTTTGGGTGTGCGTACTGTGAATATCGATCCGTTTGTGAGGCGTGATGGAAGATATGTGTTTGATCGGGAGGAGAGTTGTGGTTCTAATTAATCATCTGCTATAAACAGTCTTGAGAATAATCAAAGTTGTCTTTGTGGTTTATAAACCTTCAGGCGGGAGGAGGTTCCTCGTCACGTTTCTCAGTGAGCTTTGGGAGGAACCTCAACGAGCCTCCATGTTTTCCAACAGTACTCATACAGAGAGTAACGCCTTCATACCTTACCTTTAGAAACATCTGGGGTTGGCCTCCGAGCCTGGTGGCGCCCAATAATAAAACCGTTAGGGTTGGTAAATAACATGATAAGGATCAGGAAGTAAGTTTTGTAAAATAGTTCTCTATATAAAAATAAACCGGATTTTCTATCTTCAGCTAGTTTCAACTGACGAAACGGTTGAGTGTTTCAACATATGGTGCGTGTGTGTGTGTGTGTGTTGATGTGTGTATGTTATGTGTGTGTGTGTGTATGTGTGTGCGTGTGTTCATGTGTGTGTATGTTATGTGTGTGTGTATGCGTGTGTGTGTGTGTGTGTGTATTATTGAATTCACACCCAGCTTGACTCTTCCCACAACATATACTATACATCATTACACGTGGCACATTGTTATGCATGGTAGTTCTCCTAATTGTTTTATTTCATTTGATCTGTTTTTATTCTTCTTTCATCTTATTTTGCTTCATAGTTTCAACAAACATCATACTGTGAAATAATAAAGTATTAAGACTGTTTTAAAATTCACATTATATCTGTACGACTAAATGGGAAACAGCAAGTAATAGTCAAGGATTTTTTTTTTTAAATCAATCAATTTAGTATTTTTCAGAGGCCATGTAGCCTGAATCATCTTCCTCAGCAGCACAGAACTTTAAATTCATGTTTTGTTTGTTATATGTTAGGCCTCTGGAACGAGTAAATCATATGCGATGAGATTAAAAAAAAAGATGCAGATTTTAAACTAATATGTATTTATTATATTTGCTAATAACAAACAAAGATCAGTGTTTTGGTGTTTTTATGATATCCCTCATCTGCAGACTGCGATTGCATTGTTACTCTTGCCCCACTGACTCAAAGACCGGAGGCTCAAGGTTGAAACTCCCATAAAATTGCTACCTCCACCGGCCCTGAAAGACAGCTGCCACCTATGAAAACAATCCCTGGGCAGATGGGTAAGTGTGCTGCTGGAGCCACGGGGCTGAGCTCCGGGCGACATCAATGTCAGGGAGAAAACTATCCATTAAGTCTCCTCCACCTCCTCCCTCAAAAGGCAATACCTTTACGCAAGATGAGAACGTAAGAGGTGCTGTAACAGCCTCAGGCACCAGTCCCTCATGCCACTGGACAAGTGTGTAGCGTATGACACACACACACACACACACACACACACACACACACACACACACACACACACACACACACACACACAGTGTCATTTTCACATTATATAATATATAGTCTCCTAAATTCATGATTAATGTTCACTATCACCTCTCATGACAACTATGTGAACTCTGTTCCATGCTTCAGTTAAATGCACAATGCATATGCTGTTTGTAGTTTATTTTACTTCTTTCCATTTGATGCTTTTCTTTTTATGTTATGTTGTTAATGCCAACATACAATAAATGGTTTTGAGTGGTCAACGGATGAAGATTGTGAAATAAGATGAAAGAGAGGCTGTTCTGCTTCTCATCTCTTTCAATACAACTCTAAAATATACATCAACATAGGCTACACACAGTATACCTATCCTAGCGTGTAGTTTGTGCTGTTCATCATCAGAGATAAGAATAGCTGGGGGGAAGACGGGGAGAGAGAGAGAGAGAGAGAGAGCGTGAAACGAAACATGTATCATCATTCATCACAATGAGATTCACTATACTATTACTGTATTGTCCCACAGGGCTGCATAAACACACTGTGTACATGTCGAGCGATGCATTAATGAACACGAAACACACGACGTTTATCTTAAAGCACATCATGCACATGTACTCGTTTCCTCTCTCGCATTGAACAGACGCAAATGAGGGAAACGAGGATACAATTTAAGAGACTTGGGACGCACCCACTGTGGAGGAGCCGTGTTTTGTTTTCTTTAGCGGAACAAAGATTGCGCGCGTCTTGTTTCAGGAGGGCGAGTGCTCTTCTGTCCGACCTTATATATCATCCGTGTGGAAAACAACCTCAGCTGAGCAGTCTGGGAGATTTTACTAGTGTACGATCTGTCACCTGTATACCAACGTATCGAGGCGTTAATCTCTCCTGACGCCGACCCCCGGGTTGTCATAAGTATCACCGGCAGCTGCGCGGTCACCGCGGCGCAGCTGGCAATCTGACCATGTCGGGACCTTTCACGCCGAGAAGTCGTTATATTCAAGTGTTTATCAAAGCGTTTGGAAAGACAAACGGACCTCGATGTTTATCAACCAGCTGCCAGCCTGAGCACATCCGTACATTTATTTCAGAGAACACGGAAGTAGTTGGAAAGCAAAGTTTGACCCCAGAGATCAAACTGAGGCTGTTCACCCCGACCTGCAGATTCTGGAGAGAGAAACCCGAGCTGTGGCCGTTTGAGGACCCCTACTGGGCCATATACTGGCCAGGAGGACAAGCACTCTCACGGTAACAGTTAAGCCCCACAATAGCTGTTAACGTGTGTGAGTTACAGCTGTTGAGTGTCATCTCGTGCAGATATCTCCTGGATAACCCTGCCGTGTGTCGGGGTAAGAAGGTTCTGGATCTGGGGAGCGGCTGTGGAGCCTCAGCCATCGCTGCGACGCTATGTGGTGCTGCTCATGTAGTTGCCAACGACATTGACACTGGTATGCATCTATATGTATTTCAATTTAATTCAGTTTATTTAGTATAGCCCTATATCACAAATTACAAATGTGCCTCAGAAGGCTTTACAATCTGTACACATAGACGTCCCTGTCCCAGGACCTCACGTCGGATCAGGAAAAACTATCAAAACATAGTACACTAGAACGAGCACTCGGTAGAGCACATACCTTCGCATATCACACGATTGGGCATTGCATTATGAACGTGTTGGCATTAGTTGTTTTTGCAATAGGATAAGTTTTTATCCAATTGCATGCCGATTGGATAAAAATTGACCGTGCTATGGTAAAAAGAAGATGTTGACCTTTCCATGTCCTTTGACCCGATTGATCCCAAAATCTAAAGAAATGGTCCCCAGTTAATAACCAATCATCCCACCAAATTGCATGCGATTCGGTTTTAAACTTTTTTTGTTATGCAAGGAACACGCATACAAATATATAAATAAATACACGGCAATCAAAACATAACCTTCCGCATTTTCAATGCGAAGGTAACAACGCTTCACGGTGAGCAACATTGAAGGATCCCTCTCCAGGATGGACTGAAGCAATAGATGTCACGTGTATAGAAGGAATCATTACAGGGTTACAACACATTCAATCAATGTGACAGAAATGCATGAATAATTAGTAGGAGGCATATTTTGATATGTTATCAACGCATACAGACATCCACTACATGCAGAGACATGGCCTGACTGCACTGTCATTGGACACTGTGGCAAAAATGTGCATCATCGATCTTTTAAAAGAAAAACTAAGCTGGAAATCATAATGCTGAGTGTGTTATTGTAGGTCCACTAGACTCAAATGTACAATAACTCATTTGAGATGACTGCTGTCAACCTGATGCTTGAGGTAAAAATGTTGTAGGTACAAAGCGGAACATTTTAATTAATTTAACTACGTTCACTGTAGTGAAATTGTTATTTTGACTTTTATGAAAATTAGATTTACAATGGTGTCAGACTTGTTTTTAACATAGTAACAGCATATATTAATACGTAACACAAAAGTTGAACATTCATTTTTACTCTAAATAATTCGACACGGTCTTCGTTGTTCCTTGACTTGTTTCTGTTTGTACAGTCACAACAGACTGTTTGATCAGAACAAGTTAGTTTGATCGTGTCACGGTGGGATTAGGGTGGACCCAAATGCACGACTCAGGAGACAGATAATGCAAATAAAGATCCTTTACTGAGAGCCTCGTCAGGAACGGAACAGACGAATAATCAAACACACTGTGGAACGCTGGATGGCTTGGTCGGAAAAACGCAAGACAATCTGGCAGAGCACAAGTGAGGGAACCTAAGTAGACAGGGACTAATTAGGGAATTGGCAACAGGTGAGATGGGCATGAAGACCAGGTGAAGGTAATGAGGGACTAACGAGGTGATCAGAGGCAGGTGAAGGGATTTGGACTGACGAGATGGGAAGCAGGACCTGGAATGACATGATAGTTAGTGAGACAGGATGACAACAACTAATACAAAAGGAAGGTGTGGAGCTAAACTGTTACAGATAGCATTGTTTGAAAAGAGACTTATTTTGATATGCAACCAATGATTCAAATTCATTGAGGAACATATGCAATTTCCAATGTTGTTTTCATTTTGTGGACTACATTGTTTTGAAAAAATATATATTGAGACTACAGAATTTGTCTTACAGTTGCAGCTGTTGCGACTCACATGAACTGTGAGCTTAACGGCCTGGAGCCTCCTGTTTGTCTGACCCACAACATGATTGGCTCGCCACCCAAGGGCTTTGACCTGATCCTCCTGGGGGACATGTTCTACGACGAGGCCCTCGCCACCAGCCTTCACAGCTGGCTGGATCACTGCATCCACACCCATGGCACCAAAGTCCTGATCGGAGACCCTGGAAGAGCCCAGTTTGAAGAACACTGCATCCGAAGACTCTTGCTTCAGCTGGCTCAGTTTGAGCTGCCCGAGTGTGTCCGAGAGGAGAACTATGGTCTGACCTGCAGCAGTGTATGGCGCTATCGCCCTGAACTCTGAGGACCTGAGAGGATCCTGCAGGAAGAACAATGGTCATGCCGCACCACCCAAACAAATTTGTAACAAAATGGTCAATGCTGAAATAATTAAAATAATAACTTTTTGATAAAAGTATTTTTAGATAATTTTATTTATTTATATATATATATATATATATATATATATATATATATATATATATATATATATATATATATATATATATATGACAAGGCAGTACAATTGGAGTATAAATGTATTTTTAAAGAACTGTTAATATTAAAAAGTTAGCTTTTTGAAGTAAAAATTTAGGATCAGTTTATCTTGACGAATGTAGCACCTTCAATTTGCAATATCTCCTCATTGTTATCGTACAATTTTGTTTCTGTTTATACAGAATTGCCTTCAACATATGCATCAGTCATGATTTGGAATTATTTGAGAAAAGTATGTCTACAGTGCTTCAAACATGCCAAATAAGATTTCTACACATACAAAAGTATGACTCTTACTACTGTGAAAATGTTTGATTCTCCGAGACGTTCTAAACACTTGTGAATTTGTCATTGCTTAGAACATTATCTTTATACTACACTGAAATGTCAGAAATGATCTATTTGAAAGGTACTGTTGTGGCAAGAGACATTGATTTGGAGTAGCAGAATGTTTTGAACTTGAGGTCCTTTTGTTTCAACTACATATCTTAATTACATTTAAAGTTTCACAAAGGGACAATAAATAATATTTATGGTCTAAGGGTTTTGCACGGGAACACCAGGGGGTACTCGGCCGGGAACTTTGAGGTGAAGAAGAGGACATTTGCTTCTCATACTGGGGAAGGAAGAATCCCCCGACCCCACAGGAAGCCAAGAGCTCAAAGAACAGAAGGTGGGGGCTTGGTCAAGTCGGACCCCCCCCCCCCCCCCCCCCCCCCATGAAGTGTTTGGCACACAGGTTATAAAGGACAGCAGAGACGAGACCTTAGTTTTCAGTTTTCTGTTGCCTTTAATGGAACCACATTCAAGGATATCAATAAATGTCTGCAGCTCACGACTGCATTTTATTTCTTTAACTGCATTGCAACTTTTATTATATTTCTTGCATTTTGACTTTTTAATGCTTAATGAATTGTTTTTTATTCTTGTTTTCTTTTGCATTACATTTTGATGGTTTTATGTGAAGCACTTTGAATGGCCTTGTTGAAATGTGCTATACAAATAAACGGGCCTTGCATGCATGTCTTTTATTGTTATTTAGCTGTGTCTGACAGATTTATATATTTCATGTTTACTCAGCCTGCTTTGATGTTCTGTGGCTCTGAAATGGATGTTTCAACAAGCAGAATCTCGTCTTTAGTACATTGTATTTTAACGTAGTTATTGCAGTTATTTTGCTTTAATTGAATGACCAGAGCACCACCCCACAAAAGTTAGGAGGTGTGACCCAGAAAGATAGTACAATATGGTTTAAACGTTGAATCATAATTCTAGATGAAATGTTTGCCTTTCATCGCTCCTCTTCTTGCTCCTTCCTTGTTCCTTCCAGCGTCCTGCAGACAGGTTCTGTCCGCTTGACAGATGTTGTTTGGCTGCGTCCTGGAGAGGTGACCGAGCTAGAGAGAAAGCCAAAATACAAGACAACTAGACAATAACAAGATTATTATTATTGTCCCTCTTTGCTGGCACCGTTAAGCCGAGGTTACAGTTACACTTAGAAGAACACCACGATACATTTCCACCTACAGTTAGTACGTGACCATGTTTAAGAGTCTCCTGAATGCTGATACTGTGTATATTAATATTCTCACTCTATTTATTCATTGTAAAGCATCAATATTTAAAAACCTTGTATATTTAAAAACCTTGTATATTTAAACCATATTTATGTTTTTAGATTTGTTCAAAGTCACTAAATGCTAAGGAAATGTGCTTCAATGCTTCCTTTTTTCTATAGCTTCTTTAGCATCGGAAACATAAGACCTTCCTTTACCAAAGGAAAGGAGATAATGCCGACCCACAATTCCTTTCGGGACAATGTTTTGTGAGTGATGTCAGTAACCCAAGGAGAGAAATGTAGAAGTAAAATGTGGTGTGTCTATCTATCCAAAGTCAAAGTCAAAGTCCGTTTTATTTGTCAATTTTTCATACGTGCAAAGATACAGAAGATTGAAATTGCGTTTCTCTTCTGTCCAACATAAAGTGATTGTGCAACATAAAGTGATAAAGTGATTTGTGCAACATAAAGTGAATAGACAACATAAAGACTGTGGTATATTTCCCCCTTCTCAGGACCAGCAGACAATAGAATAAGAAGTTCAGGCAATGGAATGTGTAGGCTGAAAGGAGGTCACTAGGTCACAAAGGACGAGGTCATGGGACCAAGATATGTCTAGGTGCGATTTGAATATGATTAGGTGCGGAGGGGGTTAGAGGCCACCGTGAGACCCTTTCCCACGTCTGTGACCAGCCTTTAGAATTTAACATCAACACCTCTTTTCTCTCTGTGCCTATATAACCTGTAACAGAATGCTACTTAGTTAGACTTTCCAATTCGGCTCCTGAAAGTCTCCGGTCGTACTAGTCGCCTGTATTCGACTTGTATCTTGTAGAATAAACTTTATATTCCTATCAAGTTCTGAGTCGCTCCACTTTTCTTCCTCATCATCATCTCATCGCAACTGACCAAGCAACAAAGAGAATAAACGACAATACAACATAAAGTGCATGGACAATATAAAGTGCAAAACATGTAAACATATAGACAACATAAATTGGACGGGCAACATTCAGACATGTGAGTCTGAGGGAGGACGGGGTGGGGGGATGGGGAGAGAGTTCAGCTTCCTGACAGCCTGGTGGATGAAGCTGTTGGTAAGCCTGGTGGTGTGAGCCCGGAGGCTCCGGTATCTTCTTCCCGAGGGCAGGAGGCTGAAGAGACCGTGTGAGTTGTGGCAGGGGTCACTCACAATGGTGGTCACTTTGCGGGTGAGGCGGGTGTTATATATGTCCTGCAGGGATGGGAGGGGGGGAGTGAGGCACCCATGATCCTCCAAGCTTCATTCACTATGTGCTGCAGGGCTCTCCTGCTGTGGTCTGTGCAGCTTCCGCCCCACACAGTGATGCAGTTGGTCAGGATGCTCTCGATTGTGCCGCGGTAGAAGGTGCACATGGATGGGGGGCTCCCTGCTTTCCTCAGTTTCCAGAGGAAGTAGAGGCGCCTCTGCGATGTGGTGTTGGCTGCCCACGAGAGGTCCTCACTGATGTCCACACCCAGGAATGTGGTGCTGCTGACCTGCTCGATGTCCGCACCGTTGATTGTCAGTGTTGGGTGGTGGGTGTGGGCCTTTCCGGTTTCCGGTTTCCTTTCTGGTTTCATTGGTGATGAGACCTCTCAATGTTGTGTCATCTGCAAACTTGACCATGTGATTGGTGCTGTAGCTGGTACTGCAGTCATGAGTCAGCAAGGTGAAGAGCAGAGGACTGAGCACACAGCCCTGAGGGGCCCCTGTGCTCAGTGTAATGCTGCTCGAGGTGTTGTTGCCGACACGTGCCGCTTGTGGCCTCTCACTGAGGAAGTCCAGCAGCCAGTTGCACAGCGAGGTGTTGAGCCCCAGCTGGTCAAGTTTGCAGATGAGTTGTTGCGGGGTGATGGTGTTGAATGCTGAGCTAAAGTCTATGAACATCATTCTAACATAGGAGTCTTTTTTGTCCAGGTGGGTGAGGGCTGGGTGGAGAGCAGAGCAGATTGCATCCTCCGTGGACCGTTTGGCACGGTATGCAAACTGGAAAGGGTCCAGGGTGGGGGGGAGGATGGATTTGATGTGCGACATGACGAGTCGTTCAAAGCACTTCATGATTATGGGGGTAAGTGCCACTGGACGATAGTCATTGAAGCAGGACGGACTGGGTTTCTTTGGCACAGGTATGATGGTAGTTGCCTTGAAGCATGATGGAACAACAGCTTGTCTCAGAGAAGTATTAAAGACATCCGTGAAGACGTCCTTAAGCTCCTCTGCGCAGTCCTTCAGCACACAACCAGGGATGTGGTCTGGACCTGTTGCCTTGTGGGTGTTGATGGACGAGAGAGTCCTCTTCACGCTGGCAGGAGACAGGCACAGGACCTGGTCATGGGGAGGGGGCGGAGTCTTGTGTGGAAGAGTGCTGTTCTGTTCCACTCTTTTATTTCATAATCATTCTATTTAACTTACATAATGAATGTTTAAGTGCAGAGTCCATAAGCCCCACATCTCTCGCTGACAAAAAAAATAATTTTGGAATCAGTGGCCAATATCTAGCTCTCATGTGTTCCATATTACTGTCGCGATTTCACCAATCCACGACTACGCGTGCAGGATAGACCAGCCGTACTGCAGGAGGATTTTAGTTGAACTTCTATCAGGTTTATTCAACAGAGTATCACACAAGCTGAATACGTGTACGCGGGTCTGTAGGAAGGGCCTCCGCTCGCTCAATTCCTGACAGACTCAAATTAAAAAGATAAGTTATGCATATAAAGTCTTTAAGAGCATTTGTGATTGGATGTGCATAATAAGTAGGAGGCGGCCCGTGGTTTAGACTTAGGAGCCTCATTGGAGCACAGGGTGGAGTCCAACCCTCCAGGCCCCACCCAGGTCTTCCTTCTCCAGCGGAAGAAGGAAGTGTTTATGGGGTTAATTGATTCTGCTTGAGGAGTTCATGTGCAGGACAAAGACATGATTCACTTGTTGCTTTTGAAGATTCTCTACCGGAATCGGGAGTCTTCTCAGATAGTCTTATCTCTTTCGGGATGGGACGAGCTGTGGCTAGAAGGTCGTTCCCAGGATATTTACGAAGGGCTATTGTAGGTGTGTGTGGGGGGGGGGGTGGCAGAGAGAGAGAAAGAGACTGTGTTTGTGTGTGTGTGTGTGTGTGTGTGTGTGTGTGTGTGTGTGTGTGTGTGAGGGGTCAGAGAGGGCCAGTGTATATGTGTGTCAGGGCAAGACAGCGCCAAATTTCAGTGTTCCACTATGATTCTAAAGTGTCTATATACAACCTATTTTCTATTAATCTATTTCTACATTACAGAGATGAATATGTAATTAAGAAACATATCTATTGATTAATTAAAATGGAATCATTTATTCTGAATTGTTTTAGTTTTTTATTGACTTTGGTGCTCCATAGCGTCACTCAACCGCTTTCTGCTGTTATTTATTCACCACAAATATTCATTGTCGACATAATAAACATGTCATGCAACATTCCTTATCATTCAACATTTGATCTCTGACTCAGAGCCCTGAGGCATTTGTAGCCGTCTCATCTGTCAGGGGTACTGAAACTATTGGGAATGTATTTTCCTCCAAGAGAGAAAAAAGCCACTGCATCTGCTGTGAATACCTATCCCATTTTCTGAAAATAATGATGTATCTTTTTGTAATGTGTGGGGCCCTCATTAACAATGGACACAATAACAAGAACTGGACATTGCCCCTCCAATATTCTCATTTATTTATTATTTGTATTGATTGTTAATTGTTTCCTTTATTCACCCGGAATGTATGTATCTGTAACGGAGGCTTGAGTTGTGTGAGATGATAATGCTGGTTACGATGTGTAAAGCTCATGCAGGCACTTGGGTCAGCTCACGGGTCCTTCTGGAAGAAAGTGTGGTATATTTTCCTTTTTCCCAGGACCTCCAGACAATAGAATAAGAAGTTCAGGCAATGGAATGTGTAGGCTGGAAAGAGGTCACTAGGTCACAAAGGACGAGGTCGTGGGACCAAGATATATCTAGGTGCGATTTGAATATGATTAGGTGCGGAGGGGGATAGAGGCCACTGTGAGACCCTTTTCCCACGCCTGTGAACCAGCCTTTAGAATTTAACATCAACACCTCTTTTTCTCTGTACCTGTAACAGAATGCTACTTCGTTGGACTTTCCAATTCGGCTCCTGAAAGTCTCCGGACGTACTAGTCGTCTGTATTCGACTCGTATCTTGTAGAATAAACTTTATATTCCTATCAAGTGCTGAGTCCTGAGTAACTTAATTGCCATCAGCTTCCATCAGAAAATATCCTTTACGACATTTAAAATTTCAAACACCCTGGCACATCTTTTATTATTATAAAAATACACTTGGCACTTTTATTTGATATATATACTAATTTTAAAATGACGTTATTGGACCAGGTTTATTGTTTTTATTATATTTGTAATATTTTTCTGCCATGTTAATTGGCATGCACCTTTCACCAATTCAAATTCCTATGTTTAACATACCTGGCTGGGAGTAAACATTTCTGATTATGATGCCAGTGTGCTGGTTGGCAGATAATTCCTGACAGCAGTATGCAACAAATATGTATATTAGTCAGATTAAAAGCCAACGCTGGGAATCAATTTAGAATTTAGGATAAAAAAAAGTCTTACAACAATTGGTCAAAATTTGATTTAAATTTGAGAACAAGAGAGCAGGGATTAATGAGAGTGAAACTCTTCAGTCCCTAAATAACATCTTTCTAATTTGAGTTGGATAATCCATGACTCTCCAGCTGTCTGGATCGTGGAATATCCCTACCAATTATGCCATGACCCTGTTGAGACTCCGCCCACTCCTCTCTACCTCCATCTGCCTGATGGATCATCGTCGAGGTCTGGATCGTGGAATATGTCTACTACCAACTATTCATACACTCAGTCATATTCATTGATTGTGTTATAACCGTTTTAATTTGTCTACGATTCCTTCTGTACACATGACATCTATTGCACCTGTCCATCCTGGAGAGGGATCCTCCTCTGTTGCTCTCCTGAAGGTTTCTTCCCTTTCTTCCCCGTGAAGCGATGTTTTGGAGTTTTTCCTAATCCGATGGGAGGTTTTGGGACAGGGATGTCTATGTGTACAGATTGTAAGCACTCTGAAATTAGTAGCGTGTTTTTAAACAAACATTAATCATCACTAAATCAAACAGGTGATATGTTAAACCATCAAAGCCACACTAAATGCACACTAGTTATCAGTGTGCAGATGTAATATGCAAGTTTTAAACATTTAGATATAAGCAATGGTGCCCGTCTACTATGATGAAGCACACAGCTTTGGAGAGCTCAATAAATAAGTTAGACATCAGATACAAAGAGACAAGACAGACTGCAACATTTGATATGAAAAGATTTACTGGAGATCAAAAATGATCATTTTGAGAGCAACTGTCTAGCCTCAGTCATACATCCTCAAATCCTTGTTCATGTGGTTCTTATTTCAAGTGCCCTCCTTTGAGTACAGCATCTAACGTTGATACACCCGTCTGTGTACCTCTTGAAGCCAACATGATCTTATGTATGAACAGATGTACAACCTGCAATTCCAGAAACTGTAGACAAATAAAAAAAATGACTAAGACAAACAATTCTTAAAGATAAAAAAGGTAAAAAATATATTCTTAACGTAGAAAAATAGAAAATGTAGATAGCTGAATTAAACGTAGAAAAACAGTTTTCAAAAATGTGCAATGTAAACAACTGACAATCGTACATACAAACTGACTGAATACGTGACCCCTATGCATCAGTAACTCTTGGCAAAACTGTAAACTTCCAGGGGTTCCTTCAAAAACAAAGATATTCAGTAAGAATCTCAGAAGGCAGATTTCTCAAATGAAGACAATATTAAGTCAGTTTCAAACCAACTTCCATCCGTCATGTTATTTATCCACACAACGCTGCCTCATATCCATGTATGTCTTCTGAAAGGCATGGAATAGGCTGGAGGTGTAGGGGGGGGGCGGGTGAAATTGCTGCTCAGCATTCGAATACCATGCATCTATAGAGCAGTTGTCACTTTTGTTGTGGTTGTCGTCCTTTCCCTCAACAAGATCAGGAGTTTCTAAAAAAAAAAAAGACATTTGTTCAAAACAGAGCGTTATTGAATTGCATTGTGGGAAGTGTAAAAGTGATCTTGGAGCACACTAACACCTAAATCTCAGACTCTACTGCATTACATTACATATCATGTTCTAAAACTGCTGTAGGACCCCTTCAATCTAAAAAGAAAAAAAGTTACCTTGTCCAGGATCCTCGATTTCCTGTCTCCCATTGGATCCAAAGGTAAAGGAAACAGGTAAGACGCTGAACTTCAGGATAATGTTGTTCTGGAGAGGCCCGACAGCTTCACTTTCATCTACAGCGTTAGTCCTCTCCTGGTCAGTGGTCTGCTTGAGCAATGCGGTGCGTTTTACCTCGTCAAATGAGAGTTCTTTAGAGAGGGACCTCCTCCAACTAAGATTACGGTAGGGCTTAGTTTTTCCATTCGAGATCCTCATTTCAGAAGAAACTGGCAGCTCTTCAGTGTCGACGGGCCCATTCGTATCAGGTTTCTTGATTCTCAACTTGGATGAAGAGGCAAAAGTACATTTCCAAGCTTTTCTTTTTCTTTTAGCTGGTGGTAAACTAATCTTCCATCTTTTGCAAAGCCGTTTGACTGAATAGTCCCATGTTTGCACAGTTTTTATTGTCTCTCTCTTCAAGGGACTAAGACTCACAGAGAGCACTTTTGGAGGCCTTGACCCTGAATGGGACGCAGCCTCTGCAGATGAACGTAAAGCATACTTGTTAGGGTGTGTTGAGCCATACAGAAACAGTTCTACAGTTTGTGCAACCGCGGGTGAATGTTTGCCATCAGTCCCATTAATAAACGTCTTCCTAGGTTTTGAAGTGCCTTCAAGGATAGGCTGTGAGGATTTGCATTTCTTTGTTTTCCGCGAGACCTGTAAAGATCTACCAGGACTATGTGGTCTCTTTAGTTTACGACTCCAGGATTTCTCTCGGGCACCCGTCGCACTAATTACAGTTCGTTGTTCTTCAGTTTCCAATGATGAATCTTCCTCATTTGTAGACGACAATTCGGTTTGTCCACAATTTTCTTTGAGATTTGTCATCTGGCTAGCAACTTCACTTTCACCACTGGAGAGCTCTTCAATGTTGTTGTCACTTCCGACGGAAGTACATGAATGCATATTTCCTGTAACTTTCAACTGATCCGATACATATTCCACTTCAGGGTCTGACTGAATTTCAGTGAAATTTGTGGAAATTGTATTGGTCTTTTTCTTGTCTGAACTGCTTGACTGTCCACTTTCTGTCCATTTCACCCAAGCTTGTTGGGAATCATATTCAAAGTACGGCATTTGGTTGGGAATTTCACTGTCACTGCTAGCCAGTTGTTCTTCCTCATCACTTATGCGTATGATGCTTGACTCGCTACTATCTATGCTTATATGGGAAATGTTCTTTGGATCTTGAGGTGTGTCATCATCTTCAGGAACGTCAATGGTGTGACTGAATACATCGATTATCTCAGGCCAAAGAAATGCCGTAAGCGGACTGTCGTTCTCTCTTTCTGTAGAGTGAAGGATTCCGTCAGACCTTAACGCATCTTTCTCCTGTACTGCAATCACTTCCTTGACACAGGTCTTTTCTGTGATATCTTTATGACTTTGTATGACATTGCACTGGCATTTACTCAAAGAAGTGGTCTTTGACCCCCAAATTGTTTCCTTCAACCTTTCAATGCAGCAAACCTCTTCTATCGGACGAAATGCCTTGTCCTCCAGTTTTGAGTTACTCAATGTGGGATCGATAACCATAGGTAGCTCCTCCCCCACAGAGATATTCAAGAGTCTTTCTGGTGTGTAGTCCATGTCAATGTTTTCTGGCAGATTATTTTGTGCTTGCTCGAAAATAATTTTAGCATCTTCAGGTGAAAGAACCTGGATTTTCGGAAGGAATGCCTTGTCCTCCAGTTTTGAGTTACTCAATGTGGGATCGATAACCACAGGTAGTTCCTCCTCCATAGAGATATTCAAGAGTCTTTCTGGCGTGTAGTCCATGTCGATGCTTTCTGGCAGATTACTTTGAGCTTGCTTGAAAATAACTTTGGCATCTTCAGGTGGAAGAACCTGGATTTTAAAGGAGTATGGGTATGAGTCACTGGAATCAACACATTCTGTTTTACTAGGAGAGGCCATTGGTGTTGAAGTTGTTAGATCCAAGGAGTCTTGTTTTTCTTCACTTGGGTCAACCGGGTCAAGCTCTTTTGGTGACATCTTGTTTGACACCTGCTTTACGGTTTGTGCAGGAATGCTGTCGTCTGTCTCACTGTCATCCGTGTCTAGTTGACAGTCACTCTTGAGCCCCTTAAGATGATCCTTCAAAGAGGGCGGGAAGTCAAACTCTTTGTCAATGTCATCAAGCTGCTCATTGACATTCAACCATGACGACTTGTAGGGCAGTTCTGAATAAACTTCATTTTCTTTGAGGACATGGTAGTTTTTGAGTTGTGTCTTAAAGCCGCGTTGTACTTGTGACAGAATGACAGACTCTACATCTACATTTTCTCTGCAGAATTGTTTAGCATTATCCATTATATTAATGTAGGTGCCCATCCTAATCGCACATTTCAATTTTATAATGTTGCCATTCCAAAACATGCAGAATAATTTGTGCATTGTATTCATTGAAATCTTTAACGTGACCTGAGCCTTTTCAGACTCCTGTATGCACTTAGTTAATGCGTCAAGTTTCCATGTTGTTGTTGGGACTGAGGAAAGCTCTACACCCTTTGTATCCATTGGTACCTCACTGTTGTCTTTATCGCCAATCGGGCTGACTGGTGCTTCGAAGATTACCGATTGTTGGGCAGTTGCTGAAACACGCTGGTGTACTTGCGTGTCAATATCCAGTTTAGATCCTGAATCAACTGTATGCAACTGTTTTTGAAATGAGTCTCGAGGCCTTGCTGAAGAGGACGGTGAAATAAAAGCACCATCATTGGATGTTGCTGAATGCCTGATTTCATGCATGTCGGACCTCATTTGGTTTGGGGGTTTCTGGGTTAAGACAACTTTCGGATACCAGACCTTCTTGGTTTTTAGAGAGATAACTTGTTTTTCTGGGTACCTCAAAGATTCATTGCCCTCAGACAACTGGCTGGTGGTGTTATAACTGTTCTGTTTGCAGGCAACCTGGTAGCTTTCATGCAACAGTGGTTGCACAACAGCAACAGCTCTGGTGTGACCAGGCGACGAGTAAATGGAGCTGTCATTTGCCTTCACTGGTAGCATTTCAAGCCTGTCACAATTTGTTTCTACAGATTGGTTTTCGATTATCTGTGGTTTATTGCACTGAAGGAGTTGTTGCAGTTGAGAACTTGAACCAACATTGTTTTCAGTATTAAATACTGCCTGACTTACATTTCCAATTATATCTCTTTTTGCTGAGACATGAAAGACATTTGGTAAGGAGCTTTGCTGAGGTTGCACATCTATGCTGTGCTGTATTGACATAACATTGCGAGTGGCTTTAGGAAATAAATGTCTCAAACGTCGGGTTGTGTCTTGGGAGACATTGGAGTTATAGATTTCAGTAGACGTCACAGGTTGCTTATTTTGATTAGACTCCCTCATTGTGACCATGCTGACATCCTGCTTGTGTCCATAAGGTGAACTAGTATACACGTCAAGCTGACCATCTGAGACAGTAGTGGTCGGCATACGCAGATAGTCCTCAATTCTTGCAATCGATTGCCGTTGTTTGAGTAAATCCTGTTGTGCATGTGCATCAGCAGTATTCGAGGTAGAATCATTTGGATTTGACAAGGAAAGGTTAGTCTCAGCCTGCCCATTATATGAATTTGAATAAATGGAGGAGCTGGCTTCTCCCCCATTGTTATGTGTCAAGTATTGTTGAGAAATTTGAATTGGTCTGGAAACGAGTAAACTTGATGAGTTTGTCGTACATGGTGGGTTGAAGCTATGCCGAGAGCCGTTTTCGCTGTAATGGTTTTCATGAGCAGTTGGTCTGTGGTGTACAACAGGCCCCATTGTACCATTGCTAGCCACTTTTCTAGGTTGATGCGAGGTGGTCACTATTGCGTATGGTAGAACGGGTTTATTGGACTGTCCATTGGAGTTTTGAAACATGCCATCAGACACAAAACTACCATTCTGTGTCCTTATTGATTCTTCCCCATGAACTACAACTGATTGGTTCCCATTTGGTGAAATGTATGCTAGCGTCATGTTGGGTGGACTCTGGGTCGATAAATTCTGTGCAGTAATCTGATGAAAATGTTGCTTACATCCATAAGTGACAGGCAAAATGGGGTTTCCACTTTGTAAATTAATTGGTGCAGGTTGCAGATAATTGTTCCCTCCAGATGTCTGCTGAAAAGAAACAGCCTGATGACCTGCTGTGGTCTGCCAATCAGATGGCTGTCTTTGAGAGTTTGCATAGTAATGAGTGACCTGAGCATTTTGTGGGGGATGAGCTCCCGTTTGTGCCGTCATACACTGGTTTTCAGTCCCATGTTGCTGATTCCTCAGCGAAGCAGCCTTTGGGGGTTGGGGTAGTGGTCCCTCCTGTCGGTACTGTCCATTCATCCATGCCAAAGATTGCATTTTTGTCATCCGTTGATGTAAAAGGTTGAGGTAACTTTTCTGAAAAATAAAAATAGCACGAGTTATAAACAGCTGTGGCAAAAGAATGTGTACACAATTTTATACCAAAAGAAATAGGTGCTGCAGTTCCCAGGTGGCAAAAATAAGGCTTGACCCCTTCTGGGCCCCATAACTATGGCAATCGTTTTGCACAATGCTCTAATGTCATGCAACAATATCTTCACAAAACGGAGGCAGCTGCCGTTTCTAAAGCCAGGTACTGCAGTTGCTCTGCAACTACATCAAAGCCCAGAGCCTAGCCCAAGAGAACGCCTCGCTGACACCAGATCACAGGGCGGATTGTCTCTTGATTTTTACAACATGTACCATGTTTAGTAAAAAAACCTAATGTTCTGGTTTATTGTAATATTTAACACTAGAGTATAGGCTATTAGGCTGATGTGCAATCAATGCTTTCACTCTTAACATATTGTGAAATTGATGATGATAGCAATAACAATGAAGATTATCAATTTGGAGAAATAACACGCATAAAAGGGAAGACATAAAAAAGGAACAAAGCTTAGTATACAATGCCACATACAACCATTCCCACATACAATAGTAGCAATATACAAACTACAGGTATACCAGAGATTGGATGTAACCATCTCTGTGGCTTCTTGTTATGATCTTAGAAGGCTGCTAAAAAACGTCCAACATGGTTATATACGTGTCATGATCTTGTCTACTTTGTTCTCCTCCACATCTGAAGACTTTTGTTAACTGTCGCCTTTAATTGAACCAGATTCAAGAATATCAATCAATTGCTGCATCGCATTACTGTTTTGCAATTCTTAAACTTCACTTCAACTTTAATAAGTGTGCGAGCAACTGATATTGGGCGCATATTAGGGGTACTTGCCAGCATCGAAAACTAAAATGTTGCAAGCTTGGTGAAAATAGCCATCTGATGGACTTAAAATGTGGGTTTTCAAGAATGGAAAGAATGGAGTGTGGAATGAGATACATTAATAGTACATTGGGATTTGAGTCACTATAACTTTACACTGGTTAAAAAAAGAATATATTCTGTAGATCATCATTTGGTGATTTACTATATTTTTTATGGATATCTGTGTAGATTGTTTGGTAATTAGGTAGGAGAAGTTACATAGTGTCACTTTAAAGACTTTTTATTATAATTTGCCATTGTCCAGACATTTATTTATTTGCACAAAAAATAAGTAACAAATGTAACATTATTAAAAAAGACACAGAAATGAGTGCAGGTGAGAAAAGAAACCCAAAAGGGCTTATGCAAGAACCTGTGTTTGATGGAGAACTGGCTGAGAGTGGTACATTCTTCCTCAGTTATGCACTAGAACATTTTTGAAACACAATGAGCGCCTCCTCAAAGTTTGACCAACGACGCTCTTCACGCAGAATATCTAGACTTGAAATGCATCACACAGGTCCACTTGGAGCTGCGCTACAAAGAAAAGCCCCACACACACACACACACACACACACACACACACACACACACACTTTTCTTTGTGGCATGAACAAGTCTTTCAGTCTTGAGCTCTGCTGAGCCTTGAGTCTGTTCCCCGAGTCTGTTTGTCACGATCCTATACCATACCTGCCATAAATATCATGATACAATATCATAAAAACAGTATACCATAAATACGATACTGGTATATTTATCTATAATAGTAATAAATAAAATATCTGTATGGTTCACTTTTTACCAACACTTAACAAATGGCAGTAATATTAGTTTTAGCCTACAAGATATTAATGAAACTCCATGGAGCCGTCATAGCATTGATGATACACTATGAGGCCGTCAGTCTGTATCTGACCGGATGATACAGAGTGCATCAGGATGAGCAGCTGTAGAGTTACACAACTTTACAGACTCAACTTAAACATTTCACTTCTGGCATCTTTTTTCATTTTTAAAGCCGAAAATTCCGCCACTCGCTGTGAGCGCATGAAACAGCTCGACAAGGAGCAGCGCTGCGCTCTGATCGCTCTTTTAATTAGGGTGACCAGACATCCGGTTTTCCCCGGACATGTCCTCTTTTTGAGACAAAAAAAAAGCGTCCGGCAGGGTTTCCAAAAACGTCCGGGATTTTGCTTCATCGGATGTTTCCGTTTCTCTGGGTCTTTCACAAGTTATTACCCCTTACAAGTTTTGTAATTGGTATCTCCCTCACCTTACGTGCCACCTGAACAGTCATTGGTCGATGTGTTGCCAGATAAACAAAATACCCCTTTTAGGCATGTATACCACAAAACAGGCAGAATAAAGGCTGGAGCATACTTCTACAACTGCGTGCGTTTGTTGCGTAAATCGTTGTGTAAATTGCTCGTTTCAATTCATAGTTCCTAAAAGGGTTGCATCGCTTGCGTGTCGCTTGCGCGTGTCGCAAAGCAATTCACCGCCCGAACAATAGGTGGAGTAACATTTTTTGTCGAAGACGACAGAGAATGACGTCTTTGTGTGTGGAAGTCGTTGGTTTATTTATTTACCAGGTCTTGTTGTCCACACACACAGTGAAGGATGGCAACCGAGATCATTGGGATTGTATAAATGTTCATATCTCCTCACCTCTTCCAACTGGACCCGACCAGCCAGGCTGTCTCCGACAAAATATTTAGAAATCATACTAGGGCTCAGGTCGGGCTCGGACGTCGGGGTATTAATTGCAGCGGGACAATGGAAAAAAAAACGTCAGCTGCTATGGATTATACACTAAATAAATTGCGAAATGAAACAAAGGGCAAAGAATGTACGAGCTATAGAGGTGTGAGACATGAATTAATGCAATTCTATGACCACCGAGCGAGTGGTCACAGGCACAATTGAATTGAATTCATCTTTTTAAAAAGATCGTCTTGGGTTTACTTTGCTTTTAAAAATGGCGGTATTATGCTATGAAAACCGAAATGTGAGACTCCAGAAAGGAGGTAGTCATCAGACCAGTAGACCAATCACAGCCTTGCAGGTTTGCGTAGGCTTGCGTATGCTTGTGTAGATTTTTGACGCGTGGATAGAAAAAGAGGTCGACGCACACAAGGTCTGAAAAAGCTTGCGTGCGTCTTGCGTGAAGCTTGCGTATCCGTACGTTTTTCTGAAAACGCCGAAGTATGAATCGGCCTTAAGAGAGATCCGTCTGCGTCTGAGCGCGCGCGCGCCTCGCTCTCAACTGTGATGTGCGCACACTATCAGCCAATCAAAAAAAAAAAGAGCTGGGCTACACAATAGCAAATCAGAAACCCCCCGTATCTGGGTAAGATTTAATTCAGCAACCAATGAAAATAAAGCATCCAGGAATTGCGCGCGGCTGATATCCTAAAGTTTCATTCTGCGGGGGGCAATTTTCTGCTTGCACCCCTAAAATTTGCGCCACTAACATTTTTTAAGTTTGGGGCCACTGTGCTCCTAGTAAAAAAAGTTATTTTAAGTTGGTCATTTTGGGCGTTTTTTGCCATTATATATTTACACCTACTTTCTGTAATTTTGTTACGTTACAGACTGTTGCCCGTTACGTTTGTTTCTTACATACAGCCGTGATGTTCCCGAGTCAATTTGACCTGGTTAATGTTGAATCATCCAAAAGTGGTCAGAACCAAAAAAATCTAAATTGCATTATATTATAAAAAGATACCAAAGGCCAACACAGTTATCCTCTTAGTGCAGTCGTATGGATCTGCAGAGTGTAATGTTGTAGGACTTCTAAGCAACACTTTTGTATGTTTGGCCCTCCCCTGATAAGTGTGGGTGGCGTTTTCCCCCCCGCAGGGAAAAATAAAGGTTCCCATCAAAATAGTATTTGTATTTCTCGCACAGGTGGGGTCGTTAGAAAGAGTGTGTGCATCGGAGATTGAGATGAAACAGGGTACGTCTCTTCCAGTCAGTCTATTAGAAATCCAATAGTACCATGTTTATTAATTGAGACATGAAAGAAAACCTTACTTTAGTGTCCCATGTCCAATAAAGTTTTATTTAGGGGGAACGTTAGAAGATGAGAAGCATTGTTTGGTGAGTATGTGTTGATGTCTGTGTGTGCGTGGGGGAGGCGTGTGTGTGTGGTGGGGGGGGGGGGGGGTATGTGCGTGTGTTGAAACTTGGTGGGAAGGAGTAAGTGAGAGTGAGTTAATGATTATTTTTTTATGTTGATTACACTGAATAAGCCAAGCAGAATACATTTTATACAGGAAAAAGTACTTAGAAATAGTTTTCCTACATTTTTAAACGGGTCAATTTGACTCGCAACATAACAGGAGGGTTAAACTAATCCAATCCTTCAAAAAATAATCATGCAAAAGATTCCAATTAAATGACACGTGTTAGACCATAATGTATTCTGCTTGCACCATGATGTTATCCCCAATAGCGGATAGGAATGGTGGCTGACCGAATTAGTAGTTTCCAGGTGATCATGCAAGGAGCCAATTTCGATCTTTGGCTGGTCTCAGATCTGCTAGGAGGCGCTACCAAGCGGTCAGCAAGATGTCCGGAGCGCTGCAGAAGTGATCGCTTCAAAACTCGTCCTACTCTCCGTCATCGTGAACATGTCCGAGCGACCCGTGAGCAGGGGCGGACTGGCCATAGGGGACACCGGGGATTTCCCCGGTAGGCCGACAGGGTTGGGGCCGGCCCACCTCCGTCATCAACCGGCCGTCCCTCTGACATGCGCGCCCGCGAAATGATATGATTTACAGAACACGTTAAATTACTCTATTACCTAAAGTCATGCAACACTACTGATCGCAAGCTTTATTCATACTCCTCATGGTTTGGATGTTGCAGCTTTTCAGAGCTTTAAGGATATTCTGCCTTGATTTTAATCCAGACACCCAGACCACCGGCACTCCGGCAGAGTTGAAAATAACGTTTAAGTTTCTTGTTTGTGGTAAAGTTATCACGTAGCCTCTTGACATGTGTCAAAAGTAAGAGGCTCAGACGCACAGACGGATGTATCCGGTCATTTTTCAAAATAAAACACATTTCCGGCCTTGATTTATATAAATATATATTTTTCATTCTTTCTTTGCTGCCCGGTACCAAAAGTCACTCGCCAGAGACAAAGCCGTTGTTGAGCACCAACACGTAAATCCTTTTAAAGTTGGAGCTGAAAAGCCCAGGGAGAAAAATAAGAGATGTCTGGAGGAAGGTGCCTAAAAATATTTAAAAATCTCTGATTTATTTGGAAAGCCACCGACTGGTGATATGATGGTAAGTTGTGGTGTTAATTTGGCCAATGTTAGCTTGCTTTTCACATATGAGGTAATGCTTCCTACAAGCTAGCCCAGACAACATCAGCTAGATAAAGGTCCAAAATTGAGACTGTTATGATCTGGTCAAATAAACAAACTGGTGGTGTTGTCATCATTTAGATTATCTATTTATCATGTTAGCTGTAGTGCTTACAATCGATGAGCAAGCTATCCATGGTGGTAGTTGTAAAGAGGACAATCTTATCATTTCTAATAACCAATGTCAAATAATGCTTAAGTTAACCAGCTAGAATCTGCTAAAATCACTTTGTTACACGCAACACTAACATTATAAACAATGTTAATATGTTATTTAGATTGATGATTCTGCTGCTGGAAGCAGCACCAAGGCCCAGAGACGAGATAAGACCCAGGGCCACACATTACTTAGTACAGAAAAGTATACTTAGATGTACTTAAGTACAACTTCAGTGTGTCAGTAAACTTAGTTTATTAAAGTACAACCTATGGTACACTGTAAATTACACTTTAATATACAATTGGTACACAAATAGTGTATTTACAATATCTGTTACAATAGCCAGTATCATTTTATTTCATGTGTCCATCCAGGCAAATTGGTGGAGCCAAATGTTATTAAAAACAACATATATGATGTAATTTCTTTGTAATCGTCCAAAATAATGTTATGGGTATGGGCATATATCTCCAAGTAGGCCCCTGACTGGTCGATACGTGTATTGAGTGGGCCGGTCTGACAGTAACTCCCGGGCCACTTTTTTTCCCCAGTCCGCCCCTGCCCGTGAGCATGTTGTGCTCCAAAGTTAAACCCAAATTATCCACACGAACGAAACAAAACTACGAATTTTAATTCGTGTGCACACGAGAGATGAAACTAATGAACCACAGTCGCGGACTTCTGTAATATTGTAGTCTTCATGTGAAACCTGGATGTGATAAATGATCCACACTTTAGAGTTAAGACTTGGGCCAGGGTTGTTTTCCTTTTATAAAAAGTTAATAAGTTACTAGTAAGGCGTATCTCGGTAAATACGTCCGTTATCTTATACGAGGTACTTATAGAAGTTGTGATGACTACTTCAGTAAAGCATACACATGCATGTCTCTGCGTTACCGACCCTTTGGCTACACTCTGCAAGCTGCTCGTCTTTTCAACAAAACATAACAAAAAAGATCTAGGTTAACTAAAATTTGGTCATCGTAAATTGTGCAACTGTTGAGTCCGAGTCACATGCAATTATATCAAATCAGAGAAACCGCGTCGGTTGTGAAACGCCTCGTTTAAACTAGCGGGACCGCAACACGTAAAATACGATAAATACCATAAATGGCAATGCATCCACACGCGCACACACACCAGCGTGCTCTCTAAAACGACCCAAACAATGTCCCGATGCCGAATAATTGAACTGCTGGAGAACATACTTCTAGTGTCCGACTTTCCCGGGGACGTCGCGAACATCCGGAGTTCCGTGCAGCGACGCTCGTCTTCTCCCTCTTCTCCCTTCCATTATTCCATTTTGTGAGAATCCACGAGCCAAGCGACGGAAGAAGAAGTATCCTTTCTGACCGGCGCTACCAAACTCAGCCTCGTCTGCAGAGACTCAACAGTTTGACTAAAGTGTGACGTCACCTGCAGGAGCAGCGCCTCCTTTCTTCTGGTCCACCAGAGCTGCACAATGGCATGTGTGGGCCAGCGTTCCTTTGTTTGAAAGGGAATGGGGGAACGGTCCAGTGGATTATATGTGGCCCCATCGCAATGTGGCCCTCCCCCTTAAGGCCCCACACTCTGAACCATCAGGGACTTGCTGACGTCACCTGATAAATAGGTGACTGTGAGAGAGGCTAAGGTAGGGTCTTGAAATGGTGAAAATATGAATGGGACAGCAGTTTCCTGCAACATATAATGACTACAATAAAAATATATTCTGTAAAATTGTGGTTATTTATTTTTTACTTTTTATTTCCTGATTTGAACGTCTTCCAGGCTTAATCCTCACAAGATGAGACAGAATTTAAAATAATCTATTTAATTGTGTTTCTCAAAACAGTTCTAATAAAAAAAAAACAAATGTTTACAACGTGTAAAAATATATAGAATTTTATGGTTTAAAGGTTTCTCATTTCAGCTTTGTGGGACTCACTCTGGAAAATGTTCCCACCATAAACGTGGCGTCACAGACATGGCGGACAGTGATCCAATCGTTGGGGAGGATTCTTTGTAAAAGCTTGAGAGAGATCCTGGAGGACCTGATTAAGTCCCAATAGACTTCTTAAACTTCAGGTGAGACGCTGACATTTTGAACGTTGATCCTTGTAAAGGGGGAATTTGCTTATGCAAGAAGAAAATGAGACTCTGCCTTGAGACTGCTTGCGAAGCTAACTTAGATAAGAACAGATTGCAATGTCCTTGAGAAAATATGCTTACTTTGCAGAAACAGAATCTGGTTTAGACTAGTTTAGACACTGACTAGCGCTACGTTGCCCCTCATCATTTCTACTTGCCAATCTTTAAAAAGGGGTGTAACTTTCCGAGACTTTTATAAATATTCTAAGCTTACGTCACTGACGTAGATGTTACATACTTTTACCTTGCAAGAAATAAATGCACGAAGACAACTTTGATTCAGAGACTTTATTCCTCCTTTCCTGATTGACAGAGAAAATCTTCCATCACATCCTGAAATGTCATGTATTGAAAAGTAAAGTTGAGATTCTCTTTGTATCGAATTAGGGAACAGAATATTTGTTGCCAAAATCCCTAATCATATTTGTATTAGCATCAACAGGACTTTTGTGGATATTTGTCTAATTCTGTTCATGAAAATGTGGGTCAAAAGAGTATCGTAACATAGAATACTATCTTCTTGGGATTTTCAAGATATTACTGGGTAAAGGAGGAGAGGAAAATAATGGTGACTATTTGATCTTCAATTGCTATACTTATGACAGCAAAGAACAAAAAAATAACATCAAATATTAAAATGTAGACACAATTTGCTGTCACACAAGTAGCCAGTTGTCACTATCAGGATGAATGTATTTGATAATGTTAAAAAACATACATTACTTGTTACGTAATGGGTGGATTACGTTTGCGCTATGGCATCCATTCTGTGTTCCCCAGGGCATCCATTTGTATGATTAAAAACACGTGGCGTGGTGTTAGGGTATTTGATGTGAAGCCAACAAGAACTGGAAAAGTATATTGAGTTGCGCAACAGTTTGTGCGAAAAGAGAAATGAAACAAGACGTTTTTTCTGCAGTTTCTGCACAGAGACACTTTTACCTTTAAAGCACATTCCTAAATTAAACTTAAACCCCAAAGCCTAAACTAACTAAGTCACTTTCTTTTCAGTGACCTCTTCCACATAGTCATTCTAATACAACACTATTGACTAAAGCAGCTTTTAAAGACAATGCATTGTGTATAAATATGAAACTAAAATACGCAAGTATGATTGGTTCTCACCAGCTTTCTATGTTTCTGTCTTCTCAATTCTTTTGTGGCCTGTCATTTGTTCAGCGGCATGCAGCCGGCTCAGGGTTTGTGGGTAATGGATGATGTGCTACTGACCACCGGGGAGTCTACCTCTCATAACCTGCTACAATATTACACACAATGTTATCAATCTTTACATGTATACAGGAGATATAAAATATCTCCACACCACCCAGACTACACAAACTCTGACATGAACACACACACACACACACACACACACGCACACACATACACTCTTTTGAGTCTTTATAATGTAGAATATTTCTGTGTGTTCGTAAGGAGAGTTTAAGTTGTTAATCAATATGAAAAACAAACAGAGTTCTAGACAAAATCAAAGTTGTCTTTGTCGTTTGAAAGCTGTTCCATCCGCCCCGTCTCTGCAGTGAGCTTGTGGAAGAGTCTTTCAAAATACATTGTGCCACAACGTGATTAATGCATGCTAGAATAGCCCTTAGTCGTGGCCCACAGTTGACCTCAAGGGAGAGTGTAACTGCGTTCACGCCACAGAAGGAAACATGAACAAAAGTCGCCCCATAGACAATGACAGAGAAGACATGTTTATTCAATTCAATTCAATTCAATTCAGTTTATTTGTATAGCCCAGTTTCACAAATTACAAATTTGTCTCAGAGTGCTTTACAATCTGTACACATAGACATCCCTGACCCAAAACCTCACATCGGACCAGGAAAAACTCCCAAATAACCCTTCAGGGGGAAAAAGGAAGAAACCTTCAGGAGAGCAACAGAGGAGGATCCCTCTCCAGGATGGACAGATGCAATAGATGTAATGTGTACAGAAGGACATATTTAGAGTTAAAATACATTCAAGGAATCTGACAGAGTTTATCAATAGTTCATATTTAGGCATATTCCACGATGGAGAGTTTGGAGACCTCCCAAGTGGAGGAGTGGGCGGAGTCCCAGCAGGGCAGTGGCACAGCTGGCGACAGGAACTCACGATCCAACCATCGAAGGTCCATCAGCAGATGGAATCTATGCCGTCTCATAGGGTCCGATGACCCCATGAGACGTGAAGTCAGAAGGACTCGGGAGAAAGCAGAGTTAGTCATGTGTGATGGAGAGATGAAGATTCATCCATAGGAGAAAGAAAAGAGGAGAGAGGTGCTCAGTGCATCCTAAACATCCCCAGCAGCTATAAGCCTATACCAGCATATCCAGGGGCTGGACCAGGGCAAACCTGATTCAGCCCTGACTATAAGCTCTGTCAAAGAGGAAAGTCTTCAGTCTACTCTTGAATGTGGCGACTGTGTCTGCCTCCCGGACTGAAGGTGGAAGCTGGTTCCATAAAAGAGGAGCTTGATAACTAAAGGCTCTGGCTCCCATTTTACATTTTAAGACTCTCGGAACTACAAGTAGCCCCGCATTTAGTGAGCGCAGCTCTCTGGTGGAGCGATACGATACTACAAGCTCTTTAAGATATGATGGTGCATCACCAATTAAGGCTTTGTAAGTTAAGAGAAGAATTTTAAAAGTGATTCTTGATTTTACAGGGAGCCAGTGCAGAGCAGCTAGTGCAGGAGTAATGTGATCTCTTTTCTTAGTTTTAGTGAGAATACGAGCTGCAGCATTCTGGATCAACTGGAGGGACCTAAGAGATTTATTAGTGCAGCCTGATAATAAGGAGTTGCAGTAATCCAGTCTCGAAGTAACGAACGCGTGAACCAATTTCTCTGCATCTTTTTGAGACAAGATGTGCCTGATTTTTAAATATTACGTAGATGGAAGAATGCAGTCCTTGAGATTTGCTTTATGTGGGAGTTAAAGGACAAGTCCCGATCAAAGATAACGCCGAGATTCTTTACAGTGGTGTTGGATGCTAGAGTAATGCCATCTACAGAAATCACATCACCAGATAATTGATCTCTGAGGTGCTCAGGGCCGAGTAGAATTACTTCGGTTTTGTCTGAGTTTAACATCAAGAAGTTGCCGGTCATCCATGTTTTTATGTCACTAAGACATGCTTGAATTTTAGTGAGTTGGTTAGTCTCCTCTGGTTTTATCGATAGATATAGTTGAGTATCATCTGCATAACAATGAAAGTTTATAGAGCGTTCCTGATAATATTGCCCAAAGGAAGCATGTATAAGGTAAATAGAATTGGTCCAAGCACAGATGTGTAGTTTACATCCCAAAACCAGCAGAGAGTTGCATTGCCGCAGAACAAAGAACCTAAATAAGTCATATTTACACCCTCTGCCTCTTCATCTCCTGCGTTATTGTTTCTCAAATCAATTTAGACACTAACATATATTTTACCATTACAATAAGCTGAAATGAAGAATATCTTAAACCGGAACTCGTCTTGAATAATATATTCTTGCAAGAAGAGGCACAGTTTCCAGAGTCTGTAGAAGTGCATGCATGTTAAGTGCCAAGGGTCAAGGGATCATGTGTGGGGGTCTGTGCACTGGAGCATCCTGCTCTAGGCCGTGGACATAAAATAAGTGCCTTTTCTGCTTAACAACAGACCTACAGATATATACATTATATCCCTAAGGCATGAAACATGAGCTTGTTATGCTTGTTATTTAACAGAAGGAAAAAGGATGTGCATGCAGGCGATCAGATGCAGCATTGATCAGAAGTTACACACTGCAAGCTTGTGTTTAGGAGGTTTTCCTGATCCGATGTGAGGTCCTGGGACAGGGATGTCTGTGTACAGATTGTAAGGCACATTTGTAATTTGTGAGAATGGGCTATACACACAATAAATTGAATTGAATTGTGATAGTCTGCAAAATACACAAGTTATAAAACTGCTTACTTATTAAAATATACAATTTAGATTACACTGGTCTCTACCAATACGTTAATATGTCTCTATAATCGAGACATTGCAGTAGATGTACTGTCCATATATAGATATTGAGTGAACAGAGGGCTGGGTGATGCAGCTCACTTAGGAACTCTCCAAAACGGTTTGTTTCCGCTCCAGTTTTGGTCTCTAAGTATCTTGGTTAATCCCTCCGATGCACTTTCCCTAGTGCTTTATTCTGTTGAAATGATGCTCTCGCTTTCTTAATGCTACAATTCTGCCTTTTCACATCTTATCTCTGTGAGACGGAGAAAATAGGAGTTTCTCACAGCCACAGAGAGGATCTGCTTCTCACAGACTCTCACATTATCTGCACCTCTGAAACCAAACAAAGAGCCCAGATAAATGGACGCCGATATTCAATGCGGCCTTGATGCTTCTGAAAGAAGTGAAGGCCAATGTGAAGCGTCAGGAATGTGAGATTCATCCTGTGACCTTTGAGCAAACATATATTAGTAAGAAAGTAAGTATGTTTTTGATTGATTATGTTTAATTATGAAATATTATAATTCAATGTTTAAGAATAACGCATGATTAATTATGATATTTTACGAGGAAATCGCTGATAGGTATTTTCTATATCATCTAAGTATTCAAGTTCAACGAGGTGAGAATAAACCACAGACAAGAAAGTAAGCTTAGTAGCTTTTGCAAAAGGAGGGAGCTCAGTCACACATGCTCATGGCAGTGTGACATCCAAGACTTCCCTGCCTTCCTCCTTTTGCATCTGCCTTTTATTGAAATGTTACACACACACATATATGTCAGAGTCAGCTGATCCGAAAACAATACTTTGTCCTGACCTCCCTGTACACTGTTGACTCTGCGGTTTCACTTCCTTGTCCTTGACATAAGTTATGTCCTATGTTATATCAGAGGATATGGAGGTATGTATATGCATATTATCCTGTGCCTTCTTCCATACGTAGGTTACACTGTTTCCTGAATGAATGGGAACATCCTGTGCAAACCCAGTACAGCTCATAACTCACGTTTAGACAAGGTCAGCAAGAGCATAACTACATTTATTCCCCATCAATCGCCACATTAACGTGGTGGAGGAGTTTGAGAGGCTCAGTGATCCTATGTTGTACGCATTAGGTCCTGTAGATTCCCTTTGGTAAATCCTCTGACAAAAGTAGTGAGAATAAAAAAGATACATGCCTATAAGTAACCTAGAGTTTAGAGAAGTAACAGAGGTCGCAAGGGCTTAGGGACACTACGTCACTGGAAATGTATCTTTTTAACCTCTCTATGAGAAATAGCTGTGATGATGGAACTCTGAAATCTCTTTACGTATTTATTGAACAGACACTTAGAATAATTCAGCTGAATGGACCGAGCTCTTTCCCCACAGATGGTTGGGAAGTCTAACCTCAGAGGAGGATGTATATGCATATTATCTTGTCCCCGCTTCGCACGCATCCTCCTCCGTCTGCCAAAGCACCACACGGCCAAGGTCCATATATTAGTTTGTGCTTCTGTCTCCAAAGACGAGGTGAGATCAGGGTGACACTAAAGCAAGCCAGACATGAAATAACTTTGATGAGATAACATTTATTATTTGGGTTTGGTGAGTATGGATGCCCTCGACTACAATATGTTCAGGATTAAGCGATAGAAGTTATTTTTAAAGAGCAACATGATACATTGCAACAAGACTCTGAACTGTGATGGAAGTGCATGACAAACTATATTGGTCATTATAAAACCTGATCTATATACCACACTGATGTCAAATTGAGATGACCTGCACTTTTTTTCCAAGAGTGTGTCTTCAGTTTGAAAAGTCCTACTGGTGACAGCTACAAACCTGTCACTCTAACCATATCATAAATGTCCAAATTGATTCTGTGTCCTGATGTGCATGAACACCGTGGTAAGGATACACTTGGCTCGGATTCCAGGGCAGTCGCTTGATCATTTTCATGTTCATTTTGGTCCTTCTGTGCAGCCTATTATATATACAAAGACAAATTCATCTTTCTCCCCTTATTCGGTCAAACATCCACCCTTTGACTTATTAAACAACTTTGATATGTTAAGATTTCCCCATCACACAACCCCTCGCTCCATCAGAGAAGCTGAAATGAGTTGTTGGTGGCTGCTGGGAACAATTCTCTGTGACCAATCCTTTGAAAGAGATAAGTTTCATTTCTTCAAGCTTCGCTTTCAGAATTTAAGAAGTTGATGAGAATAGCTATAGGGATATGACATTGAGAACGTTTGGATATTACTGTTTCATTGCTGTAAGATTCAGCGTAACTGTTTCGGGGGATTGACTGACTGAACCTAAATGTGGTCCACTGAAACAATAGCCTTTATTATCACAATGCGGAATGTGAAAGAGGGGAAGGGAGGTCGGGGGGGGGATGCAGAGGTCGAGACATGGCTTGGAGGTTTGAGCAGCAATGCCAGGCACAGTGATTTCATAAGTCCTAGGAGAGAGTCTTTGATCTAGACTAGAGTGTAAACATGAGCAGGAGGCAACACGGCTCCAGGCACAATAAACAAGAATTTGCAAAAATGTTAAATTCAACAAACAAGAGAATAAAGAACGCTGGTAAGATACAGAGTTGCTGAGCCTACGACAGGAAGGCAAGTTGGAGTTGAATGATGATTTGCAGCTTGCCACTACACCCACTACACCCACTACACCCACTACACCCACTACATACACCCACTACACCCACTACACCCACTCCTGATATCAAGCAGAGGGACCGACAGTAACTCAAATTAGGAAAACCATCCACAGTTGAAGGAGAAGTTAATTGTGTGATACTAATCATATAAATACAGGTATGCATCAATAACTACGGCAACAGTCTGTATGGGTCAAAGTGCCATGACAGGCTGCTGATTACAATCAGTGTCACTAAAATGAATTTGTATCAAAAAAGTAAAAAGGTCAAGACAATTTTGAGTTTAAAAATAAATAAAAAATCCTCCCCCCGTAGCATCATGCAGCACCAGAAGTCACATTAAAAGCAATACATATTTAATGTATTATACGGTAAAAATACTATATGGCTCTCAATGAAATATATTTATAAATATTTGGCTTTTATGGCTCTCCCAGTCAAAAAGGTTCCTGACCCCTGTGCTAAAATAACCCAGTCAGGGTCATTTTTTACCCCATAGAGGACAACAGGTGTGATGATGTGCAGCCAATAGAACAATTTAAAAGATTCAAAGACAGCATCCTCACTAAACTTTGACATAGACCACTCTAATAGTTTGACTAATAAGTCAAGTAGTCAAAATATATTGTCAAAACTGTGTTATTTAATTTCCAAAATATAATAGGATATACTTTTATGTGAACGAGGTCTATTGGCCCTGAATTCCAAAACGATGGGCAAAATGTGTGTTAATGTGTTGGACTGAAGTAAGACTAAAGGTGTGAAACAGAATGTGTTTTATACTATATGTTGAAATAACAGTCAAACCAGGCGAGGTCATTTTTGTTCCAAGAGGACAACAGGTGTACGTCAATCAGGAGGACATTACGAGGGTTCATGATGATGGAAAAGGTGGGAAACATGAAGAACCAATAGATGACTGCCTTGGATGAAAAGGTTTATTTGTTGTTGTAATGTCATTCTTCCAAAAGATGTTTTATTTTGTGTTTGCTCCTCCTTAAACCTTTTCTTGATGTGAAACTACACACTGCCTGAGTCACCGATGCACCACAGCATGACAAAAGCGAGCGAGAGGAGAGCAGTCCCGAGTAGGTCTCCGAGGGCTGTGAGGTAGGGTATCGAGTAACTGTCGGGGTCCTTTCCCCTCCGCCACAGACAGTGGACCATACAGTCGGCTGCACACAGCAGGGAGAAGACCTGAGAGACCGAGACGGGCGGTAATGTGAAACATGATGTACATTGTACAGTATGCAGATGAAAAGTGACCATGCAGTATGTCTCACTCACCTGAATGAGGGAAGCAGACAAGAAGCTGACAGTCAGGAGAGGACTGGGCACCGTCTGGCCGCCCTTCATCAGGTGGATAAGGTGTAAGAAGATGAGCTGACCAGGGATCACCAACAGCAGCAGAACCTGGGCGGAGCGATGATTTGCTCCTGCCGGGACAACGCCGAACATCAGTGTGTGTGTGTGTGTGTGTGTGGGTGTGTGTGTGTTTGTGTGTGTGTGTGTGTGGGTGGGTGTGGGTGTGTTTGTGTGTGTGTGGGTGGGTGGGTGGAGGGGATTAGCAATGGGGCTTTATTCTTTATTTGAATGGTTTGACAGAAGAAGAAGAAGAAGAAGAAGAAGAAGAAGAAGAAGAAGAAGAAGAAGAAGAAGAAGAAGAAGAAGAAGAAGAAGAAGAAGAAGAAGAAGAAGAAGAAGAAGAAGAAGAAGAAGAAGAAGAAGAAGAAGAAGAAGAGCCCCATAATAGTGTTGAATATCTTCAGTCGGACGTGAAGTTGTGTGTTATAGTGGAACACTGAGCACATTGGCCCTGTCTTGGCCACACACACACAAACACACACACACGCACACACACACACTCACACACACACACACACACACACACTTACACACACACACACACACAGGCCCTCTCTGACCCCTCTCACACACACACACACACACACACACACACATGCCCCCTCTGAACCCTCACACACACACACACGCACACACACACACACACACACACACACACACACACACAGTCTTTCTCTCTCTCTCTCTGCCACCCCCACCCCCACACCTACAATAGCCCTTCGTAAATATCCTGGGAACGACCTTCTAGCCACAGCTCGTCCCATCCCGAAAGAGATAAGACTATCTGAGAAGACTCCCGATTCCGGTAGAGAATCTTCAAAAGCAACAAGTGAATCATGTCTTTGCCCCGCACATGAACTCCTCAAGCAGAATCAATTAACCCCATAAACACTAAAACGAGAAACAACAAGCACACAATACAGATGGCTGGAGAAGGAAGACCTGGGTGGGGCCTGGAGGGTTGGACTCCACCCTGTGCTCCAATGAGGCTCCTAAGTCTAAACCACGGGCCGCCTCCTACTTATTATGCACATCCAATCACAAATGCTCTTAAAGACTTTATATGCATAACTTATCTTTTTAATTTCAGTCTGTCAGGAATCGAGCGAGCGGAGGCCCTTCCTACAGACCCGCGTACACGTATTCAGCTTGTGTGATACTCTGTTGAATAAACCTGATAGAAGTTCAACTAAAATCCTCTTGCAGTACGGCTGGTCTATCCTGCACGCGTAGTCGTGGATTGGTGAAATCGCGACAGACGGGATGTTTATGACATAAGGGGATTAGAGAAGGAACGAGTTGGAGATGTTTGCAAAGCAGCCGCATACTTTAAGATCACCGGCTGGTGTACATGGTAACATGATTGACAAGAAATATTAAATACGGAGATGAACTAGGGGGTAGGACAGTGGGCTGCATCTGAGTTACACATTATAAATACTATGGTTTTATTTTTGAGAGTTGTGATAAGAGACGTTGTCGCTGGTACCGGAACTTATTATTATTACCGGATACCCAAAATATTTTTAAATCTGTGTGTTACGAATAAATCTATGTGAACTGAACCCTGACCCACTCTTGTGTTCTGCGGTCGTTTACCGAGGTTCTGTGGTACCCGATAGCAACTGAGTTTATACTGTTTGTGTGTCTGAGGAACTGGGAAGGGGTCAGGAGGGGTCAGGGTAGGACACACATGACACTAATGATGACTGACATGTCCTGGGGTTATGTTTTACACAAGTGAAACATTATCGATTAAGCAGCTGGCAAAACACAAATAAATATCACCTGCAGTGCAGTTTAACTAAATCAGAGCTTTTGGAGCCTTTCTTCTGCCATCACTTAATCAGATCCTGGATAGAGACGTCACCTGCGCACTAAGAGGTCTTCACGATGACGTCATCATCCAGCCCCTGAGGTGAGTTGATATGATATGTACCTTTATTCGTCCCACAGTGGGGAAATTTCAAAAATCACAGCAGCGGTGCACTAGCCTGACGATGTCAGAATTATTTTGAGGCATTGGGTACACTTTTTTTGTTTGAGCACCTGCCCCCCAAAATGTCTATGCACGTGCCTGCTAATCCTAAATATACAGGGGGGAGACAAAGTAACGTGCGGAGTAAAGTAAATTGCTGAGTTTGCCAGGATCTCCAGCGATCTACTGCAGTTTGTTGTGCAGCCTGACAGCAGCTGAAGGAAGGACGTGTGGTTCCTCTCCCTCAGACACCGGGGGAATCAGCCGGTGGCTGAAGGAGCTGTGCAGAGTTGAGCTACATCCTCACGGCTGTACGCACACTGTTAGTGACACTATAGTGACACACGTATTCCCTACACACATTGGCTTAGATAAGGAGATAACTTAGTACTTAGCCTTTTGTCTTCTACAGGCGGGAGAGAGATTCATAGAGATTCATAGAGAGATCTACGGCGGTTAAATCTCCTCATAGCTGGGTTTGTCACAAATTATTAAATCTGAGTGTTTTAAACCGACCACTATCCAAGCTTTATAGCGCGCTATAAATAAATAGACGACGGTCTACATTTTATTGGGTTGGGTTCAAATAGTCCTTAGGCTAATTAAAAAACATGCAGGTTTCTCTCCGCGGAGCTCATCCGCGTCGCAAACGGAGTGACGCGTGACCGCGCAGGGCGGTGAAGGTAGAGCCAGCGTGCACGAGCAACCCCCCTTCCTATAGTCCTCCACTGCTGCTACGCGCGCGCCACTCATCAACGGGGTTAAACTCGTATAGGGGGAAGTTGACCTCCCCTTCCACATAGTAGTTGTGTTTAACAACAGCGTCAGGTTTTTAAAAGATGAGACAGTATCTAGCCAGAAGAAAACAAATACTTGCAACTTCTATATTTCCCAGCAACCCCAACAAATGTGATGAACTAAAGTGTGTTCGCACAGTATCTTGAACATGAGATCACTAAAGTTGCAGTGTAAATGCAGGACCACTCAAATGTGCTGTTTGTGGGAATGTCATGCATGTTAACATGTTGATAATGCATTGAAAGTTACTCAATTTTATATACTTTATTTTCTATCCAATTGGGGAGGGGGGTGGATGATGGGAAGTAAATGTTCATTATGCTCTTGCTGACCTTGTCTAATCGTAAGTTATGGGCTGTACGTGGTTCACTCAGTGTGTTCCCATGACTTGCGGAAACTGTGAAACTAACGTATGGGCTGTAATTCACTCAGTGTCTTGCTTTTCATGGCTTGCGGAAACTGATAGGGAAGTAAAAGAGCCAGATGCCAGACTGATATAGATCTGACCAAGTCAAAGCCTTTGACTTGGTTCCGTTTTCTCTCCATGTATTTGTATGTGTGAACATTTCAATAAAAGGCTGATGCAAAAGGGAGCTCGTTGGGAGTCTTGGATGTCGACACTGCACTGAGCATGTGTGACCGAGCTTCCCCTTTTGCAAAAGCTACTAAAGATACTACTTGTCTGTGGTTCATTCTCGCCTCTTTGACCGTGAATACTTACATGATATAGAAAATACCTGTGGAGGGGAGTATTTTTGCGTCTTTACCTGAGCCAAAGAAAGTGTGGTATGGGCTGAAGCAGCCCTTACGGTCTTCAGGAACCTCTCCAGGTGAGTAATTCAAATGCAAATAAGTGGAAATACGACTAGACTGTATGGAAACGAGGTTTCCCCCAATACCTGGATAGAAACACAAGATTAAAGGAATTCCTCTGACTACACAAAGAAAGAGACACACCAAGATGCCTACAGTGTTCCCCGTCGACTGCTCAGGGTTTACACTTTGTTCAAAGAATAAACTCTATTGCATTAACCTCTGACCTTTTCTAGTGATTTCTTAAAACATCTTTTGGATAACAATAGCTGCATATTACACAATAGACTAAGTGTTGGAGCAGTAGTATAGACTGTCTCCCTGTCCTGCCATGAATAGACCCGAATTCTCCAACTTTCACATAAAGGTTGTATACGATTGTGTTTTAAGCCCTTATTAGAGCCCTGTTACTGTCTCCACACAGTTGCAAAACAAACATGCATGTTTCTAATCTGATCACCATAGTTTTTTAATGAGTTTCCAGTGCAACTTTTAAGAGAAAAGGCAGAGAGTTTTTTGGAGCGTATGGATCCTTCCATGACTATGAATTGAAAAATTCAAACTCACCATTTATGACTGGAGCATAAACTATAATCCCTGCAAGGTTTGGATTCGACACAGTCTTGTCCAGAATAAGACCTCCGATACTAAAAGAAAGACAGCCAAAGGAAACCAACATTAATGGTATTCTCCTTGTATTTTGACAAGCAGTGAAGGGAGGGAGATGATTAGCATATTATCTTAAAACTCAAGGCCACTTAATTTATAAACTTCATATTCCACCCCCTACTTAAATGTACCAAGTAGTCTTTATTACAATGTACATGCTTTCCAAATAGTCAGTGAAGGCAGAGATGAGTACCTGCTGATGGCCATTGCTGTAATGATTGGTTCCCAGCCCGTGCGGAGCAGGACGTGACTGGCTGGATGTTTGGAGGAGACGACCACCCAAAGAGGAATCAGGCACAAAAATAGCAAGTCCACCAGGTACAAGACGTATGGATACAGGTCTGTCAAGAAAAAAGCCTTCATATGACCTTTATGGCAGGTTCCTGATCTTTATGGCTGTGTTAGTTCCAGAGTACCATATGTGGCCAACGGGTAGAGTTACATGACCTCTGACTCCAATATGCTTGTCTCTTTTTACCCATGAGGGAGTAGAACCACTGACTGAAGCAGGCCAACAAGGCAAGACTAATGAGATCCCCAAAGCTGGCCGCCATAGGTGTGGCCACGTTGTCAGGGTTGATTCCCATCCGCTTGGAGCCAATGATCACTCCCACCATAATAATACCTGGAGAGGGTTAAGGACAAGGTCATGTTCTTAATCGTTGGTAACATGGGATTAGTCCTGAGGACATCTTTTGAAAATATCTGATACACTTAATTTAATTTCAACCTGAATGGCTGTAAAGTCAGAAAATAAAGGTAATGTAGGGGGAAAAATAAGAAAAGTGGAGACTAGAGGTATGGCTTGTGTATGCAGCCCATAATAATACCTTGTTACACATCTGCCTCTGATGCACAGAAGTTGTTAAAATCCATCTGTGCTAAAATTCAAACAGTGGGTTGATCAGAAGCCATCTTCCACCAAGCGGGATACAATTGTGATTTAAGTGTCCTAGATGCGCCTTACCACAACCCTTCTGTTCATACTCCCATTTCTAGAATAATGTTATAAGATGGAGATTAGTTTATTAACTGAACAAGTTTCATGACAAGTGCATTTTTGTCTTTGTGTTTGAAGACGTCTTGCTCTTTATTTATATGAATGACTCATTCAAAGGTAACAAAAGGACAATCATTCTTAGTTACAGGTGGTTATACATTAATGGCAACATCGTTAGAAATATTATAATCAATTCCTGCTAATAATTCCCAAATAATATCAACACACTGATCCTTTAAGTAGAGAAGGTTTGAACAGATGTAAGTGAGATGTGTTTAGGAAGGTGATGCACCTGTCTGAGGACAGCGGGTCAAGGAGATGATGGGTGCTGTTGTTACCTTGCAGCAATGAAGCCACGAAGGCGGTTGAAATACTGGTTGAGCACAGGAGCATCACATGGTGTAAGGGCAGCGTTCCTTCTGCCATCCAGCCCAGCAGAGTCGCCATCAAAGAGGCTAACAGGCCGAGCACTGTGGCTTGAAGCTATGAAACGAGGGAGGTAGTGAGAGCGATATATCGCAACAGAATTATGCAGATTAACTGGTAATGATACTGAAAGGGTTCATTAGAATATAAACTAGTTGCAACCAATCACAAAGTTGCTTTATTTCAATAAAGTACCTGCTTGAGCGCCAGGTTCCCAACGATCAACAACCACTTTTCTCTGGCAGGTTCCATTTTTCCTGCATTCACCTGGGAACGTCAGATATGAATTAACACATTATAAACTGGGCAAGCTCAATGTGCTGATGGTGTAATATGATGGAGAGCTTCAGACCAGCTATTATATGCATGGATCTCTAATTTTGAACCTCGACAGATAAATATTGTTCATACACCAACTCACATAAAAGAAACTAATAATTTTGAATAATCAGTACGCCTCCTGTTGAATCCAACATAACAAGTACATCTAATCATAATAAAAACAAATACTAGAGTCTCTTAAATAAAATAAATATTGTTAGGTTGCTTGTAATAAAACGAAAACGTAAGTCGCTTTGGATAAAAGCGTCTGCTAAATGACGAGTAATTTAATGTAATGCATCTGATTAGCTTTAAAATATGGCTCCATTATATATTGTAAGTGTATGTCAGATATTTAACTAAAGGAGACTGACATAATGCTTTGGGGGAGAACAAAAACTGTTTCCTGTCTACTACCAAACAATGCCCTCGAAAAACAGTGACCGTACAAATGAGAACCAAGAATGTGTAAAAATCTTCTGTTTTATGTTATTAGTTGTATTTCATATTCTGATCTATAAGTGCAAATTATCAACACTTTCATTGAGTGAATCATGCAGCAGCTGCATAATGTCACCTACACTCCTTGACCTGTCATTTAGTAATAAAGTACTTAACCCTTGTGTGGTGTTCATATTGTTGTTGTTGTTATTCAGCCAGTGTTTGTGGGTCTGGTGGGCCTGCGGTATTTTTGTGTTTTGAATTCAAGACAATTAAATCATTTTATCTTAAAATACTTAACAGATGTTTACTTCGTCCCAATTACAAGCACTATAAACAGCATATATGTTAAATGTTTGCCCTTTACCTTTATTAAATCACATGTATGAATTAATTTGAGATAGTATCTCATTATTATGAGATTAATAAATTGAAATTTTGAGATAGGGCTTCCATATAATCTTTTTATATCTCATCCTGTAATAAAGTTTTCAAAAGCAAAAGTACTTTTTGTTTCTCACAAGGTTACGGAACATTCATTTCCACCACAAGATGGAGTATGAGTAAAGAAGGATTGGCTCCTGCAAGACAGAGGCTAACATTAAGTGAGCTCCTGGGACTGGGATGTCATATGTGTACAGATTGTAAAATCCTCTGAGGCTAATTTGTAATTTATGATTTTAGACTATATAAAATAAACTGAATTGAATTGAACATGTGCGCTCATTGAAAATGTGTTCAAACAACTTCTAAATTCAAGATGATTTATTCTTCTGGTCATAAGTATCGGTGCTGCAATTGCAAGAGCAGGTGAGAGGTCCATTCAACTCGCAGGCTGAACTGAATTCTGACTCTACAAAGAAAAACAGTCTTTTTTTTATACAAGGATAACGTCATCTGACTTCATTCAGAATCCGCAGTCTAATTGGACCAAGCTGGCATGAGGGAGGACAGCCGCATCCTCCCAGGCCTCGACAAACAGAAAGGTGCAACGTTCCTGTTTGATCATTGTCGGAGGAGAAAATGTGTCAAACTGTTGTCTCTCCCAAAATGCTTAGGTCGGGTAATCTAATCCTATCTGATCCTGTGTGGGGTCATGTGAAAGGTCACAGACCATGGCTTGAGGGAAATGACCATTGTTACTATATAATAAAGTGTGATAAGACCACAGCGCTGAAGATACTTTTGATTTCTCACAAGGCATCGGAAACATTAATTTCCACCACAATCATCAAAGAATATCAAATTCGAACAATTATGTATGTTTCTATCTATGTATATATCTAGCTGAAATGCAGGTGCCTCTCGTTATAAGCTTATCTCTGCCTGGCCTCGATAAGTCAGCCGTCTGACTTTCAGTTATTATCGGAAACTGAACTCAGTTCCGTCTTTCATAATCACGAGTCTGCTGCAGGCCAAAGTTGATGAGAGCTCTAGCTGAGCTGTACGGTCTTTTATCGACAGGTGCGTGCCTTTCCTAATCAAGTCCTATCAGTGTAATTAAACACAGCTGGACTCCAATGAAGGAGGACAGTGTGTGAGTTAAATATGAGCGTCACAGCAAAGGGTCTGAATACTTATGACCATTTCAGTTTTTCTTTTTTAATACATTTGCAAAAATGTCTACTTTTCCGTTTGTTTCTGTCCCGATAGGGTGCTGAGTGAACATTAATTAGAAATAAAATTAACTTTTTGGATTTTAGCAAATGGCTGCAATGAAACAAAGAGTGAACATTTGAAAGGGGTCTGAATACTTTCCGTACCCACTGTATAATATACAACAATCTGATATATGTTCTTGACATTAAATGAGCCTAGAAAAATTATAAATCGTATCATCTGTCTTTTGATAATTAATAAAAATGTGTCCCACGGACCTAAACACCACACACGGGTGAACAGGTCATAAATTAAGGGCAGGCGGTATTCATCTGTATGTTTTCCTTCCCGCGCTGGTCCAGCGTTCCTTCTGTCGGCCACAAGCTGAAGCGAGATTAATCTGCCCCCATCCTGTTTCACTCCCTCTATAATCTCAGGATGACTCGTTAATCTTTAGTGATCTATCTTCAGTACTCTATTGGATTATTTGTAACTGTGTATAATGAGGCCTCTTCTTGAAAGAATACATTATTTCATATACAAGTTCTGGTTGTATAACAGCCGGTAAAATATTTGTTGCCGAAACATTTGTCTCATTTTTTTTTAACTCCCCCCCCCTGACTACGTTACGTCATCCCTCATTGGCTCCCACTGAATTAAAAAACCTTCAGAAACGTAACATACCTTTGAGCAGCTGGTCACTGTAGTATTTGGCAGATAAGTAAATAAAGCTTTTTTTGGGACTATTTTTACCTCAGTGCACCAGTGTGGCTGATCACTATGTTTTACTTAAAAAAAATATTGTTATGATAATATGTGATCATCATATTCTCTTCTAATCCAGGAAAACATAATTTCAGATGACTTGAATTGTAGAACTATCGTGAGCATACTTCTGTTGTTCAGGACTTTGTGCTGCGGGTTGATGTTCACAGCTCTGTGAGGAGTTTCACACGAGGACAGAAGCCCCATGATGCACGGAGGCAGAAATACAATTCTGAGAAAGAGGTTGCAGTTGCCTCGTCAATCAATTTTCCAAGTTGGTCACTTTCCCTCCAACTCTGTTGCTCATCTTTGTCGAGTGTTATTTTATAATTTGTGCAACGTCTCATGGTATGTCTTTGTAATTGTGTTCGTATTATAAATAGATTACTGCCATGAGGTCCCGTTTTGTGCACATCATGGAATGTGTGTGATTGGATTAAAATTGCTGGCTTCTGTGTGTTTGTGTGTTAACAAGCGCACACACTCACAGCAGTAGAGAGTCTTGAGGCCAGAGTCATTTCCAGGTTCCCCTTCATGCCCAACACGGCAGGGACCAGGATGAAGATCTCTGTGACTTCCTGGAACACGTCCCAGTTCTGCCTCGAAAACACATTCACAAACCACAAACTCACTATAGTAAATGAACCACGGCCAACGCCATAACAACAAACACACAATAAACCATCTTTGTTTTCAGCCAAGGTGACACTAACTTGAGATAAGCTTTTTTTTAATCCATTATTCAAACTGCTTATTGTCGAATGAAAAATGTTCACATCTGTTTCTCTCTTCTGAAAAACTTAGAAGAGTAAGCGGACTCTGTGGGGTCATTGGAAAGGGTCACGAAACGATGGCCTAGGGCCTTATTCCTGGACAGGTCAAACACAATCAATTACGCTGGGGAGGGGGTTTGGACTGAAAGGAGCCTTAGGGGCTCTCCAAATTCCTCTAACAGATGGATAGGGACTCTGGGCATCTCTGAAATCTTATAAAGGAAGGACTTTAAAGTTCTAATTTGTTTTTATTTAATTGTATATGTTCTGTTGTCTTCATCTCTTTACTTCGTGGCACAATGAAGATGTGCTTGTGTTCAAAACGTCCTTCATTTCCCTTCCAGGGGTTTAGAAGGACAGCTAAAGTGTAAACCTTGGCTTTACTTGGTTTTCTCACCTGAACCACTTCAAGCAGCATCCCAGCTGAGACGGTCCCGAGCCCGGCGAGCATAAACGGCACCAGAATCTGAAGCACCATAGAACAGACGGATTCGGCAGGCGCTCCGGAGCCACCTGCATCCTGTGCTCTCGTGGAGCCACTCGACCTTGAACTACCGTACAGTTGATTTGGGAGAAGAAAGTCTGTCTCCTGCGGCTCATAATGGAGACTGGTGTTGGCTGGTGAAATGTTCCCATTAGAGCTAAAAGGTTGTGGGCTTCCATGGTTTTGAGATGGGGACGGGTTGCATCCATGCGGTTGGCTGGTGCCTCTGCCCACTGAGCCACTTGGGGACAGTTGCGCATCTTGTGACTCTGGGGCAACCATGGTGAACAGCTGGCAGGATGTTATTCCGGCTGCTTGGGCTCCAGAGGAACAGCGTGGCGCCGACACTGGTCACAAACTGTTGGCCTGAGAGAAGGAGAAACACAATGAAGAAATATAGAATTGGTGGATACAGTCAAAAGCTAAGAATGTAGTTCTTGATGCATGATAGGGCTTATGTTATGTGTGTTGGATTGGAGAGAGCTCAGCTTCCTCAGTCACCTGATGGCACAGACTGCCTGCATTATCATTCTTCATGCTTGTTTCCCATCAACACTGACCCTGTGTTGTCTGACATTGACAGTACTCTTTATTTGGAATTCCTGAGGGAAGACCAGATACTAAACAGCCGAAATTATGGAATTGTGAGCCAAGCATTGTTTAAATTATATAAACTTCTTTCAGCCAATCTGTAATAAAATGGTATTTCAGCAAAAATGTATCAATAATACTAATAAAGATGCTTAAAAGAAACGTAGTGCTTATATAATGTGTTTTCGAAGTTAAGAAACAAACTTTGAAATACACATATTTATTATGTTAAATATTCATTGTGTTGACATATTTTATATATCCCGTATACATGTTAAGATTGATAACATTGTATGTAATGTTGTAACAGTTTATGAGAGATTTTAACACAATGTATAACCATACAGGACTGTCTCAGAAAATTAGAATTTTGTGATAAAGTTCTTTATTTTCTGTAATGCAATTAAAAAAACAAAAATGTCATGCATTCTGGATTCATTACAAATCAACTGAAATATTGCAAGCCTTTTATTCTTTTAATATTGCTGATTATGGCTTACAGCTTAAGAAAACTCAAATATCCTATATTAGAATATCATGAAAAAGTATACTAGTAGGGTATTCAACTAATCACTTGAATCGTCTAATTCACTCGAAACACCTGCAAGGGTTTCCTGAGCCTTGAAAAACACGGGACAGTTGCAGTGTGGTCCAAAGTCCACTTTTCAGACGAAAGCAAGTGTTGTATTTCATTTGGAAGTCAAGGCGCCAGAGTCTGGAGAAAGGCTGGAGAGGAGCAAAATCCAAGTTGCTTGAAATCCAGTGTGAAGTTCCCACAGTCAGTGATGGTTTGGGGAGCCATGTCAGCTGCTGGTGTTGGTCCGCTGTGTTTCATCAAGTCCAGAGTAATGCAGCTGCATGTGTACCAAGAGATTTTAGAGCACTACATGCTTCCGTCTGCTGAAAAGCTCTATGGAGATGAGGATTTCATTTTCAGTTGACTGCCTTTCCTCCCATGATTTATGTTCAATAAAGAATTCTGATAAATTGACCTTTAACTCCAACCTCAACAGTGACCTGTCTGTTCAATGAAAATCAACTACCACAGTAATCAGGTATTTTCTAATCATCAAACCCTCTCTACAAGG
>CM070108.1:17568972-17793972 GCA_036178185.1 Liparis tanakae | reverse complement strand
TTTGCTCTCTCATACATACACAATAATCATACCTTTCTAATCTAGCTTAAAGGTGCTTTGTGGAATTTGAGGGAGGAGGATGTTATTGTTGTTGTTTGTCATTGAGGTTTAACGAATGTGATGAATGCATTTCAAACGCTATTTTAAATTCAGCATTGTCTACTTCCATGTTTACTAGCTTGCAGTCCTCTTCTTCTGCCTCAGTTGGCCCGGCGCTGCATATCTTGGCGTGTTCCCGCTACTTGTTGATGAGTGTGACACCATTGGTGGGACAGAGTGTCAAGTTGAACAGAATAGAAACTCATAGAAAAACAGCGACATATCTCTTCTCGGTCCAAGTGAATCTCTCCAGTTTCGAGAGACGTTGATCCTGTTTGTGCTGTGAGCTGCAAATTCAGATTCTAAAGCCTCGATTTTATTTTCTCTTGCAGGCAGAAACCAAGTTCTACAATGGCTTATTGTTCTATGGAGAAGGAGGTAATCTGTCAGATATTACTACTCACCCTCATGCTTGGACTGCCCTGAGTGCTCTATGGTATTTCTCAATTCAATGATGAGAAATAAAGACATAAATGTGCGTTTGTGTTGCAGTGTCGGACACCAGCGTGGTTGAAGGGGAGTCCCAGATTCAAATGGGCAGATTTATCTCGTTCCTTCAGGTAAGCAATGAATTCTTTCTGTGTAAACAAACTGCATTTTGTTGAAATCCCGATAACATCTTCTGTCTTTGCAGGAACTGTCCTGTTTTGTGTCAAGATGTTATGAAGTGGTGGTCAACATTGTCCATCAGCTGGCTGCCCTCTACAACAGCAACAAGTAATGTTGCACAGTGATTGCACTGTTCTACTTGGCTTGGCTCAAATGCCTCGTTATCAGAAGAGCCGTTGTGCTCTTTATGCAGACTAAACTACTCACAGACTGCATTTCTAGTTTAAGTACTTATTACATGTGTGTCTCTCTTACAACGTAGAAAAAAAGGAAGTCTAAAAGCATTTCTCCTCTCATCTCTCAGGGGTACAACAAAAATCATTGAGTCATCAGGTGTCCATTTCCAGGTGGGTTTTAAGATTCGGGTGAATTTAAGTCGGGTCTTGAATCTCTTTAAAAAAAAAAAACATTTCTTACTGTGTGTTTTGTGTTCGCTCTGCAGACGGTGTACGAACACCTCGGGGAGTTGTTAGTGGTTCTGCTCACACTGGATGAGATAATGGAAAATCACGGCACACTAAAAGATCACTGGAAGATGTATAAAAGGTAAACACACACACGCTCACACACACACAACCAGTGGGATGGCAATGTGGTGGACTTATTTGTAACTCCCCATTACAAGCTTTGGATGAGTCGTTTAAAATAATGAGCTCCAACCTTCAACCTGAAAGCTTCTGAGTATCTATTCCTGCGCAGGAAGGAACAATGCACCTTGATTTTGTGCTCAGTTATAAACGTTTCCTTCCAAAGGGTTAGGTAGCACACAAACATGCACAGACACTGAGTATGAAAGGGAGGGGTGAAAGATGCACCAGAGGTTATATCGTTTGCTTTATTGTATGGATAAGAAAGCAGCTTGATAGGAGAGGTCATTCTTAAGTGTTGGAGAGCAGGGGTCACAAAAAGGTCATTGCCAGCAGAAGCACAATATACAAAATCTAATAATGATATTCAAACCTGCAACAATTATAACGTGCAGTACTTTTTTCATTACAGCTAAATTCCAGAAATTAAATGAGTTGGTTACTGAAGACAACATTCGTCTGCTAGAATTTTAAATGATCTGTATGACCCAAAGGACATGTCTGAATGGTTTATAAAGGTGGATTAAAACCATCAACAACCAAGAAATACTGTCAACTTGTTTGTGACCAGAAAAATCCTACAAGATAATTTCTAACTGAAATAAAGTATTTCTACGTAAATGTGATATTTTCCATTAACCCTTTTACATTTTCTGCATTTATAACACATTTTATCAGTTCAAACCAGATATTCATTTATAATCTATTTCAACACGAATGCTTTAATATCTCAATAATGCACAGTTGATGGTCTTCTCTAATTGTAGGTTGTTGAAATCCGTCCACCATAACCCGGGGAAGTTTTCCATTCCTGAAGAGAAGCTGAAACCGTTTGAGAAGCTCCTGCTCAAGCTTGAGGGACAGATGCTGGACGGCATGATATTACAGGTGACTTCCCTTCGTGCAGGCCTTTATTATGCTGTAGAAATCATTTTCTGATGTATTTCGATAGAAAGTCACTTTAGTTTTGTGCCTTCATGCAAACACAGATCACTGAAGTCATTTTAAGACTGAATGGTGTGAGCAGCATGGAAATCAATGTTCCGTTACCTCGTCAGAAATCAAAAGTACTCCAAGCTTGTTTATCTTATAATACTTTATTACAGGATACGGTATAGAAAGATAATAACGAGTTCAGAGCGCTCAAGTTCAGCCATGACTCTCGCAGGACATTCAGAAGTCTCTGCCCCCCCACAATGATGTTTCCATCTGTGTGACAGGCCTGTGTGGAGCAGAGATTCGATGATCCCGGGGAAGGAGTAGCCGTCGCCAAAAACGGTGCCTTTGCCGAGGAGTTTGCCTTCAACATTCGCACCATATTCACCAGCGTCGAGTCCAAAATTGGTCAGTTTCTCTTCTCAGGATCGACTAGTTTGCTCTTTGCTGCAACCACAAGTGTTTTATGTCGGTTTGTCCGTGTTGCTTTCAGGGGAACCGTCAGAGATTGACCAGAGGGATAAGTACGCCTCCGTCTGTGGTCTATTTGTGCTTCACTTCCACATCTTCAGGAGCGTCGACAAGAAGTTCTACAAGGCGCTGCTTGACATCTGTAAAAAGGTAGCTCTTGTCGGTGACAGCCCTCCCTCAGCTTCGTTTGATTTATTTTTGTTAATCATCTGAAAGTGTCTCGGGGGTTTGTGTCTGCCTCCTCCCGCAGGTCCCAGCTGTCACTCTGACTGCAAACATCATCTGGTTTCCAGACGCGTTCCTCCTCGCCAAGGTCCCGGCCGCAGCTAAACTGATGGATAAGAAGAGTCTCCAGACGATCCGAGCGCACAGAGACACGTACCTCCAGCAGAGGGCACAGGCGCTCACTAAGTCAGTGGGCCAAGGATCCGGCTACTTTGTCTAATCCCACAGTGTGTAGAATCTGATGGTTTCCGCTGTCTCTTCTCTTCAGGGATGTGCAGTCCTACTACGTGTTTGTGACTTCCTGGATGATGAAGATGGAGTCCATCTTGTCCACGGAGCATAAGGGTGACAAGCTGGCAGAAGACTTGAACAGCAGGTGTAATGTGTTTGTACAGGTGAGGCTCGACAATGTTATCTCCTAACGAGGCTCAGCGGGACTACAGGGAAACACATGGGACTACAAAAACCAGCTCATCACACGACATTCATGTTTTTCCATTATGTCTGGAAAAATACCTGTATTTGTCAGGAGGTTTTCTGGGAGAGTCTTTTCCTGATAAACTGATGCGTTTATTTAAAAAGTGGTGTGCCTTTTTTTTAAGTTTGTTGAAGGTCTTTACGAAGGTTCCCTCTGTGTTCCTCAGGGCATCCTGTATGCATACAGCATCAGCACCATCATCAAAACCACCATGAACATGTACATGTCGATGCAGCGGCCCATGACCAAGACCTCCGTCAAAGCTCTGTGTCGACTCGTTGAACTGCTCAAGGTGTGTGTGTGTGTGTGTGTGTGTGTGTGTGTTTGTGTGTTCTTACTGTATCACCAGTGCATTGTCTGTTTGAGAAGAAGAAATGAGGTCACGTGACGTGTCTCTTCCAGGCTGTGGAGCACATGTTTTATCGGCGCTCCATGGTCGTCGCGGACTCTGTTTCTCACATCACTCAGCAGCTGCAGTCCCAGGCCCTCAACGCCATCGGCGTCGCCAAGGTAAACACACGAGTGATGTCAATGTTGGTATTCACAGGGAGAGTTTTGGGGCATCGTGAAATATTTCCATCCTTCTAATTAACTTCATTTAATGCGACACTCTTGCAGAAAAGGGTGATCTCTGACAAGAAGTACAGCGAGCAGCGGCTGGATGTGCTGTCGTCTCTGGTCCTGGTAGAAAATGCTCTGAGTGGGCCGAGCACGAAGGAGCGGCGCCTCGTGGTGTCTCTGGCCCTGTGCGTCGGCACGCAGCTGGTACGTCGGGGGAAGTTCGGGGGGATGAAACCACCTCCGTTTGCTTTCCCCGCTCGACATTGAAATCTCTCGCCGTCTCGTAGAAAACGTTCAAAGACGAGGAGCTGCTTCCACTGCAGCTCGTGATGAAGAAGCTGGATCTGATCAGCGAGCTCAGCGAGAGGTGGGCTTTCTCTCCCTTTTGATCACGCTGAACACCATCTCCAAGTGCTAATTTGCAAGTCAGTGCATGACACCATGTGCCTTTGTTGCGTCTGCCAAGAGCGGGCGACGTGATTAACCCTCCAGGCAGCCGAGAAGAAGTGTAGAGATGCTGACGCTGCTTCCCAGCCCGCTTTCAACATCTCGTGTATTAGACAGCCAGCCGTTGTGCTGCGATGTCTCGGAGGCTCAGAGCTTGCACACTAGTTTTGAAAACGGGCTAAATTATTAAGACGCTGACAACTCGAGTGCACATTCATCACTTCGGCACGAGGCGGTCGTCGATTAGGTGTTGAACCCAAAAATGTTTTGTAAACCGTGCCCACACTGCTCTCACTGGGGGGGAAAGGAGGCGACTCAGTTTATTTTATTTCTACTTTGGGGCTTTTAGGTTTAAGTTAGGAACGTGTCTTTAAACGGGCCTAAAACAAACGCTCAGGGGAATCGGGGCGGTCTTTGTGTTTCTCGGAATACGTCTGGTACGGATCTGCACACTCCCTTGTGCTACACCGTGTGATTTATGCCAATGGGGATTAGTCTGGTGACCCCTCGGGGAGTGGATGTTTGTTGCTGCCCCCTGAAGGACACGCCAACACACCTCTGTACGATGGCCGGTTGACGGCTACCTCCGCCTCCTCTTGTCATGCCCACATTCTCATGTCTCCACCTCTTAACTCAACCCACATCCAAACACATACTCCCCTCTTTCCCCGTACCGACCTCGACCTGGCCGAGTCCCTGAACTCTTCTTCACCTTTTAAAACAACCAACCCTCGTTTCGGTTCGAGATTAATGTCCAAGTAATTGAGGGCTTTTATGGTACAGCCCTTCATGCTTTTCGTCCCAGGATTCAGATTTAGTGAAAGGTCTTCACATCCATCTATGAGCCTTCCAACAGTTTTATTGCCTCCGACTCTTGGCTGTTGATGTCGGATCAGAACTTTTTAGTTTCATTTTAGCAATTTGATGTTTCCTGTGACCTACTTTGAGAGTCTCCTGGCATGCGACTGTGTTCCTTTATTCCTCAGGGTCAAGCTGCAGTGTGACTGTAGTTTCCTCTACTGGCACCGCGCCGTGTTTCCCATCTACCTGGATGACGTCTATGACCACGCTGTGGACGCAGCCAGAATACACGTGAGCAGACTGGACTGATCACACTCTTTCTGTAACATCACTGAGTTCATTTTGGAAGTTTGGTTTTACTGCTTCACGAGACACCTGGAAGACTGAATATCTTCTAATGTTTACACGCGGCTGTCTGTTTGTTTGACGTTTTCTTTTTGAATGTGACCCGTTTCCCTATCTGCTCGTGTCTGATTGGATGCTCCGGTGCTCCGCCCACCTTGATGACATCAGTACATGTTTAGCGCACTGAGGGACTGTGTGCCCTCCATGTTGCACGCCAAACACATGGAGTCATGTGACCAGCTGCTGGAGAGCTACGACAAGGAGATCATGGACGTGTTCAACGAGGTGAGAGCCGATGACAAAGAGCCGCCACGTGTGAAATGAGGGTTGGATTTAGAGAAAGAAACAAAGCTGGTGCTCATGAGTTTGGACATTTGACCAATCAAAGAGCTTTGCCGTCGCATCGCTCACCTCTCGTGTGCATTTCCACGCCTTGTTCTCATTCGAACTCTCGTAGCACCTCCTGGACAAGCTGTGTAAGGAGATCGAGAAGGACCTGCGTCTCTCCGTCCACACCCATCTGAAGCTGGACGACAGGAACCCTTTCAAAGTCGGCATGAAGGACCTGGCTCACTTCTTCTCCCTCAAACCCATCCGATTCTTCAACCGCTTCATCCTCATCAAAGGTGACCTCCAAGGTTTTACTGGTCTTTTCTAAGACCATCTAGCAAGTATGTGTCCCATTTAGTGTAACATTTAGGCCGTTTCTCAATATGCGTACTTGTGTCCTCGTGGACTCGTGAAACGTCATCAGTCTCAGCCCGAGTTCATGTTCCAATTCAAAGTTTGCTTCTCAAAGCACGGTCAAAATGCCCGGATGTGACTTGATCCTCCCACTTTCCAGAGGATGCATCAGACGAGACTTGAGCGTACTCTGGCCAGCAGATATCCCAAGAACCGGAAACAATAGCGAAGGAGAAAATAAACTACTGAAAGTTGACTTTTTATAAATACTACTGTTGTTGAGTCAGGAGTGTCATTTTAGGATGTTTTGTTTCGTGGACTGTAAAAAATAATTGACAGTGAATATTTAGAGTAAACTCAGGAGCAAGAACAGCTGATGTGGTGACGTCATGAAATAAGCAGCCGTTCCAATCGCAGAAAGACCGTCCTCCCGTTGTCCCGTCCTCCGGAGTCTGGACTCCCGAGACCAGACTCCAAAAGAACACAAGTCTGCAGTCATGTACGGTCGAAACGGCCTTAGTCTAACTTTGGCTCAAGTGTGCGTCCCCTGAGTGCTGACACATGCTGGTGCTGCTGAAGGTATAACTAAGAGGCTATTGTTCTTGTTTCCCGTGCAGCCTATGTGACCCACTACCTGGATAGAACGTTCTACAACCTGACTACTGTGGCGCTGCACGACTGGGCCACCTACAGCGAGATGAGAAACCTCGCCACGCAGCGCTACGGACTCACCATGACGGAGGCACACTTGCCCAGCCAGACCCTGGAGCAGGTCTGTGTGGCTGCACCGCACTCGGCATGGTGGAGTTTCTGATCAACGAAGTGAAGGTCATAGATGATTGGGTATAACTGGACCCCTGGTGTGTTTCCTCACCAGGGCCTGGACGTTCTGGAGATCATGAGGAACATTCACGTTTTTGTCTCGCGCTACCTTTATAACCTCAACAACCAGGTAAGACGTGTCGGCATGTTCACCTTTTATCTCTTGGACCAGGGGTCGCCAACCTTTCCCATCCGAAGAGCCATGTGGCCACCAAATAAAATGTGTTTGGAGCCAATAACATGTTAATAGGGGCTCACCCATAAATCCTGATTTCTTTGTATGCTGATCAAAATAGCAGCCTCCAAAAGGTTCTTGCCAGCCCAAGCACAACATCGTTATATTTAATATATTACGATATGATCTTCAAACCTGCAACAAGTGCAGTGTCCTTTCTTTTTTTAGATGACTACATTTCCATTTTGAAGCGCATGTCTCTTGTTTGGCTCTCCGACAGATCTTCGTGGAGAAGGCCAGCAACAACAAGCACTTGAACACCATCAACATCCGTCACATCGCCAACTCCATCCGGACCCACGGCACCGGCATCATGAACACCACGGTGAGCTCACCGACTGGTTCGAGTTGCGGTCCAGCTGTGTTGGTCTCTCGAGTGACTCGAGGGTTTCTACCTGGTGCACATTCTCTCTCCTCTTCCCTCAGGTGAATTTCACCTACCAGTTCCTGCAGAAGAAGTTTTACATCTTCAGTCAATTCATGTACGACGAACACATCAAGTCCAGACTCATCAAGGACATCCGCTTCTTCAGAGAAACAAAGGACCAGTCCGATCAGAAGGTAGGACTCTCCTTTGACCACCACCAGTTACATTGTGATTCCCTTTAGGTGTGTGGTTGTAACGCCGGTTCAGCCCCAGCTGGTGAGAGCTGGAAACTTGCATCCAGTGGTTTAGATTAAATGAACTTAAGTTTTCATATTGACAGACTTCTTGGAACTTGTTAGCCATCTTTTTAAGCATCACTTGATATCTCTTGGCGTGTCGTAGTATCCGTTTGAGCGAGCGGAGAAGTTTAACCGCGGCATCAGGAAGCTCGGCATTTCTCCCGACGGTCAGAGCTACCTGGACCAGTTCAGACAGCTCATCAGCCAGATCGGTGAGCAAACACACACACAAATGCCGATCTGTTCTTGGCATCTAACCTTAGAAATGTCACCGCGTGTGTCGCCACATTTAAACTGACCAATGTTCCCCTTGTTTTAGGTAACGCCATGGGCTACGTGCGGATGATTCGCTCCGGAGGTCTCCACTGCTGCAGCAGCGCTATCAGGTACAAGAGAGTAGTTCCACTGCTTGGCTGTGAGGGTTTAATGCATCTGAAAAGGTCTCCATAATGTCTGACTAACTGGATACGTCATTATTATGTTCTGTAAATATTAAGATGAATCCAATTAAAACTTCCTGTCATATCTGACTGGTTTGTTTTTGTGTCTCCAGGTTTGTCCCCGACCTGGAGGACATCGTCAACTTTGAGGAGCTGGTGAAAGAGGAGGGACTTTCAGAGGAGACCCAGAAAGCTGCGAGGTAGGTGTGCTTTTATTTCTCCAAATTATAATTTAATTTGGCGGATGTGGGATTGGGGTTGAGTTTAAATTAATTTCATTTAGTTTGTATAGCCCAACATCACAAATTAGCCTCAGACGGCTTTACACTCACACACACAACATCCTCTGTCCCGGGACATCACATGAGGGAAAACTCCCCAAAACCCTTTAACGGGGAGAAAAATGAAGAAACCCTTGTGAGAGCAACAGAGGAGGATAAATAGGAGTAGAATAACAGATGTCATGTGTACAGAATGAGCAACATAACACAAGCTAAGCTTCAGCTCCAGTAAATGTAATAATTTAATTTTCTTCATAATTCTCTCATGCACACAAACAACTATTTCCTCTGCGTCTATGGACGATGTAACGCTACTTTTAGTGTATTTCCATGTGTACTCCTGCAGAGGGCGCCACAGCTGCAGTATAAATAAAGTAAACATGCCTCCCTAAACGTTGGGTCCTTTCCAGCGTCCTAGATTCAGTGTTGGAGGATCTGACCAGTAACTCCGCCGAGGGCACGGAGTACTTCAAGATGCTGGTGGCGGTGTTCGCTGCCGAGTTCCGCAGCGCCAAGAACATGCACCTGAGGAACTTCTACATGATCGTGCCCCCTCTGGTCAGCGGCCACGCCTTTTTAATTTGTTCCCACGCTGCCACCCGCCGCGCTCTTTTCTCGGTCCATTTGTTGCTGTTATCTCCTCTCTACGTGGCGCGTCATTTTAATGTTCATCATTAGTCTGAGCAGCACTTTCGGTAATTGATGCGCAACTAATCTCTTCCCGCAGACGGTGAACTTTGTGGAGCACTCCATCAGCTGCAAAGAGAAACTCAACAAGAAGAACAAAACTGGAGCTGCTTTCACAGACGATGGATTTGCTATGGGTGTGTGTGTGTGTGTGTGTGTGTGTGTGTATGTGTATGTGTGTGCGATACGAAATCCGCTCCATGCTCGACACTTGTGCTTCTTCTTTTTTGAGGCTTCTGACTACCTTCCCCCTTTGACCTCTGCTGCAGGTGTGGCGTACATCCTGAAGCTGCTGGACCAGTACCTTGAGTTTGACTCCCTGCACTGGTTCCAGGCCGTCAGGGAGAAGTACAAGAGGGAGATGAACGCCGTGGTGAAGGAGCAGAGCGTGCAGACGGCCAGCCAGGACGAGAAGCTGCTGCAGACCATGAACCTCACTCAGAAGAGGCTGGAAGTCTACCTTCAGGTACCATCCCTGTTGCAGTGGAGCTCCTTCAACCCCGCCTCTCGGTGGAGGAAGTTAAGGGAAATGGAGTCAAAAGGCGGCGTTGATACTATGCCCGATCATCTCCGGTCTGTTCCTGCTGGACAGCAGACATGGAAGTACAGACGAGGCTCGCTTAGATCTAGCTAAGTTATGAGCCAAAGAAGAAAAACAAACGTTGATGGACATGGCAGCAATCAGGAGCTAATGTTTTTTTAAGTACTTCATGAGCTTCGTGTCAGACCTTCTGCTCCAGCTGCCGGTCGTATTAATAAGCGGGCCCGACTACAATAACCAGCTTCCTGATGCTCTGAATCCCGCGGTACGCGGTTCCCTTTCTCCCCGAGCCGCGTCTTTGCCTCGCGTCTCTTCCTCCACGCCCGGCGTCCTCTGATGTAAAGGAATCGGTTCGCTCTGACCTCTTCTGTCCTCCTCTCCCCTTCAGGAGTTTGAGCTGCTCCACTTCTCGTTGAGCAGCGCACGGATCTTCTTCAGAGCCGACAAGACCGCCGCCGAGGAGACTCAGGAGGAGAAGAAAGATAAAGGTTCGGCGCTGCTGCCATGATTAATGGAGTCTTTTAATTATGCAAATCCACTGGCACACCCAACCTGTTCTACAGAGATTGATGATGTCTTTATCCACTTTTAGATCTCAGAAATAACTCACTTGCCATTTATAGTATAGACAATATATTTATTTATTATTTCACATTTGATTGTTTTTCAGTAGAGCTTTTATACACGTATGTTTACACCTGTTTTCACTACGTGTTCAGTTGATAAGACAGATGCTGTCTCTTCTCCTGTCTCTGGTTCTCTTCATCAGATGCTGCTGTCGGAGGTCCTCTGGACGGCTCTGCTCTCCCAGAACTGGCCCCTAAGTTACCCTCGCTGTGAAGACGGCCGCTCAGTTCACAGCAGAGGACTGCACAATGTGGGGGAGCGCGCCTCGCTAGAAGAGTGAGTGTGAAGAGGAGCTCCAATGCAAAAGACTGCAGTTGTGTGTGTGTTTGTGTGTGTGTGTGTGTGTGTGTGTGTGTGTGTGTGTGTGCGACAGCTGAAAGGATATGGTTCCTCTTTGTGTCCCATGATAAAACTATCATCTTAAGTAGAGAATATGTACTTAAAGTGTCATTTTTTGTTTCCATTCTACAGAAACATGAAATCTCCAAACATTTCTTTTCCCACATTTAATAAATTCATTTAGAATTTGTAGCATTCACTCAATCGACTGCAATTTATAATGTGGGGGCGGCTTAACGAGGTTAAAGAGTCGACGCTTTCCTCCGCCGTGCTGCCTTTTGAGACTTTTAGTCTGGACGGATGTGTTTCATACAGCTGCCGCTCTCCTGATCAGACATCGGAGTATTGATATCAGGACTTTACGACATAATTGTAATGTCCATTTTCTTAATTCTGATTGTCTACCGCCTTTGATTTTAAATGCCTCTGTACATTATGAGGACTAATGTATAATCTTCTCATGTTCATGTGCCATGTGTCTCCTGCTATTGTTTTATATATTGTAAAAGGTATATGTGCCTTTCTAAACTGTTTTGACAACTTAATCTAGAAATAATGCATTTAAACACCAGATCTGTATGTATAGCTCAGTACAAATGTCTTTATTTCTCTGCAGCACTGGAGATGTATGATTACATTGTTTACCCCAGTTTTGTATATCAACATGTGGTACGTGTGAAAATGAGGCCAGGATTTGGTCCAAATGACATTCCATGAATTGACTTGCTGGAAGAGAAAGTTCTGTAAAGTCTTTGAAGACTCATTAAAGTTGCACTTTCAACAGAATTAAATCTTTCTCCATCATGAGGTGTGATGAAATCTTTCAGTGAAAATGAAGAAAAGGTTGGAGGGCACAGATTACACGCTTGTGCTGCCGTCGTAAACATTGATCTAGTGTATCATGCAAAACTTAATATTCAATTTTGTACACTTTAATTAGAAATAGCTTCAAGAAAGAAGTTTAACCCAGAGGGGACCCCTCAAAAACAACACACACACACCGTGGTTCAGGAAAGCCTTTTCTGCTTTAATACAAAGAAAAGAAGCTTTGAACTTGTGAAAATACAAGATTGGTCTGGATTTTTTTTTTTCTTCCTCATTTTGACAATTTTCAGTTTCCTATGAAATGCTGCTCAAACAGCTCGAGTTGAAACGCACCCCTTATTTTACGTCGGACCGGAAACTTGGGGGATGATGTCCGTGTTTATTTCCTCTTCCTTGCTTTTTTGGCTGAGTGTCAGACCTTTCCTTAAGTGACATTTTAATGTATTATTTTGATGTAAGTGCCCGCAGTGCCGTGTGACACCCTGTCCAGCAGATCCAGAAATGTCCTGTTGCGTCCACATATTGCATCCATGCTCACCTCATAAAAACGAGGTAAAAGGCAGGGCAAAAGTTCTTCCAAAATAGATGTCATATATATATATATACATACATATATATATATATAGCAATCATATATACACATTCGTACATACATATACTAATTTATGTGATGCAAAGAAACAAAAAATGTACACATTTCTTACAAAATTGTAACAAAGACTGGAAATTGTTTTGTTTGCTCTGGAGCAACGTTGTGTAGCTGCTTAGTGGAAACCAATGAAATCTCCCAGATGTGTGTCCATGTTCAACTGGCACAGAACTCGGAGAGAGAGAGAGAGAGGGACAGAGAAGCAGAGTGAGGTTTGGTGGTGCAAATACAAATCAATGTAAATGGTAGAAAAAAAAGAAGGGAAAACAGGTGAGATGAAAAGGGATGCATGTGGGAAAGTTGCATGACCCCCGCTTCATAACAAAACAAGGGGGAAGGATAAAAAATATATATCAGGGAGTGTTAAAAAATAAAATAAAATCACAAACAAATTTTGTGTTCTTTTATTACTAAATATAGTGCAACAATAAACATTGCATTTATTTCACCCTTTCACTTGCGTCTGAGGATGTTAAATTCCCTCGCCTGGTTTCCTGTTAACACTTAGTGAGGCGTAAACCTTGTTCTGTCACTGTCCTGTGCCACAGGGCCAGTCCTCCTTTCTAAAAGAAAACAAGCTTCCGATTCAGAGACGTAAACATAACACAGACCCTGCTCAAAAGGAGACAAAAAAACAGGAGGAACATAAAGAATAAAAACTGAACAAGTGTTGGTGTTTTGGGCAGCATGTAATTTTGGAAAGGCAGGGCAGTTTCGATGGTGGCGACGGCCCCCCCCACAGTCAAGATAGACAAATCCTTCGAGGAATAAAAACCAAGCCACGTCAACCACAGCGCCCCTCCTGGACGACGGCGCTGTGTGCGGGAGCCGCTGCGGCCCCCCGGACCGGTCGGGCCTTAGAAGGCCTGCTGGGCTGGGTTGTAGTTGAATGTTGTCGGCACGTGAGGCCGCTCTTCAAGCTTATCGTACTCCAGATGGAATTCCTTTGAGATGCAAACACAATTTTAATAAATAGGGAAATCTCTACTACAAGTCGGTCAAACGTGATGTCATTTCGCCGGCATGCAAGTTTCTTTTTTTTTTTTTTAAAAGGGCCGCAGAGAGACGGATTCCTACCTTGGCTACTTTCCTCCAGTTGAGACAATCGAAAAAGTAGTAGGTTCCCCTCTCGTAGGTGTTGGTCTTCAGTGTTGGCTCCATGCCAGGCGCCCTCGTTATCCAAACCCGCTCCTCTTTGTGGTACCTCCAGTCCCGATTGAAGCTGGAGAGCGAAGGTACGGACGCGGCATGAGACAAAGCAGGGGAAGCAGCGGCCGAGAACCTCGAAAAAGACCACCGGAATCAAAGCTGCTCTCTGAAGACGGGGAGGACCGCCGCCGGCTCTCACACACACTCAAACGGTTATTTGGAGAACTTTATATCGCCTTGAAACGCCGCCAACAAAGTCCAGATGGAGAGACGATTAATGGTGGACAACGTGTTTTTAAAAAGGTACTCACAGCTCGACCGCTGCCAGAAGCTGGAGCAGGTCTCCCCCGTTCATGTAGTACAGGTAGAACAACAGGTCTTCGCCGTATCGTGCCAGTTTAATTGCCGCCAGCTGGAGGCAGGAGAGCAAAAGATTAGTTTTGTACCTTCAAGCACAAGCTGAAGCCCCTTCCTGAAGCTCACTCACCTTGTCCCGTATGTGGATATTGGTTAAGTATTCAGACGGAACGTGGAAGTCTGAAAAGATAACAACGAGTAGTAGTGACTAAAACATGAGCACTTGTTTAATATTCTCGCTTCACCGTCAAGCCAATGGAGAGATGTGATGATTAAGGCATTTGTATCTTTTCTTACACTCACAAAAACATCATGCAATACCCAAACTGCCACATGCGAGAGCTTTGATAGAGCAGCTTGTTGCTCATTGGTCGAGTCTCCTCGTGGAATTTGCAACCAAAATATTGTTTTGGCTCGGCCAAAAACCTTGAAAGCTTTTCAGGATCACTAAGTGAAGGTTATTCTAAAAGATTAAAAAGCCGTCCTCCCCCACATCCCGTGGAGGTCTTACCAATGTCTTGAGGTCGACATGGCGACGAGGCCCAGGGAGAGGCGAACTTGGGGTACAAGTTTCTGTCAGGAAAGAAAGTTTCCGTAAGTTCTTCTCATTCTGAACACAGAAAACATTTGCTCATCGCATTTTTAGATCAGACGGAAAGTGACAGAACAAAACAACAAAACACCAACCCGTGACACTAATGCGTCGATGTTGAAAACACAGTCAGCGGGAAGGAAGCGTAACCACATCAGAGTCAAGCGATCAAAGTCGCTGTTGGAGTGCTTTTGAAAATCATTGCATGAAGGGAAAGGATCATATTATTCATAAAGTTCACTCCTGATATTTTAGGGTTTTTTTAGCTAAAAGGTGTTGTGTGCAACACAAAGTGCTGATGCAGATCTTTTGGCTCTACTGGTAATTACAATATTGACGGGCAGAATCTGTTCATGGTGTAAAAAACAGACAAATATATTGAACTGGATATCTGGACACACAGCAGTGTGGTTGTTTGGTTTAGTAGTTTCCTCAAGTCATTAGGTTATATGCGGTATGTTTTTTCTCTCTGGGGGTAATCATGGTGCAATGAGTCCTGCACAGATTATAATCTACGTCAGCATAGAGGCAGATCTGTCTCTAAAAAGGAGGTTACTGCTCCAGAAGGCGGCGGCATAGTGAGACCAAGATGTGCTCAGTGGAAAGGAGAGCTGTGAAATCAGTAACCATCGTAACCATCTGGGCCTGCAACACCTATCATAGGTCACGTAATATTTAAACAGGCGCCTGAGTTTCAACACAGGACTATTGATTCCTTGCCCACATTGTCAGCTGATCAACACACACACGCACTAATGTCCCTCGGACCGTGACTGTATTTCGGGTGGAGCGGCGGTCTTACTCTGGTGAGTTTAAGTTGAGTCCCAATGTCGTGAGGTCACTTCCTAGCGCCAGATGGACCATCCCCGGATCGGTCTCCGCCGCCCGGATAAACGTCAGCAGGCCGATCATGCCGAATTGGTCCGTCACCATCCCTGAGGGAATGTTCGTCACCCGGCCTGCAGCGGCGGGACAAGTCAGAGTTCAACACGGCGCTGGAGCCGAGCTGCGACCCAGTCAACACTGACGACACGTCACCGCCGCGTGTTTAACCCACACTGTGCACCGCTGGAGAGAATCCACGGCCATTATATCTGAACAGGTGATGGTCACAGACCGACTGATGGAGAGGTGACGATGGTCTGTAGCATACTAAACAGGTTCTTTTGGTTTCCTCACTGCAGCCCATCCAATAATTATCTACGCCCAAATGCAGGGTAGAGAGCCCAACTGCCTCCCCCGAGTCGTGCGATTAAGAAGGGATGTCTCGGTGGAATCGGAGCGATACGATTGGCTGAGAGGGTCTCACCGTCGGGCAACACCTGGATCCCTTTCTTCTGGTTGTTGTTCTGTGCTGAGGTCGTCTTGTCTCCAGGAAACTTCGGCCCATCTGCGTTGGATAAGCTCTTGATTGCGGAGTTCAAGTTCTGAAAGAAAAAAAAACAATAACCACCACCTTTAATGAGTACCCGTGACACGAAAATCAGACATCCTGTCAGATTGTGTCGGCGACTCCTCGATGACTCACACTTACGGTTTTGCTTTCGTCGTTGTTCAACGTGGGGTCTTTATAGTTTGGCCCAGGCAGTGCAGGGAAGTCCTCGTTATGGATGGAGAAGTCCTGTGTCTGTTCAGTCGACGGCTTCGTCACCATGCCAACTTGATGATGATGAACATAGTGAAGTAGAGATTATAACTCCCCAAAATGTAAAGAGCAATAAATCACAACAAAAGGGTATCGTACGCTATTCTTGTTTGTTCAAACAAAACCGTGGCTAATATTATGAACCCAATCAAGAAGCTAATATTAATTTCCTCTCCTAGGGGAACCTACTTCCTATAGCTTGATGTGTGTGAAAATAAGACACTTTCTACGGCCTAATGGCCTACCATAAGGAGCCCGTCCAGCCAGTGGGTTGAGCACCGGTGTTGGGTTTCCAGTCCCTTCCCTCCGACTCCTGTCTGCTAACGCAGGGAAGTCTGACAGATCCAGTCCCGTTACATTTTCACTCCCATCTGCAGTAATAGGAAGGTTAGGAACTTGTAATATGTAATGTCACCTTCAACTCTCTGTGTAATGTGTCAATTATTAATATTATTACTATTATTGTTTTAGCCTGTAATTGTATGACTAAGCGGCCCTCCCCCAAGTTAAACCTGCTGACCAAGCACAACAGCTCATTTGAATAACAGTTACTCACCGTCGGTTTCAGCAGTCAAAGATAAATTGAAACAATGTTTTTTTTGTTTTTCCAGAATTAATTTTGTAAATCTTTATTTTACTTTTTTATATATAATTTGCACCAAAGAAATACCCAGATGCCACCCAGAGCCGGTCAGTTTAAAGTGATTTTCACTCAGACCGTATGTTGCCTTCATCTAAAAGCAGTTGTTCTCGCTGCTTCAAGAAGACACTCCTCACTGCATTTTACAGTGAACTCTGTAATATTACCGTGTCAGAAACTCGGTATTAACAAATGTGCAGCGAGGTATAATTATGAAATATAATTCTTCCAACTAATGATCCCCGCTATACCCACCTGAGTTAAACACACTAACCTGTGCCATTGAAGATGTTGCTTGATAATGAGTTGTTCATCCCAAACGCCTGATTGCGATTCATACCAAACCCCGACATGCTGCATAGAAAAAACAAAACAAAAAGATGAGGCAGGATTCCAAAAATCTACCTTTCCTTGAAAACATCTGTGTCAGGAAGTGTAGAGGACACAAAGAAGTGCAGATCTCTGCAGGGACGGCCAAGTTCTGCAGGATGGCTCTACCTGTTTATGGTGAAGGGCTGGCGTGCTGGCTGCTGCTTGGGCATGCAGATGATGCTGGGCGAGCTGCGGTTGGGACTGCCGAGCCCCGAGCTTCCCATACTGTTGGTCCTGCCGCTCATCCCGATGCTTTGACCGACCTGAGAGTGGTTCAACATGTTCCTCGTGTTCATCGGCAATGTCCCCCTGTGAACACATCGTCAGCTCCGATTAGGTGCATTGAAACTTTTGCTTGTGTCACGTCAACTGTCATTTCTATTGGAAGTTATTTCCATAAAGCACACAAGTCTGCGTCTTAACGAGTCTGCCTTCATTCCCACCTGCTTGGTGATGGAGGGGTATGTAGGGACATGGTGGGGACCCCCGTCGTGGGGGTGATATGACTTGGTAGCTGCGAGCCTTGCGTTAGATTTCGATTTAACTGAGGCGTACTGTTCCCCATGCCCCTTACCGAGAAGCCAAGTGCACCTGCAGAAAAAAACAAGGAGAAAAACATGAAGCGCCAGACAACAGAGAGAAAGGTCATCTGAAAAAAAAAAAGAGTCCCACGTTCACAACTTTAGTAAATTTCAGCTGAAATTAGCGAGAGTTCCTCCGTAAACACCTTTAGCTCACACTCTATTCACATGCGGGATATATTTTTACTCCAAATGTGCGACACGTGAGAAAACTGCTAGTAAAACACTTACTCTGTGGACCGTACAAACTTGCACCGAGCTGCGACAGCTGCCCCGACGACGATGGCGAGGGAGAGGACAGCATCTGAAGGAAAACATTTGAGGACTAGAAAGAGTAAGATGACCAGAAGAGGTGTCCACTGCTGTCGACTAAAGAAATGACAGCGTTGTGCAGGCGCGTGCACAAAACTCACATCTTTGTCCGACCGATGTGGGAACATCGACGGCTGGCTGTAGTACATGCCGTCATCGGTGAAGTCGTTATCGACTACCTCGACGAACTCTACAAATTTCTTTCTAGCACCAAACATGCCTTTTGTCACCTGAAGAAGAGAGAGCAGGTTAAAGTACCGCACACACACAAACACACTTACTTCAGAGAAGAGTTCACATTTATTACCGAAATACACTCATATCCCTTCAAACCTTTCCATTGAAAATGTCTACATTAAGGTTTTACCTCGAGTAGGTTTCAATGTTCTAGACCACCGTTTACAACGGGCAACGCTGCATGGCATGTACCAAGCATCTGATTGGTCCAGCGCTTCCTCTGACACTAAACGGATCAACACGAAATCCATCTTTTTATACAGAACATCGTTTATTCTCTTATTTTGTGTATCACAAATCAAATGTTTGGCCTCTTGGTAGTTTGAGTTGTTTTTAAAGTGTGTGTCTATTTTTTTTCTTCTTTTGAAAGCTGTGCAAGCACAAGGGAAGAGCATGTTGAACTTTTTATAACAAAATAAACTATGTAACCTACTCTGTCCATAACATGTTGTATGCGAATCAAGTGTGAGTCGAGACAACCGTTAATGTTCTCCTGCTGAACTAAAGGGACTTAGTTTGTCCTGGAGGCGGAATAGTTATTTAATTCAACACTGTTGAGAACAGCAACAGCAGCGGAGCTAACATGCTAGTTAGCCGACGCTAGCAGGCTAAGTGCTCATAACCGGTCTGTGTTAGCTTAGCTCGCCGGAGTTCACGAGCCTCAACCGGGAGCCAAGAGCCGCGACATACCGACACCTTCCCGCTCCAAAGCAACCCGACTACGCCGCCGAGCAGCAGCCACTACGCGGCAGTGGCTCGGGCCCTCTCCGCCTCCACAGACCGGGAGTCAGCTGTCCGGTTCCCCGGCTCGGTTGACGCTCCACTTGCAGCTGCAGCGGCTACCGGGAGCCGCGGAGACAATCCGCCGGAGCGAAAGGCGAAACAAACCGTCCGTGTCGAAACGGAGGGAATCGGCGCCGCAAAGTGGCTCGGACCGAGGTGTAGAAATGCGAACCGGACTGGTTTAGTTTGACAACAAACAAACAAGTAAAATATCCTCACCGCATCAATTTCCCTTCTCTACGTTAGATCCAAGATGGCTGTGTGTATTCTCAATCAAAGAGGGATAGCCTTTACCCTCTGACCTTACACCCTGCCGACTACTTCCGTACACAAAACTCAACCTGCCAGGAGCTGAACGTGGACTCCACCGGTCAGGGGGGAACACTCACCACAGAAAACAACAAAAAAACACATCAATGAAGATACATGATGTATATGTTGAAGTGAATATTAATAAGGACACCGAAAGCAGGCCTCTACCTCCCTCCTGTGATCACAGGGTGTCTTTGCATTGTGGAAACACTGCAGGAGGCCTCTTAATGCTAAAGCCACAGTATTCAGATGTGTTTCACTTAGCACTCCACATTGACATTGGCATCAAAGTCATGTTTGTTTGCAGTTTTCTCACACATCTCTGGGGGCCCTAAAGTTCCCGGTTCACCTTTTCAACTGGTTTGTGATGAATTCATTACATAATAGTTTGCCAGGAGGCGCAATTAAAACACATGTCTGCCAACATAATATGATCTTAAGGTTGTGCCTTAAAGAGGGGCTCTGGATCAAAATGTAGTAGTTAAACATTAATCTGACATGTTGCATATTCATACATTTATCTGATTTTATTAATGCTGCCACACAATAAATATGGGGCCCGAGGGTCTCTCAACCACAGAAAAAAAGCACACAGAGAGTGGGGGCTCGGGGTTCACAGCAGCTTATTTCTCACCAGGTGGGTTACGATAATCACATTGTCTTCTTTGTTTACTTTCTGGTTGAATTTTAGGATAAACTACTTGACTGTAGTAGGCTAACTTTAGACCTAACTATTATGAATGAACTTGAATTCTCTTTCGCATTTTTGGAAACATCAGAGTTTCTTTTGTCAAGAAATAATGAACTTTTATAGACATTTATGACGGCAGACATTTTGACTTGCAGGAAAAGCAACTAAGAGGTGACATTAATGATGACATCGTTACATTAAATGCTCCAGTAATCAACTAATAGGACAATTAATTACTCCTTTGCTTTCCCTGTTATGGCACATTAAACTGATTACCATGAACAGGGTCTATAATGGCAGTCACATGGTCCTACCGGGCTGTAGGCCTACTGTTGCCTGTTTGAGGCCCCTCGGCAGTGGATAAGGAGAAGGACAAGTGCTAAAAACGGTCTGTCCGTGAGTGGAAACAGACAAGGGGCAAACAGTACCCTTCTGATAAGGAAATGAAATTCCTTCTCAGTTGTATCTAGTTAGAAAATAGCTCTAATGAAAGTATGCAAGATAGCATGGGCAAAAATCACACCTCAGACAGATCAAGAGAACTCTCCCCCCCCCCCCCCCCCCTCCCAAGAAAGAAAAAGAGGAAATGATATTCAGTTTTATTAAAACCATATGGAAAACTAAAAGCACCCTGCATTTGTAGTGTTTGTAGCATGGTTATGGCTCTAAACTTAAATATTGTCCCCTCATTGATTGACAACACAATACAAAATTGGTGCTTAATAAATCTACAGTCATGCACCCTCCACCAAACTGGAGTACAGCTCTCCGGGATCCTGTAACTTAATTTCTCTTCCCTGCAAAAACCCTAAATGAATTACCACAATATATGTCCAGACTATCAACGCACAGGCAAATTATTGAGATTATCCCACAGTACAGGCCCACTTGACTCACCCGGTGGCACAGACCCAGAATTGCGTCTGGGCGGGCGGATTAAAACAGGATGTAAATGACCGCCGTTGCGCTTTCATCACTGGGCACTTCTTCAGCTTTGCACCCAGCCCCTCCCTGTCTCTCTCTCCCCCACCTCTGTCATCTCGGAGAAGAAGGGGGGAAAGTCATTAGGCACAAGTAGGGAGGAGAGAGTAGCTAGCTGTTGTAATCGCCATGAAAGTCAGAGCAAAGCTCAGAGCCACTGAGAGATGCTGAGAGGACAACACTGGGGAACATCCTCCCAGGGAATACAATACGTTTTCAGCCCATTAAGTTGGATAAACAAATGGCTTACTGTTGGAGATGCTCAGAGTTATGGACATCAACAGGGAAACATTGGAAGGTGGGTGCGTTTTAATTTCAATTATAATTATCTTTAGCTTATTAAGTTTTCTGCTTTCTTGTTTACACGTGGTGATGCTTATTTTCACTGTTGTCTTTATATTGTTTATCCCACAAAAGGGTGTAGTTCAGCATCATAATCCTGTAATTGCGGCTGTAAATGCAGCTTCATAAAAGGATGCAGTGTCACAAAGATGCATTACACTGTTGCAAACTTCTTCTTTTCTTAAGATCAATAAACCCAGTGGAGCCGTGATGGATGCATGAATGAGATTCCATGAAATGTACAACAGCTCACTTCAGCGCAACCCCTGTTTGGCACTCAATTGACGTGGAGGACCAGTGGAGCGTCAGAGACCGGGCGAGATGGGCAATGCCATGCGAGGCGTCGTTGCCTTCATACCCTCAGAACGCTGTCAGCGCTTTCTCGTGGGCGACCTGAAGGAAATGCCACTGGATCGGACCCTGGACCTGAGCAGCCGGCAGTTGCGTCGGCTGCCTGTTGCCGCCTGCGTCTTCGATGAGCTGGTGAAGCTCTACCTGAGCGACAACAACCTCAGCAGCTTACCGGCTGAACTGCAGCGCCTGAAGAAGCTGCAGCTCTTAGCCCTTGACTTTAACTGCTTTGAAGAGCTCCCTGCAGCTGTTTGCAGATTGCCCCAGCTCAGCATCCTTTACCTGGGTAACAACAAGCTTTACAGCCTCCCCAGAGAACTGAGAGAGCTCAAGGAACTTAATACTCTGTGGCTGGAGACTAATTGCTTCACTGTTTTCCCACAGGTGGTTTGTGAGCTCCCTAATCTAAAGACCCTGCACCTTGGTTATAACCAGATAGAGAGTTTACCAACTGAGCTAAGAGGGCTGGAGGAGCTTCGAAGTATCTGGCTCGCTGGGAACCAACTGGCAGCGTTCCCACCAGTGTTGCTGGAAATGCACCTCTTAGCGGTCATTGATGTGGATCGGAACCAAATACGCGTCTTCCCAAAACTGTCTCACATGCAGGGGTTGAAACTCGTCATCTATGACCACAACCCTTGTGTTAACGCCCCGGTAGTGGGCGAGGGAGCCAGAAGAGTCGGGCGGTGGGCGGACAGCGCAGACGATACGCCGGAGGACGATGGGTCAAAAGCAGCGAGTGAGACCGCGGCGGATGTCGCGGAGGTCCACCCCGAGGAGGAGCACAACATTTAGGGTGAAGGAACAAAGTGACCTTCGGCCTTGGAGAGGCCGAGCCGTAGGGGATGACGTTGAAGTGGAACACTTGAAGAGGAGTGGAGTGTTGAACATCAGGCCGATGGCATCTGGTCCATATACGGCAACGCCAAGTTGTTGTACGGAATGTACGCGTTGTACCCAACCGTGTGTGAGAGGGGACATTTGCATCCAGAAAGTGTTGAACATGATTGGATATTTGGACTGTATGAATTGTTAGTGTCTTTTTTGAATTAGTAAAACTTTAGAAATGATTTGCTGCAACAACAGTGATGTTGTAAATTGCTAGATTTTAAAAACGTCCACATCAGTCTAAATGTCTTGGAATATTTCATCTTATGTTATCTTTACAGATTTTTACAAGTTGTGGGACACCTGGGAGATGAAAACAGTGAATCTTTTTCTACTCGATAACTATTAGTGGTGTGTATGCACAACTCTTTTCTATTAAATTGGCGAGATTTGTCAGTATAAAAGGGATTAAGACAAAGAAAAGGGTTCATTACACAGATTCTGGTTCAAGCAGAGTCGGCTATATTATCTGTACCTGCTGAGGCGAAGTACAGTGAGGTTTTTAACCCAAGTGATGGATGGTTTAAATCAATTAGTGCACTCCTTATCCAGACCAATGCATAATTAATCAGATAGATTGGGGCTGTGGCTTTGAATAGAGGCTGCTAATGGGCCTTAATATCATCGCCATAAGGTTTAGATCCGAAACGGATCATAAATGCAGTTTTCCAGTTCCTCACGTACCAAGAGCATGTTCTAGAAACAAGATTAAATGTTATTCCACACTGTATCTTTTGATGAATTTGTAATCCTTTTAAGAAAAGCGTAGGCAAAGGATTTCCAAGATCTGCATACCCATCTTTTTACTGGAAATGTGATGATTGTGAACACACTGAACGACTGTATTCATTCAGCTTCCTATTAAAAAGACCGACTTCATTGTGCGTTTATGTAACTTCCAGAGATTCCACGAAACATATGAAGTCAGGGATTCTACGAACATATGAAGTCATTCTGTTTTTATATCTCTCAAGCGTACATTCAAGGATAAGCATCTCGGCTCTCGCACAGCTAGCACCCCTAGCAAACTGAAATCCCCAAACGTCTCGGACTGTCACGCTTGTTTCACAATAAGCCACAAAGGGCCCAGTAAATGTCAACACTATGTTGGTTCTTTGTATTTAACATCACCGCTGTTTGAGACTCGTGATTCCTTTTTCATGTTTTATCAGAATCTCATCAACATGATACAAAATGTTCATCATATTCTAGAATGTTAAAACATTAATGGCAGTAATGACTTTTAAGTTGAAATCTTATCAAAATAAATCAGTTTAATATACCGTCTTTATTTCAATACTGATCATTTTGAGATAATAGATATGGTTTGTATTGGTGTGTGTAAAGGTGCAATGTATTACAACTAAACTATATTCATATTTGATAGTTGTTTGTTTTAAGAATGCTTTCAGATTTTATTCATAGCCCATATTTTATTATTATAAAATACTATTGTTAAAACCGTGCTTTTTCCACTATATCCAATATGAAATGTGAACATAAAGAGATACAAATGGATATTTTCCTTTAGTTTAACTAAACACTCAAAAGTGTTCAGGTTTGGGTCCCCAAATATCATATAGTACATAAAATTACCACCAACTTAGTGGTATTAAGATTTAATGTAATTATTCTACTTATTATTCTATTTTTCTGGAGGAATTTTTATCAATTTTTTTTCTCCATTTTTGAGGATGTAATCAACAAGAGACAAAAAAAGTCCATGAGTGCCACTGCATGTTTTTTTTATTTGTTCAACACATAAATAACACATACTCACAAGCATTTGCAAGGATATTACCATCACAGAATACAAGGTGACATTATAAGTGCTTCATGTTTAACGATCTTTGGAACATAATCCTGTGTCACCTGCACAAACTCGCTTAAGGCATAAACCCATGGCTCCCCTAAAGTGTAGGTTAAATACATGGGGGCAACACTTTAACAACCAGTATTTTAAAACAGTAACTTCCCTTCTCCTTCTTATACTGATCCGTAATGTTAAGTTCAAACTTAATTAAACAGACTTATATCACTTAAAATACCCATCTAAAATAGCTTTGTGCAGTTGTTTAAACATAAATAACACTTTCCCAACAATAAAGTACAGTGTTAAGCTGCACTGTAACACATATTGAACACAAAAGGAATCGTGAAGATGGAATGAAAAGCAAAAATAATTGAATTTAGAAGTATTGCCGCCTTAACCAATTATGCCATGGCTGTTAAATCCCCCATTAGACGGAGAGAGGTATCTGAATGAACAAGTTAAATATATGTAACGCTTTTACAGCCAGCTATCCAAAACAAAAGACACTATTTTTGCCGCATTTTCCAAATCTAATCGCTCTGAAAGAGACTCTGTGAAAGAAGCATCATGAGGCTAGTGCATCGGTATTCCTTAAAAGAGTGTGTAACATTCTTGGAAATACAAAAACTCAATAAATTCCGCTCCGAGGACTCGGCAGCTACATTCATGGACAGAATCCTTTGCATGAACTAGTAACAAAGAGTTCCTGACATATTGTGTTATCATGGGAGAAAAGTCAGGACATGTGCATTCAGCTATTGACAGCTCGCCAGGATTTGATAAAACATTACAGGTCAACTGACCTTCAAGGGGTGTGTCCATCTTCTGATGGAGAAACCAGAGGTGGAATGCAGTATCTCCAGATGTGGGCATTAGCAAAAATCAATAGGGTGAAGCATACGACTTAGACAATGAAGACAGTAATGCACAAAGAAATAAGAAGAGGTCAAAGTTACGACACTTAGTATAACGACTCAACACAATACGCAGTAGTTTGTTAACTAAAACAAAGCATGTGTCATACATTCATGAACAGTAGGCATGTACTATAAGTGCTTTAATCGTGAGCCGTGGCTTCATCAAAGGCTCATCCACGCCGCAGGTCTCTGCCGGAGGGTGGTCTCCCCCTGCTGAGGCTCTTGGCATTCGGCCAACCCATCGGAGCCCTCTTCCTCCTCGAGCTCCTTACAGTCAGGAGCCTCTTCCTCCTTGGCGCCGGGCACATCGGCCCCAGAGGCCTCTGCGGTCTCCGAGGGCCCCGCCACCGGGTCAGATCCCTGGAAATAAGAAGCCTCGGTCACAGAGCCGATCACTTCGGGAGCACAGAGGTCGGCCTGCGAGTTTTCCTTGTCCATGCGCTTCCGAGCCTCCTCTCTCCTCTGCTGGATGCGGGTGTTATCCCCCATCATCACCCGGACTCGTACTTGGTTCGGGGGCCAGATCCCGCCCCATATGAACTGCAGGTAGCTGAACAGCACAATTACACTGAGGAAGGAGAAGTTGGTGGCCACGCCGAGCACTGCGGACGTCAGGGGGAAGTTATACAGAACGTATCGTATGCCGGTGAAATAAGCGTGGATACGGAGTTGAGAGGAGTAGATCTGCACTCGTCTGGACAGGACCTCAATGACCGCACCGATGGAGGGCTGGAAAGCATTTGTCTTGTAGTCTGAGAAGAGCTCAACGTCTATGAGCTGCTTCTGTTCAGCCATCCCGGTCAAAAAGAAAGGAGAGAACATCAGCGTGCTCAGGCTCTGCAGGAGGCTGGAGCGGTAATGCAGCATCGTGGATCGGGCCACCGACGAGACGATCTTCCCGCCCTTGCTGTAGCAGGACATCTTGACCATGAACATGCCCAGGTTTTCATTCACTGGAGACTCAGGCATCTCCAGCTCCAGAGACACTCGATAAGGCTGACCGAAAGCCATCACTTGGTCCCTCTCGTTCTTCAGGAAAGAGATGTTGGCCGTGGGGAAGGAACAGAGCTGTGACTCGGAGGCGTCACAGTCAGAGGTGTAGAAGAAGTGCACCGGGGTGGAGAAGCTCACGGTGGGCATGTAGGAGTAATAGAAGCTTCCATAGAGAAAGATGGACACCCACAACAGCAGCAAGAGGACCAGAAACAGGATGGCAGCCTGGAATAAAGTCCGCCGGGCTTTGAGGAGAGTCACGGACGCAACGTCGCGGAGCCAGATCAGAACAGCTCCCATCGTACTCACAAAGGACGAGTCCGAGCCGGACTTTCTTCTGGTCCTGGTTTGAGCAGTTGTTCCTCCTTCGGCCCCTCGAGACTGCTGTCCTCGTGCTGGATCCCTATATTCATACATCGGTGGGCGGTGCCCCTCCGAAACTGTGTAATTGTTTATCTTCGCCCTCCCATGAGTGAGTCGTCTATTCAGCTAGTTCACGTGCATCCAACCAGCTGGCGAGCTGAGGTCGGAGCCGGTTTATAAGCCAACGTGAGCTGAGACGAGTTCGGCCCACAAGCTTCCGGGATAAAGCCTGCTCGAGAAAAGCTTCTCAAGGATAGGGTGTTTGAGCTCGTTGTTGTTGTTGTTATTCGTCTTCTTCTTCTTCCTCCTCCTCCTTGTCCTCCTTCTCGTCCTCTTTTTCTTCTTCCGTCAATTATATTGGCGGTTGGCAAACAGGGGTATCAGGGAATTGGCGCATGACCGCCACCTACTGGTATGGAGTGTGAATAAATAATAATAATAAAAGAAAAAATGAAATACATTTTCTTTTTAATTAAAAAATACATCATTGCAATTCAGTGACAGTTCCTTCTCTCCAACTCATTTTCCAGCTGTGTTCATTTCACTAAAACTGTATATTGTATTCCTTGTTTTAAAAATAATATCCTCAACTCTATCTATATTTTTGAAATGTCCCCACTGTTGGACGAATACAGGTTTATATCATATCATATCCCTGCGAATAATGGCGTAACCTTTAATACCAAAGTCCAATGAGCCAGTTTTCCTGAACACACACTCCTATTATTGTGACTCCTCTCGCCCTCCTCCCCCACAGGAGACTGGGGTCTAGCCATCACCATCATACTCCTCATTCACTTCCTGGGTCGCCACCCTGATCCAGTCACAACCCAGTTGGTGCCGACCAAACCCAAACTACCAACTCGTGTCCCGGTCCCGGTGGACGTGCGTCTCGCGCTCCTCTCCTCCGTCTCGGCTCGTTAACGCCGTAGCGAGCGTTTTAGAGACGCAGCCTCGGCTCTCACGAGACGTGCTCGCGTGAACCGGAAGTTGATGATCTTTTGTGCCACTTCGAAGCAGCAGAGCCGAACAGCGGTAACGACGCCAGGGAAGGGTGAAGGCCCCCAGACCGACACACATCGATGGGTAAGAAAAATCGCCTCGCAGGAGGAGCGGTCGGTCGGAGAACGATCCTTCAGCTCTCGCCTCCCGGGCGCCGCGGCGGGGATGTCGGAGAGAGGGAAGAAGGCCCCTCGGGATCCGATGGTATTTCTAACTGTTATCTCAGTGGCTTGTTAGCTGAATGCTGAAGGTGTGAGGCATGTGGCTGTCTTTGACGAATACATTGACATCACCAAATTAAGCTGCCGAATTAGTTTAACCCTGTGTGCAAATATGCTCCATGACCAATCGCAGCTGACGCGGACCTTAAGTTACGGCAGTTTCCTTTTGTTTACGTCAAGCTAACGGCTCGAGCAACTGCTATCATAGCATGCTAAGCTAACGGCGGTCGCTTTTGTGAGCATGCCAACATAGTCGGGCGACTAATGGCTGAGCCAGCTGGCCCAACGCTCGATGCACCTCACACCAATGACGTCAACATTACATTGTACTGGTTTCATCCGACTGTGAGGATCGTGTGGGTGAATAACTTTAGCTTTGCTGCAGCAGATGTTGAAACTCGAGGCTAACCTCTTGGCTGACATGTTTTTCTTGCAGACGAAAAGGAGGCGGATGGACTCAGATTCGGGAGAGAAAGACTCGCAAACATGAAGACTTCCGCAGCGAAGGCCACCGGTAGAGTGACTGTAGATATGCAAGGAGCAGTTCGGTTTTATTTATTTTCACCCCATATGATTGACCGCGTTGATGTGCCTCTCCCTGCAGAGGGCTTGTCCCTGCTCGGCGCCTATGAGGACAGTGATGACGAGGACGCCGGAGACTCTCTTCAGCATTCAACCGCTAAGTCGACCGACATCGACAGCACATTGGCCAACTTCATGGCTGTGAGTATAATCGGTTACATATCTTAATCATCGTTTTATGGTGAAGTTGAGGCTTTGAGCTACTGCACACCATTCATGTATATTGGTTCAAGCTTCAAGGTTTTTTATTTGCCATCTGTGCCTAGACACATCACAATTATTTTTGCAGGGCTCTCCGAGTCAGCAGAGATACAAAACAAACACACTATAATAATAATAAAAGTAACAGTAATAATAATAGAAATATGAAAAATATATTTAAAAAAACACAACAAAAACACACTGTACATAGTGTGGTAAAGTGTATGCAGTATTAACTGTATTAAGTACAGGAATAGGTTATCAAAAATAAACATAAGAAAGGAGAGTGCAGAGATAATAAGTAGGCTAGTGCTGTACCTAGCTTTTATATAGGTGGTTTACAACAGCAAAAAACAAATCTGTTAACCCATTTATATATGTAATTGGGGTACACGCGAACCAGCTGTTTGTGTTGCCTCCGTCTAAGGCGTTTACCTTAATTAGCCCAATAAATTAAGAATACATTATTGATTTCTTTAGCCATCATATCATGTGATGATGACGTGAGAGGACAGCTGATTATGCAAAACAAATAGACTTGGTGTCTCTTTAAAAAATGTTTTAAAGGAACTTTGTACGGATTGCAGATTAGCACAGTATGTAGTGAACTGAAAGGAGAGATGCAACTCGATCTGCAGGGCCAATGCATCATGCATAGTCACAGGTGGTAAACAAGTACAACAACGGTTTGGGTTTTCCCAATGTATAATCTATTTTGTGTAGGCTTCTAACCTTGGCCTAGTTCTCCATTAATGAATCAAATATTTGTTTTACAGATTAGTGTTTATAAGAGTGTGGTTTCTTACAAGGTGTAAAAAAGAGTTTGTCTATATATATATATATATATATATATATATATATATATATATATATATATATATATATATATATATATATATATTCATTTTGACATTTTTTCCACAACAGGAAATTGATGCAATCACCACCCAGCCAAATTCAGATGATGCAGCTGAACCTTCGGCCCCAACGACCAACCCACCTCGACCCGAGGTTGATGCTCAGCAGCCATCTGCTAGTGCAGACCAGAACCAACAAGGCACAGAGTTTGATTACAATACTCAGTACTCACTTGCTGGAGGTAACTGTCTGTGTGTAACTGTAAGATGTGTTCATGTTCATAACGATATCAGCAATTAGTTTTTTCACAACCGAATGAAGTAGTATTTATTTATATATTATTTGTCACTTTGGCATTAAGCTGGTGTACTTGGAAGAAAAACAATCCAGTCATAAAATAATATTTATTACCTTTATAATATATTTAATATGATTAAATTGTTCTTTGGAATACAAGTAATCAATACTGGGTTATGCATTTGGTTACCAAATTAACTGCCTTGATATTGAAATCCATCAGCCACCTTTTTAGTATAGCAATTCTTATGACAGTTTGTTTTAGTCTTCTAAATAGCTCCATATTGATGAAGATTGTTTGATTTCGGGAACATACACAGTGTGGGCAATATAGCACCTACAATATGCTTTGATTGGCTTCCAAGCATCTCGTGATTGTTTTGTTTTTTTCCAGTGGGTGTAGAGATGGGAGACTGGCAGGAGGTGTGGGAAGAAAGCTCTGGCTGCCACTACTACTGGAACACTCAGACCAATGAGGTGTCCTGGCAGCTGCCACAGTATCTAGCTGAACAGGTGAAACGCCTGGAGCAGAATACTACCAGGTAGGAGAAACTGACAGAGATCACAACTTTGTATAGCAGCTTCATCTTTGAAGTCACTGTTCTCTTGGTTTTGTCTCAAGTACAGAAATCCAGACGTGTATGATGTATTTTTCTTTTCAGCGTTAGTGTCAATGGCAACGGCACGGCGCATGTCGCCTATCGCACCAAGGAAAAGGTTGCTCCATTTGTTGCAGCCCCACCATCTGTGAAAGAAACCAAAGTAAAGGTGAGTTTTGTTTATGTCCAACATTAATTAATTGTCCTCAGTGTTGTTTGAAGACATTTATTCTGAGCTTTAATATGTCCCCCTCGTGTTTCGTCTTATAGGAGGTCATTGAGAGCGTTGTAGGCCTTACAAGTGAAGAAGAGGAGCGCCATGGAGTGGCTGCGTCTCTGCTTGGTCCTCTGATCCCTTCTGAAGTGAAAGAGGCAGAAGAAAAATGGAGACAAAAACTGCTTAAGGACTTGGATGAGACTGAGAACAGTCCAGATTCTGAGGAGGAAGGTGTTCGCAATGCAGGATCCCCTTCTCCCCCTCTGTCGGACCCTGACCCAATCCCAACCGTCCAGAAAGATCTTTGTACCAAGAAGCAGTCGGAAGATGACTCTGATGCAGAGGAGGAGACAGAGGAAGACACAATGGACCTGGAACTGGCTCTGGAGAGGAAAAAGGTGAGTCTTGGGTCTACCGGGTAATCGTGTTTTTTTTTTTTGGGGTGGGAGGGGCTCACAGATCAATTGATTAGAATTAAGAGGACATCGGTCACTGACCCCACAAAACACTAACTAATTATGACACAAAGTGAACGTGGTGATATTTTGGATAGCCAACTGGTTGGCCAAGGCATACAGACGCGTGGCATTTTTCTGTTTTTAGCGTGCAGCAGTGGTATTTCAAAATATGCAATGCTTTCAGTGTGGCCTCTCCCTAACCCGTTATCTGTCTCTCAGGCGGAGCTCCGGGCGCTGGAGGAGGGCGACGCGAGTGCCGGGGGCTCCAGTCCGTGTTCTGAGACGAGCCAAGAAGCCGCTGGTTCTCGAGGCATGCTACTGAAGAAGAAGCGGTGGAAGACCGCCTTCCCCAGTGCTCCCAGTCCCGACTCGAACAGCATAGGCTCAGACCTACAGGACAGCACAGACACCAGTGAGTCCAAATAATTACATTAACACAGGAGTGGGTGAAAAATGAATATCCCACTTATTCAAATTTTAAAAAATGAAACCTCCCTGCGTATTAAAATGCTTCTTTTGTGTCTTGTAGCCCTTTCTAAAGTCCCAGAGAGTGTTCTGGAAGGAGAGGACAAGGAAGCGGAGAGTCCAGAGGAGAAAGCGGTTACAAACCCTCCGGTAAAAGAAGAGGTGGAAACACCGGAGGTCAAAGTAGAAACGCCCGAGCTCAAGGTAAACAATAATGTTACCATTACCAACTATAATACTTGAGTCGATCTTTTTTTGGGACGTGTTTTTAATGCTGAAGAAAATGTAGTTTCAGATTGGACAACTGGCTAACACGTTAACCAGCAAGATGGAGTTCCTGGGGATTAACAAGAAGGCGATCTCAAACTTTCAGTTTCTTCTGCTACAAACTGAGGTGAGAGGAAAATAGTTCATTTTGTAATTATCCTCGCTTCTAGATGTACAAATCCATGTGTGACATCTAAAATATTTAACTCTTAATTTAGTTTCATATAATTTTGCCCGCAGCCATTTGGTAGAAGTTAATATTTAAAATGCTCATAATAATCCATCATAGGGTGTCATTTGAAAACTTAATGTAATTACACTTCCATTTTCCACATCTATCTTTGGGCTCTCTTGTCATGGCTCTGTATCCCTTTTACTTTCTAGGCTTAATCTCACTCAAGCCCCCCCCCCCCCCCCCCTTCTCTTTTGCATTTCTGCGCAGACTCGGATTGCTGACTGGAGAGAGGGCGCGCTCAACGGGGTCTATCTTCGTCGCAGGCTTCAGGAAGCTGCCGAACACATAAAATATTACGAACTTAACGCCACTCCTAAAGGCTGGTCCTGCCACTGGGACAGGTACGCGCTCCTTACCTTTCACATCTCTAAACTCCCTCGTCCCCAAAAAACATGTGACTACACCCTTCTCGGTGCCGAGGTTGCAGACTTTGTCTCATGACTTGGGGAGAGGCTTAACCAGTCTGAGAGGATCAGAATACTTGCCAGAACCAGACTCTGCAGGTTTATGTGATGCAATCCTGGCACATACTGATGAGGGAGCATCCACTCTGGGCCAGCCTGCTTCCTGTTAAATATTCCTGCCACCAAAAGCTCCCTGTCCCCATATCAGACTCTTACGCCCTTTGTTGTCTGGGCATTTGTGGACTGATTATGGGTCCAGTCAGTGGAAAATGTGGGAGGGGGGTATTGTAGAAGGTCGGTTGCGTGGGAGAGATTTGGACTTTACAGGACTACAACACCCAGAATGCAATGCAGACAGTGATGCCCTGGAAGCGAGGAGTGTCACGCATCAAATAAAAGGTGAAGATGGAGCAATGACGGGAGCCCAGCAGGTCAGACCTACTCTATTTCATATGTCTTCCTGTTTTGATTTTGTTCTTTCTGATGTAAAATGAGTTGAGTGTGTGTGCTTGCACTTTTTGACCACTGCTTGTCGATGATCATGATGGTGTTTCCTCTCTGGCGTCATCCTGTGTCTGGGAGGGAATGGTTGTCTAAAACAGAACAAATGTGACAACCATGGTGTGAGCTGCTGAATGCAACTTTCAGGACCTAGAGATGATTTGGTTTGCTTTCTTTGATTTTGAGAGCAAGGTGGGTTCCCTATCCACATCCATACCCACCCCCTAATTGGACCCTTCTTTTGGACAGCTGAAGATGCTGTCCATACCAACAGTCCCGCCCCTTACTGTGGCCGTTATGTCCACTCCCTCGCCCCACCGTCCCAGGGTACCCTGCCACTCATCCAGTTGCTAGCCCAGTCGTTGAGACTCTTGCCTTCTATCTCTGTTGTCCCACTCTTTAGAGAGCACAGGCGGTATTTCTATGTGAACGACCGGACCAGTGCCTCCCAGTGGGATTTTCCAAAAGAGGACGACAAGGAGGACGACCCGAAAGGCAGCCAAGGTACCCAGGCACAGACTTCCAGTGAAGGGGTCATCAAAACGTCTACGTCGGCCGGAGGGGCCACAGGTCAGTCCTTTTCCTCCGTTGCTGCTCCTCAGACTTTGTTTTTCCTGTTGAACATGTGCCTGGATGTTTGTGTGCATACGATGTGACGGTGCTACCCGAACTTCACCCCAACTTATTGCAATGTCTTTATTTTCTTTGTTTCAAACAGGATCTTTTGCTTCCCCCCCCACCGCCCCACCAGCGCCTCCTCAGCCCAGTGCATCGTCTCTCTGGTCCCCACCTCAACCTCCCCTGCCTGACAGCCCACCTCCACCTTCCAACTACCCACCTCCTCCGCCTCTGCCCCCGGGCTCACCACCCCCACCTCCTCCTCCTCCTGACAGCGATGGAGATATCATGGAGGTGGAGATGGAAATGGATGATGATGTGGACAGTGAGCCCCCTGCTCCTGGAACAGAGGAGGATGGCTCTGGGCGGCCTCCTTTCCCTCCAGGCATTGCTAGCGTGAGGGTATGGGAGTCATCAAGTTATTTTAGTGAACTAATCCTATATGTTCATACTCGGAATAAAAGAGGACATTTGCATTTAACTTTCATCATATTTTGTCTCGCACAGATTGGGGAGTCGTCTGCCTTCTTGGGGAGGGGCCAGAAACGTAAAGCCAGCCAGCTAAATAAAGCCAGGACTATTGGCAGTAATCCCATCATCTACACCCAACCGGCCTTTAGTGCAGGTAAAAAACGTTCTCAACACAATATCTGCTGTTAAATGATTTTATTGTGCATTTTTCCCAATTTGGTTAGCCGTCCGAACAGCACTATGACACATCCCCCAAAACAAGACGAGAGCCCTGTTTCTTCAACGAAGGTTTCCCTCTGTGCAGCTCCTCTCATGTCTGCAGCTGCCTACTGGGGCGTGCCAGCCGTGCCTGCTCCCATGGCCCCTTGTGAACCGCCTGTCCCAGCTGTGACGGCCCTCCCCCCTCAGCCTCCACTGCCGCCATCCCAGCAGCCCGTCGAACCCCCTGGAGCCAAAGTTCTACCCACAGACAAGACCAAGAAAGTGAAAAAGGATAAGGTCAGTATTGGAGTTAACAGTTTAGATCAATTGTCAAGAGAGGGCAGTAGACAAAAAAAATCAACGGCATTACATACAAAAGCAGCGTGTAGTACTTCATCTCATGTTAGATACGCCAAAGATGATTTTGTTATCAGTCATTGAGCCAGCAATTACATTTGTACATGAGATTTAAAATGAGACTTAAAATAAACATTTTCCTTTAACTACAACATCACGGTTTCAATATTCTCATCGCTTCATTTTAATCTACTTGAAGTCTCGGTGATCTTACTTTTCTGTAGTTTGACCACATGTGTACAATATGCTTTTAACAGAGACCTCTTCACTCCGTCTTTGCGTGTGTGAAACTTGCATATGACAATGTTTCCCTGTACATACATCGTCTTTATATTTTGTTCGATAATCAAAATACCCTCTTCTCATTGCTCAGCCCAAATGGGCCTGAGACCGTGTGGCTCCGTTTGACTCTTACAGTCTGGTGGCCATGACAGTAAGATATAATTCTCACACATTTGAGACTTCTTCTGACTCAATTTACCTAACTGTCTGGGATTTACCCAATCAAAGGCTTTTGTAGCATCAATAAAAAAACATTATAAATGTATGTATTTGTTTACACTTAGAGATGTGATCTAAACCACTTTGCTTTGTCAGACAGCTTGTTTACAGCTTAGTGCAACACTTCATCATAGACACATTCCCATTGTGTCCAGCTTGTGCAAATAATAATAATAATAATACTTTGGAGCCAGTTAAATAATGTTACTATAATGATGCTGCCATAACTCCAATGTATGTTTTCTTTGCTTGCATTTTTGTTTAGTCGATTCCTCTTTGTAATCCAATGCTAACATATCGCATAACAATAACCCGCATTGTAAATGTTCTCTTATGTCTCTAGTCAAAGAAGAATAAGATCCAAATGCCGTCTCTGGTGAAGAAGTGGCAGAGCATCCAGAAGGAGTTGGACGAAGAGGAGAAAAGCAGCTCCAGTGACGAGGACCGAGATCAGATGAACAAGAAGAATATTGAGGACTGGAGGAAACAGCAGCTCCACACGTATGTTCCCGTTTGAATAGAGCAACATGTCTAATGCTCATGATGATTGTATAAGGATGGAGCTACACTGTTCCTTTGAGTTTGTTACTATATTTTTCCATCTTGATGACTCTTCATTAATTGTTTTTATTTTCTTCTACAGAGGAAAAGCTTCAAAGAATGCCAATTTTGAGCTACTGCCCAATAACTGGCGTGATCGACTGAAGAAGCGGAAGACAACGAATAAGACGTAACATTCAACCTGGGTCCTGCATTGCCCAATCACCTTTTTTCTCCTCTTTTTTTAAAAAACTCTGTTTCACTTTATAAAGTCTACCCCAGATTAAAGTGTTGTTTGATGATCTATGGGCTTTTGTTACCATTTTACTTGTTAATAATGGAAGACATTTGAAGTCCTTACATGGCCAGCCATTCACCAGAGAGGTTTGAATGTCCTTTTTGTTGCCACTATTGTAAATGTGCCAAAAATCTTGGCTTGTCTAAATTGCGTCACCACCAGAGCTTCACGTCCTCGATGACCACCGCTTGTTTGGAGGGATTGTTGGTTTTATTGAGATTTTTTTACAACTGTGTTCATATAATGTTTCATGGCATAAGCCAAGTATTTGGAAGCGGTGGGAGGGAGGGTCACTGAACTTGTATATTTTGTAAAAAGTTATTAAACAGTTTTTCCAGTTTTTTTTGTCATTTTTATATTCCACATTTTATTATGGCTTTGAGGCAAAGAGTTACAATAGACTAATCGCTTATGATATGTTAAAGTCGTCTAGTCGGTTGTATAATAATACCTGCATAGGCCATGACACCACCCTCATTGTTCACAACAAACCTCCATAGAGACGTCGGATACAGAGGCGTCGCGCTAGAGTGAGTGGGAGGGGCTGCGTCGCCTAGCAACTGCGGCGGTGTTGAGACAACATGGTGTACTTTGGGGAGGTCGTCCCCTCGCCGCAGTTCACGTATCGCTCTGATGTTTAAGAAGAAGTTTGTGTGATGGCATTTAAACGAGAGCTCGGTAAGTGTCTGCCGGACCTTCCCGTGTGACGCTGCCTCCTCCCAGCGGAGAGCGGCGGGAGCGAGCCCGGCGACCAGGCCCTCGGAGAGCCATCGGTCTCCATTCGTTACACGGTAAACTGGACTCGCGGCTGGTCTGTCTCTAGAAGTAGGCAGGCAGCATGATGCCTGTCAGAAAGTCCACTCTCAACAGCTCACACGTGAGTTTTCCTCCACTCAGAATATCAACCTTATTCTGTCCTCACTATCTTCGCACTCGAGAGCCGAATTAGTCATACGGATGGATTTTTTTATGAGTCACATTTTAATGACAGACTTTGAGCTGCATATACATGTCGTCATAGGCCATTGTGACTGTTTACGTTCATCGTTTGTTTGAGCTTTAGTTTAAAGTATGCCACTTAAATAATGATATATTATTACCAACCTTACTACAGCGGACCTTACCATAGGATAGACATGTTTATCAGTTGAATATCATTTGAAAGAAGACGTCTATTTGTTCTGAATCTGATCATCTGTGATAAAATACCTTAATGGAATAGGCTTCATATCTATATTGGTTAATGATCACATCATTCATGTTTGCTGTTCCCTAAGCTTTGGTTGACACGAGGGCCAAGCAACTATAAATTGGACTCCACTTGTTAATTAGGAAAACATTGATGTTTCTAACCAGGCAGAGAAAACACCAACCATGGCTGACTCTGCTATCAGGAATTGGTGGAACACAAACCAGTTGCACAAATCGGACAGCAATGATTCCAACACCGTGGAAGACGAGGAGGAGGAATTGGCCGGAAGGAAGCAGTGTAAGCTGTTTTCACTGCATTTGGATAACATGAACGTGTAGCCTTCTGTAAAGCCGTACCTGTTGACATGTACATTTACATTTCTTTTATTTAACTTGCTGTTCAAGCTAATCTGACACCATGTTTGATGAGTGAGAAAATCCTGCTCTTGACTGTCATGTGTTGGCTTAGGTTTTCCTCTTTTGAAAGAGACGTTGTCAAAACTTTGATTCCTGGTGCCTCCTCTCATGTTACATCATTATATATTCATCATGGTCTTTTGTGAACGAGATAATTAAAGCAATCAAGTTGCAGCATGATCCCTTCTTAAATGAACATGCTCGTTTGGTCAAGGGGAGGTAGGCCTACGGTGGCAAACTTGATTAAAAATGTATACGACCCCACTGGATGAACAGGAGCATGTCAGAGCCGTGACTGAAGGAGTGATTCTTGTCTCCACTCAGTGTCCATCAACCTCAGTCAGACTCTGCGGACCCGGCAGCTTCTCGTAGACTTCGATGGTGGCCGCCCTGTTTTGAGTCTCCGGGCCCCGCTAGACCTGGTTAACTTTCCATCTATATCCTGCCCCCGTTGGCCCATCGAGTGTGAGGTCATCAGCGACATCATCCATCACATTGGTAATTACACATTTTATTGAAAGAATTGTGTTATTGAGTATGTTACTTAAATGCTCTCGGATGTATTTAATTTATAGTGTTAATCAGCCCACGAGTAAACACCGGGTCAAAATTAAACAAGTAACGATATCAACGTATGCATCCGTGTGGGAAGCCATTTGTCTGTTGCTGTCGACACATATTGACACCAAGTGTGTGTGTGTTGTAGAGTGGGACCCCCCAGAGCCAGAGCCTTTCTATCAGCTCACGGGACACGAGAGGACCCCCATGCCAGTGGGAGAGGAGATGGCGAAAGTGGTTTACTGCATTGACTATGGTAACGTGTGACATCATCATACACCAGCATTATATCATCACAGAGTCGTTAACACATTCTTTTAACCATGAGATAATGAAAGGAATCTATTACTTTGAGTTACTTCATGCTTACTGTGAAATGTGTACGCTCGTGAGGACAAACCTATCAGAACTCCTTAATGCTTCAGGATTTGTATTTTATATAAATGTTACAATTTAATTGCCGTACAACAATATACAAGACTTGCTGTGTTGGGCCATTAGGTAGTTTAAATGTCAGTGTTATTTTTAGATATAAAAAATTGTCATTTTTTAGATAAACACACACAAAAAAGCAAGAGCTTTAACATATTAGGCTGTTGACATTTACTCTTGCCATGTTCTCTCCTTTAAGCCACTATGCGTCCCTATTTCACCTGCTCCCGTGTTCGAGGAAGCCGGGGACCCATTAAGAGCGCCACTTCTTATGAAAAGCACACCGACCTCCCCCTTGAGTTTGAGTCTCGCTTTGAGAGTGGGAACCTTCAGAAGGCGGTTCAAGTGTGAGTCTCTGCAGCCTAACGCGCTGACCAGTTGCAGCAGGTTTTCAACCATTTGTTTACGTGTGATCGCTGTTGGTTCTTACTGTGGCGTTAGGTTAAGTTACTCTCTCTCCTCCCATAATTCTTCCCTGTTCAGGGGTGTCTATGACTATGAGCTGACCCTGCGCACAGACATGTACACCAGGAAGCACACGCAGTGGTTTTACTTCCGGGTCAGGAACATGAAGGCTGCAGCGACCTACCGCTTCACTATCACCAACTTGATGAAGAGCAACAGTCTGTACTCTCACGGTATGAGACCGCTCCTCTACTCTGAGAGGGCCAACGAGAAAGGTGTTGGATGGCACCGTGCCGGCTCCAATATCAGACACTACCGCAATCAGGTGGGCGAACTTTCTGGCATGCTGGTGAAATTCAGAAATGGTGTCTCGACTGGCTTTTGTCAATAAAACCAGTGAAGCCCGGTTTACTTCACAACATTAAAACTATAACTGACAAAGCAAGACCTTGATTAAAAATCATTTTTTCCATCTCTTTTTAGAACACAAAGGACACCAGCAGCGACACAGTGGCCTTGTACTCGCTCACGTGGACACTCCAGTTTCCTCATGACGCCGACACCTGCTACCTGGCCCACTGCTACCCCTACACCTATTCCCACCTGCAGTGCTACCTCAGGCGCATTTCTTCCAACTCGGCCTTTGCGTCCTACTGTACACTGCGGGTGCTGTGCCACAGCCTGGCTGGGAACGCCGTGTACGTGGTGACGATAACGTCGCGGGGGGGCGGCAGGGTGGCGGGGAGGACTAAAAAGGCTGTGGTGGTGACGGCCCGAGTACACCCTGGAGAAACCAACGGATCCTGGATGATGGAGGGGCTCCTGGACTTCCTGCTCGGGGACTCGGAGGACGCTCAGCTACTGAGGGACACTTTTGTCTTCAAGGTGACGGACCTCGGGCTTACAGTTTCACATATGTCTCACTATCATGATCATTACTTCAATACTACAGTTATGTACGGTATGTTTGAGTAGTCATTTAAGCAGTTGATGGGGTTGTAATGCTATATACTGCAATCAAACACGGTTCTTTTTCTGTCTCATCTGGATGTATGCAGGTGGTACCGATGCTGAACCCAGATGGCGTCATCGTGGGTAATTACCGCTGCTCTCTGGCAGGCAGGGATCTCAACAGGAGTTACAAGACATTGCTCAGGGATTCCTTCCCCTGTGTGTGGCACACCCGAAACATGGTGGAAAGGTACACATGTACAAACCAACACATTCTAACACTCACTACATTTCATAGAACTTGTTATTCAGCAATGCAGGGTTTTCATTGGTCTTTCCCTGCTTAAATGTAGGTAAATATGAATGGGTATTTATACCTATAAGGCTACGCTATGTACGTTTAGTTTAATTATGAATTATCAAGCATACAAATAAAATAAAACAAATAATACATTTAATAAATAGATCTTCTCGGTTTTCTGTTGATAAAAGTTGAGAGTCTCCTGGCCGTTGCTGTTCTTCAAGGCGGATCTCAGTTTCTCATTCTCAACAGTGAGCCGATTACCGACACTGCAGGGTATCGAACCCCATCCCAGTAAACCAGGAGTAACCATTACCAGTGCCATTTTTCTTTTGGAGGCCCCCCCCACTCCTGAGAGTTTTAGCGGCTTATCTCCATGGCTTTACCGGCGTATGACTTTGAACAGCTAAAGTCTTTGACATCGCCCGGTACTGGATTCTCCCCCCTATCCCTCCTTCATGATCTTGGATCTGTATTTTTCCAAACGACTGAATGTTCTGTACACCCCAACTTCTTGGAAGTGGTATCATTCTTCATTCCTGTGTTTGCAAAATCAATACAAAATCATAAAACAAAACAAAACAAAAATAAATAAAAGTTTGAATCCTCTCAGCGCCTTATGCTGCGTTTACTCCTGAGAGTCTCTGTCCCTGAGGGAGGAGCTGTCCTCCTGCTCCAACTGGAGCTTGTTGTCCTTTTCTTTAGTCACATACGGTTATTTTCCAACCGCTCAAGATTCAAAGCGTTCTCAAACTTGATCTTGTTGTTAGCCACCGTCTCGGTCGGAGCTACGACCGAGACCTTTAGCCCCGCAAAGGGCTTTCTCCAGTTGCTTAGTTCACTGGTTGTAACGTTCCCATGATGGATGATGCAGGGGTTCTGCCTCCGGCAGCTGCATATATTTTTTTTCTTGATCAACGGAAGCCTCCGTATTTCTCAATTCGATCTTGATGTTTCTCCCTCAATCTTGAGGGTTCGATAAATCTTGATCTTATCCATAATCTCGGTCGTAGCTTTGATCGAGATCTCTAGTCCCGCAAAGGTCTTTCTCCAGTGGCTCAGTTCTCCTGGCTTGGAACTTCTGAGCGTCTTCACTGGTGGTAACTTTCACATAATGGATGATGCAGGTTTTCTACGCGGAAAGCTGCATTTCTTCAATGACTTGTTTGTTGAGACAAGTCTCCTGTAGCTAACAAGTTGATCTCGTCTGAGTGCGCTTTGGTTCTCTGTGCGGTTTGCTTCTCCGTGTGTGTTTTGCGGAAATACTCAATAATGCTCTAAGAAACTGAAATGATTGTCTCCTATATATTGGCATCTGTGACAACATTGATTAAAGCCCCTCCCCCATCCCCCATCCCCCCTCCCCCACCCCCCCACCCAGCGGCTGATGGAACCAGAGTCGTTAAGACATACAATGCACACAAACGTCTGTTATGCTCTGTGGAACAATAACTTTCACTTCTGTATATTGTCAATCTATTTGGATCCTGTTATGATGTAATTGTTTCCCTTAGGCTCATGGCAGAGATGGATGTGTTTCTCTACTGTGACTTTCATGGCCACAACCGTAAAAACAACGTCTTCATGTACGGTTGTAACAATCGAGGCGATGCTTCGCTGAAGCTCCACGAGAGAGTCTTTCCACTGATGATGAGCAAGAATGCCAGCAGCAAGGTAAAGACACTGCTTTTGAAAAACTCATTCAAAACCTTTATTTATAATAAGGTTTTTGCTTCTATTTACATGTGCCTCAGTAGTAACCAATCGGCATTCACCAATCAGAATTCACCAATCAGCAGTCACCAATCAGAATTCACCAATCAGCAGTCCGCATTTGTCACACAGCCCCCCTCTTGACATTATGTGAAACCCTTCATATTGCGTCTTTCTTCGTATTCATTTGTGCACTCTTGCACATCTCTGCACTAGTTCTCCTTTAAGAGTTGTAAGTTTCGGGTGCAGAGGAGCAAAGAGGGAACGGGACGAATCGCCATGTGGAGACTTGGCATCAAGAACAGCTACACAATGGAGGCGACCTTTGGAGGCTCCACTCTGGGTGAGTTCAGACTTTCCAATGTGTGTGTAGTGTGTGTACATTTCTTGTATTAAGATCACGTGTTTAAATGTTAGGCGACAGAAGAGGAACACATTTTACTACTCGAGATCTGAAGTCTCTTGGTTTTTACTTCTGTGACACCCTGTTGGACTACTGTGACCCAGATCCATCAAAGGTGAGCGATAAAGAGGCACATCTACACTTTATCTAGATTCTAGAAGAATCATGTGTGTGTGTTCATGCTCTCTCTGTGCTTTTGATTTCAGACCATCTACTGTCTGACAGAGTTGGCCGCTCTGTTGACAAAGAAGGTCAGAGAGAGGCTGGGCAAAGATTTAGGCACTGACTGCAACTTCTCTTTGTCTGACCTAGAAAGCAGGTGATATAGTTATTTAGTATCATAATTACATGGTAATAATGCATGTATTACCATGAACACACATGCAGACCCCACTTGGGCATGCGTGTGAAACACGCTCTCATTCATGCATGTATGTGAATACGTCTTGTTTGCTTTCACAGCACCAGTGGTTCAAATAGTTCTGATTCTGATGGACTGCCAGCTCATCTACTGAACCAGCCACACACTGGGCCTCCAGAGGTACACTCACATACATCTACTCTTCCACTCTTCCAGTGGAATAGTGTTTTTACCCGACTGCTTTATTGTACTCGGAAGGTTAACGTCTCATTTGGATCGCTTTGTGAAAATCTGTTTTGCATCTTCTCTTGGGTTAGTTCACCTCACTCTTTCCAAAGCAGCAAACTCCTGTGAAGAAGAAAAAGAAGCGCCTGAGGAGTCGTAAACAGAGGAACAGGCTGCGGCCAGAGCGAGTGAAGAGCATTACGCAGCCAAAGGTCCTGCCAAGCGGCACTAGAGATATTGTAAGAGATTGAATGACGAGTGCACGCCGTTGTCTGGTTTCTGGTTATCGACTTGAAACGAGACTAATGAGCGAGCGGTCCTTGCAGGAGTCCGAGCTGCCCAGTGAGGACTCGGTTAAAGAGATCGTCCAAGAGACCGTCCAAGAGACCGTCCAAGAGAGGCCTGTCGGAAGGCACAGGAAGAAATGGCTGGTATGAACAGTGTAGTTGCCATTTGTCCAAATAAAACTATAAATCAAATTGTTTTCGGAGTTGACGCAGGCCAAAGAAAGTAATGTCCATTTCCTAAACAAACAAAATGCGGACACTGCCTCTTGTGTGCTGGTAAAAAAACATAGGTCACCCTGGTGCATGCTGGTCCTGTGCCTACCCACATCTACATATAACCACAGGTGCCCAGTGTTACCCAATCAGTGAATCCTAAAACTAAATATATGTAAACAACAATCATAATGAACTAAACTAAAACTATCATAAGAAGAAATCTCTTCTAACATATCAAAATAAAACCTAAATAAGCAATAAATAAGCAATATGACTTTACAATAAAAACTAAATACGGATGTCAAAATAAATATCTCCAACAAACGCTGAGAGGGAGTCTAGGAGACGGGGAGGAGATTTCCTGACTTCTATGTTTCTCTCTGTGTGAAGCTAAATGGCCAGATCAGAAAAGCTGTGATCCCTCCTCCCGCCACTCACCCCGGGGAGATCTGTCAGGTGACCGTGTGGAAGGGCTGCGAGCCCATCAAGGTAAAGACCATCCTCACGATCCACATCCATCTGCTATTTTGATTTGGACCTTTTGCTATTTCCCATGGCCGACATTCTGTGTTTTAGCATGACGGGAGAATGAACGCTGCAAACACGGCAACAGCATGTCCACATGTCAACACATCGGGTAACGTTTATTTCAGAGGCTCTGCCTCTCTCACACCCTCATCGTCTAATTCACCTGTCAATCCAGTAGCGTATTTCCCACATAGGTAATTTTTAATAATGTTGCCTTTTGACGTCTACATTTGAATCATTAAGTATATTTTAAGCATTTCATTGTCCAATGCTATGATCAAGGCGTGAGCACGCGTCTGGTGTAGCAGTGAAGGTGATGCCGGGCTGTCTTCCCCAGGTGACCGTGGGATGTATAGAGGTCAGTGGAGGTGCTCCTCCCAGCTGCTGCCCATCAGTGCTCTCCTTCCACCGCTCTCCAGTTTTATACATTCCAACCGGCAACACCATCGCTGCACCCAGACATCCTTCTCCACCTATAAAGTCCACGCAGGTGTGTCCACGTGCACAGAAGTTCACGATGGAACAGAATTTGTTTTTTAACGAATCAAGCCCGGTACAAATGGTACCTCCTTTGTAGTGAAACCTGTCTTTGTGTTCCAGGGCTGCTGCCGTCCCTTACGGCGCCACACAGGTGAGCCTCAGAGGACCGCGCGTCCTCGTCACAGTGGGTCAGTACGTCTTGAGGTACATTCAGATGAATCACGGGTGACTTCTCTTCTTCGTCAGGTCGCCCATGCGCTTTCTGTCAGGTTTCTCCCCTGACAGGTTCAACGCTCACATTTATGGAGACAGAAACGCCTTGCGGATCTCAGATTGTTTTTTTGCGACGGAGGATTCGTCCAACTCGCACGCCGACATGACCAAGAGGCCGAATGAGGAACGTGAAAAAGAAGGTTCCACAGAGACACACGTTGTACTCCTATATGAAACTGAAACGATGAAATAATTTCTTTTGCGGCGTTCAAGTTGCAAGAGGAAGGTGTTTCTCTACTCACACTGCTTCCTCTTTATGTGATCTTGTCGTCTATTCAGTGGGCGTGTCCCTGATGAGGTGTGCACCACTCGGAGAGCAGCGTCACAGAGATCTCCCCCAGAGAGAAGATGCATCGCGCAGGAATGTGTGTGTGTCCGCTCCGAAGGCCACAGACCTGAGAGGGAAACGGTGAATTCACTTCTCATCCTCTTGAGCACTCGCTCTGTCTCTTATGACCTCTCTGCTCGGGTTGCTATTGCAGTTCAACGATTGTTTTGTTTAGTCTCTCAAATGTTTTCTATCCATTTTCAATTTCCTTAGACTGTGCAAAGAGACTTTTAAGGACAAAAGCCACCCGGGTGTTTTATCATCAATGTCGATGCCCTCGGGTCTCATGACGGAGGAACTTCCGCTTCCACAAAGGGATGGGAGGCTTCAGGCTCAGGACACCGGGCACCATTACTCTGCAAGAGAAGCACAAATGCGTACATCACGACCATCACGGTCTGCCCCGATGTAGAGGGGCACAATATGAATAATCTGGGATTTACAGGTTGAGATTATTCTATTTATTCTCTGGCCATTTGAACGTCCTCGGATGGATCAGGGGGGCTGAGCTTTAATAGAACTTCAACAGGTAGATTAAACAGCTGCAGCGATGAAATGACTGTTTATTATCTCATTCACACAGACGTCATAACGCTGGTCCAACGTCATAGTAAAACCCTCTTGAAATGGTCGAGAATAATTACAATATATGACAATCTTTGATGTTCAATCACAAATACATTTTTTATTTTGATAACAATTTATATTTTTGCACAATATTTACGGAAATGCTGATGCAGTGTTGATAAGGTATGGACAAACCTGTGAGCTACTTGGTAACGGTGCGTTTCATAGATTACATTTATTGCAATGCTACAAAAAAGTACAATCTCATGGAATAACGTGACTAAAATATAAAAATAAATAAACATGTTCATACCTTTTCTCTTTCATACTCATTTGGAATAAAAAAATGGACGATGTGTATAATAAAAACTACACAGCATTTTTTGTCGACAGCCTCGGAGCGGAAGGTGCGTGTGTGTGTGCGTGTGTGTGCGTGTGTGTGTGTGTGTGTGTGTGTGTGTGTGTGTGTGTGTGTGTGTGTGTGTGTGTCAAGGTGTGGCAGGGACTTCGGAGCTTCAGAATTCAGTCAAACTGTTGGAGATGAAATTGTCTCCTCGTGTGTCTGACCATGTCCCGGAGCGCCAAAAAACCATAGAGGGCCTGAATCATTTCAGAAAGAAAACATTAAATTGAATCAATGACAATCACACAATTATAAAAAACATGCACCATACATTTACATCCAAGCAGATTAGAAATGGTTTCTAAAAGCAATATGGTGTCCTACCTGTGTGAGTATGAACATGGAGAGCACGATGTGGACGCCTCTCTCCAGGGGTTGGATGAGGATGGCTTCATTGAAGAGCTGAAACAGGATCAGTGGGAGCTGCAGCAGGGTGCTCAGCAGCCAAAATCCAGCCAACTCCGGGACCTAATACAGACACAATCATCACATGAACCATCTCTTGCAAGGTTTTGTGTGCGTGTTGCGTCGACACACACATTTGTATCGTTGTGTGTCCGTGAGTGATGCGTAACCTTTTCCTGCAGGTTCCCTGCATAACCGAGGAAGAGTCGAATCGCCTCGATCAGAGTCATCAGGATGAGAACGGTGACGAGGATGAACTTGTAGTAGTCGGGCAGGGCAGGATACTGGAGGAGGTGACAATAAAATCAATTAAAACCGCAGTTAAATGAACGCAATGACGGTGAGTGTGATCTATTCTGCATCTACATTTATTAAGTTACAAAATAGGAGAAATCACCTATTTTTTTCCTAACTAATACTTTTTTACAGGTTCATCGTAGTTTAATTGTGGTTACTCCAAATCTCGTATAAAAGATGAAATTGCTCGCTCTTTTTGGGGAATTTCAGCTTTGGACGAGTGTTACAGGTACCAGGATTGATACCTCGTAGCCTGATGATATTCTGTAAGCAGGACACACAAATGACACCACGCACATTTACATCTGGTCATTGCGCATCACTCCGCAGAATCTATTTATCTTCACATTAAAATCCTTAAGTGCAAAAAACATATCGTAAATCACATTCAAACAATATTCCTACAATGGTATGCTGTGTAACAGTGTGACATTTCTATTGACGGCCAACACTGCTCTAATTATGACGGGGAATCATCCATACGGTCCAATACTGAACTAGAAAATGCATTTCCTGCTGAAAATGTGTTGGAATGCTAACATCTGAAAGCTTGAAGCTGAAAAATAAAAAATAAATTTCTGAGTATCTGGAAATAGCTGAAATATATATATTTTTTAAAAGCTGAACAAAGCTGCCAACAGCTGAAATAGGCTGAAAATAGCTTAAACATCTGAACATATCAGAAAGGGAAACTTCCTGATAAAAATGTTGAAGAACAAACATATTGGGTGGAAATATATAACTGGAAAAGATAAGCAGAGTCTGTTTTCCGTTATGGGGGAGAAGCCTTTTTTCCCCCTGGTTCTCCTCTGATATCTCTCCATTTAAAGACAAACACACGCACGCACAAATGTTGTGTGTGACTTGCAATGCATCATAAACAAGAGTATGTGTGAGATCCGCCTCTGATGAGCCTAACATGAAACACCTGTGTGAGTGAGACATTATTAAAAAGTACTAAAAAGTTATTAAAAAGTATTAAAAAAGTTTATTTTTATTTTTTAAGTACAATTTTTTTAAATTTGTATTAAAAAGTACTAAAACGTTATAAGTTAAAAGATAATTACAAAGTTTAAAGAAGTAAAACAATTATTTAAAAAGTTATAAACAATTTAAAAAGTAATAAAGTAATACAAAGAAGGGAACTAAGTTATACAGTAGCAAGGTTCATTCTTAACTAATATGAAAAACAAAAAAAGCTACTAAACAAGTAATTTAGTTGGTATCTTCAGTCACTAATCTATAAGGATAGACGAGATCTAAACACCGAGTGGATTTTCTACAAAAGCATTTTTTAAACACTGTCAAAAAAACATGATCAAATCACCAAAATTGTAGAATCAACAGAGAGGAAAGATTCAGCCGAATGCGCTGATATGTTTGTTTGTGGGTTAAATGTGACCTGAGAAACTCTGAAGCTGCTTCTCCTCTGATATCTCTGCATTTAAAGACATACGCACGCGCACAGGGCCACACACACACGTGCACAGACGTTGGTATGTGTGTGTGGGGTTCACAAACAAGGGCCGTTTCTCAATTCAAAGTACACGACTGCAGACTTGTGTTCTTCTGGAGTCTGGTCTTGGGAGTCTGGTCTGACGTCACCACATCAGCTGTTCTTGAGATTATTCTAATTATTCAGTGTAAATTATTTTTTACAGTCGAATAAACAAAACAACCTAAAATGACATTCCGTGACTCAACAACAGTAGTATTTATAAAAAGTCATCTGTCAGTTGTTTATTTTCTCCTCCGCTATTGTTTCCGGTTGCTGGTGAAATGCATTGTGGGATATATGCTGGCCAGAGTACGCACAAGTCTCCTGTGATGCATCCTCCGGAAAGTGGGAGGATCAAGTCACATCCGGGCATTTTGACCGTGCTTTGAGAGAAGCGAACTTTGAATTGGAACATGAACTCGGGCTGAGACTGATGACGTTTCACGAGTCCACGAGGACACAAGTAGAGGAAAGGACGCACAAGTACGCATATTGAGAAACGGCCACGATTCTGTGTGAGATCCGCCTCTGATTAGCCTACTAACGTGAAACACCTGTGTGATAGAGAGACAAACGGCTCTGAATCTGATGAAAGCAACCTGTCAGAACATTTGGATTTGACAGAGAACCATAACTTCGATCCTAAAGTTGTCTCCATTAGGAGATGCTCAAGGCTTGTGTGAACGTTTACATGTCCTTAAATGTTTTTGAAGTTTAGAAATGAGTTTAATCGCAGTTCAGAAAATGTTCCTGTTTGCTTGAAAAAAGTTAAAATGTCATCAGTTTTTCAATGGAGATGTCTGAGGAGAAAGCCAGACTTCTCCCCTCTTTAATGCTTTTCTAGAAAAATCGGGGAAACTGTTGGATTCCACAGTCACATGTCTACGACAAGCACAATGTTCTCTACTACTTTATCAAAACATAATGCCTAAAAGAGTAAGAATTGTGGCCGTAGTGACGATATACAAAAATAACGTCTGCTTGATCCTGGCGTATACCGTCCCCTCTAGCGATGACGTTACAGCTCTAGACTTCCCGGCTGAATCTTCCCTCTATTGATTCTACCATTTTGGTAATTTGATCATGTATTTTTTGACAGGGTTTAACAAATGCTTTTGCAGAAAATCCACTCAGTGTTTAGATCTCGTCCATCCTTCACCCTGGTTCCTCCCTCTCTTTTTTTATTTATCTTTCTCCTTGTGACTCAATTTATTTCTCTCTTGTTCTCATGTTTGATTTTCCCTCTTCTCTCTCATTTCTTGGATTGTGATTCATATCTTTGAATATTTAGAAGATAAAGTTTTGCTTATCTTTTCCAGTTATACATTTCCACCCAATATGTTTGTGCTTCAACATTTTCAGCAGGAAGTTTCCCTTTTTGATATGTTCAGATGTTTAAGCTATTTTCAGCCTATTTCAGCTATTGTCAGCTATGTTCAGCTTTTTTTTCCAGCTAATTTCAGACATTTTCAACTATTTCCAGACATTTTCAGAAATGTAAGTTTTATTTTTCAGCTTCAATTTGTTTCAGATGGAAAGCTTTCAGCAGGAAATGCATTTTCTAGTTACACTAGTGTAACTTCCCCATTCCTGCCTCACCACCTCTGCGCCTGGCTTTACCTTGAGCTGCAGCATGACAGTTTCACTGATCCACCACAAGGGGAAGAACCACATGTTGAAGTACAGCGACATCTGGAGGTGGAGACTCGACAGCACCCGCTTGTCTGGAAGCAAAGCGACAACAGAGGCGACGTGTACCGTTAAACGATGCGCGAGGTGACCGCAGCGTTAACGTGGAGGCTGGCTCGTGGTTCACCGTGTGACACGAACGCGTCATTCTCTTCGGCGCAGGGCTGAGTCCCGCTCTGGTTGAACAACACGGTCCGAGAGAAGTCCTCCAGACGTCTTCTGAGCGCCTCCGGTAGGTCCATCGTGTAAAATGCTCCCTGCTGAACACAAACATCACAGGAGGAACACACACGCCGCCTCTTCCTCACTACAGAGTGGAAACACTCCCTCGTCTCCTTGGACACCAACGAAATCTCGCGCTCCGCTGAAATCTCGCAGTAAAAGTGTCCTCTCGTTTCATCCGCGAGTTCCTCAATGACAAAGATTGACATTTCTGGAGACATAGACGACATAAACAAGCAGGTAACATCAGCAATTATTATGGCAGCCAATGGAGCTATACCCAGGAGTAAGAATAGGATTATAAGACACTTGTTCCTTGCTGGACAGAGGATTGCGGCAAGGCAGTTAAAAGTAGGAACAAAGCATTCAGACTCGTCAGAAGAACCCACAACATGCAGCATTTGATTCAATACAAAAAAGCGCAAGCAGTGGTGAGAAGAACAATACGACAAGCTAAGAGAGAGAGTTGGAGACAATTGTGCAATAAAATAGGAAGAACTACTCCTGTGGGAGAGGTATGGGGAATGATAAAAAGGATGGGAGGAGATAGAAGGGAATGGGACTACCTAGTTTTGAAGTCTGGCCTGGTAACAGCGGTCTCCAATAAGGAAAAAGCAGAGTTAATTGTAGAGGCATTTGTGAAAATTCATAGTTCAGATAAGTTGTCGGAAGAAGAGAGAAGGAGAAGGGAGAGTAGAATTAATCAGCATGCAGGTGTGCTAGATAGGAGGGAAAGAACAAAAGATAAGATTGATGAACCTTTTACTCTGGCAGAGATGGTGAGAGCCATAAATGGATCACAACCAACATCGCCAGGGGATGATCAGGTTTGTTACATCATGCTAAAGCATTTGGGAAAGGGAGCCCTTCATAAGCTGCTGTGCCTTTATAACAGAGTATGGGAGGAAGGTAAGGTACCGAGCGTATGGAAGGAGGCGGTAGTAATCCCAATTAGAAAACCTGGCAAAGATCCCTCTAAACCTACCAGTTACAGACCCATATCACTAACATCGAATATGTGTAAGGTAATGGAAAGGATGATTACGGAAAGATTTTCATATACGCTTGAGAAGAGAGGAATGCTGGCAAGCTTTCAGAGTGGCTTTAGGAAGGGTAGAAACACCATGGACTCAGTGATACGACTAGAGACTGATATTAGAAAGGCCCAGGCAAATAAAGAGGCAGTAATTGCAGTGTTCTTTGACATTGAAAAAGCCTATGACATGATGTGGAAGGAAGGTTTGCTCGTCAAGATGCACAAAATGGGAATTGGTGGGAGAGTCTTTAACTGGGTAAAGGATTTTCTGTTTGGCAGAAAAATTCAAGTACGGATAGGGTCAGACGTATCACGTCAATACGTAGTCGATAATGGAACGCCGCAAGGCAGTGTGATTAGCCCGCTACTCTTCATCATTATGATTAACGACATATTCACAAAGATACCAGTAGATATAGGTAGGTCTCTGTTCGCTGATGATGGGGTTTTATGGAAAAAAGGAAGGAACATTGAACATGCAGTCAGAAAAGTGCAAAAAGCAATCGATGAAGTGGTGGAGTGGGGATATGATTGGGGGTTCAGATTCTCAGTGGACAAAACACAAACAGTTTTTTTCACCAGGAAAATAATTAAGGAGTCGATGAAGCTTACGATGTATGGGAAAGAATTAGAACGGGTGGGCACATTTAAATTTTTGGGGGTTGTTTTTGATTCACGGTTAACATGGGCAGATCACATTAGGAGAGTAGAGGACAAATGCAAAAAAGTAATAAATGTGATGAGATGTGTGAGTGGTAGGGAGTGGGGAGCTAGTTGTTCAGCTTTAAAAAACATCTATGTGGCCTTGATAAGATCAGCGTTAGATTACGGAAGCATAGCATATGGGTCAGCAACTAAATCTTTAATTGGTAGATTAGATGTGGTTCAGGCACAGGCATTACGAGTTTGTAGTGGAGCTTTTAAAACATCGCCAATCCCTGCCCTGCAGGTAGAAATGGGAGAAATGCCGCTGGATTTAAGAAGAAAGCAACTCATGGCAAACTACTGGGCTAATTTGCAGGGACACAAGGATACTCACCCTGCAAAAGGAGTGTTGCAGGCGGTCTGGGAGAATGGAAGGAGCCAGAAAAATAACTTTGGTCGGATAGGCAATGATATTGCAAGGGAGTGTAGGGTGGATAGTCTGAGAATAAGCCCCTCTGTGGTTTACCCGGTGGTGGAACCATGGACACTTGTGTGGCCTGAAATAGACTGGTATCTGTTAGAATTAAAAAGAGAAGAGAAAGGAAAAGTGGATTTGTTAAGTGCATTTGAATATAGAGTAATGCAGCTATACAGTGAATACACTATAATTTATACGGACGGTGCTAAGAAACCTGAGACAGGAGTGACAGGATTTGGGGTGGCAATACCAGACAAAGGTATAGGGATCAACAGGAGAACATCCGATAAGCTAGGGGTTTACACAGTGGAGATGGTGGCAGTGCTAGTGGCGTTACGATGGGTCGAAAAGGCAAAACAGGGCAAGGTCTTAATATGCTCCGATGCAGCTTCAGTTTTAGCAAGCATCAGATCTTTTCAGTCAAGTAGTCGTCAAGACATTCTCTATGAGGTCCTTCAGTCAGCCACACGGGTAAACAACAAGGGGTGTCAGGTGAGATTCATGTGGGTGCCAGCACATATAGGGGTGAGTGGGAATGAGAGGGCAGACAGTTTATCAAAGAGGGCTTTAAAGAAAGGGGACATAGAAATGACAATTAGCATAAGTAAGGCGGAGGTCAAAAGTATTGTCTGGGAAAACATCAACCAAATGTGGCAGAATAGGTGGGACAGAGAGGAAAAAGGGAGACATTTGTATCTGATTAATAGGAGTGTGAAGGAAACCAGGGTGGGAAGTTGGAATAGGAGGTAGGAAACAGTGCTGACAAGGCTACGGTTGGGCCATACTACACTCAACAGGACACTGAGAATGATTGGGAAACACCAGACAGGGTTGTGTGAAGGGTGTGGAGAAGAGGAATCAGTGGAGCATGTGGTGGTTCGTTGTAAAGCGCATGAGACACATAGAGAGGTGATGAGGAAGAAACTGGGGGAGTTGGGGGTGCGTGAGTGTACACTAAAGGGAATACTGAGCATGGAGGGGAGAGCACAGATTAGAGTATTGTTCAAGTTCTTAAAGGACACAGGGGTTTATTGTAGGGTATAGTTGGAATTATAGTATTTTATTATTATTATATATATATATATATATATATATATATATATATTTTTTTTTTGTTTTGTTTTGTTTTGTTTTGTTTGTTTGGTTTGTAAAGTGTGAAATGACGGATTAGTACTCCAGAGGGTGGCGGTAATGCACCAACAATATGGATGCCAACCGCCGTTAAATAAGAAAAAGAAGAAGAAGAAGATCCGCGAGTTCCTAAATGTCCCGCCCCTAAATGTTGAACTATGACACAACGTGCAACAAACTTCAGCTCGGGAAGATCATTTATTTTAAAGTTTAAGATGGCATCAGTGAAGCCATATCACGTTGCTGATCACCACTTCTATTGAATTTGTAGTGGTTTAGTCAATTTTGTAAAACTGGAAACAGCGCGACACAAACACACACACACACACACACACACACACACACACACACACACACACACACACACACACACACACACACACACACTCTTGCTGCTTTCATGTAATTAATAACTAACTACCTCGTGAGCACAAACATGAAAGACAGCATTTTTGGACGTCTTTAGAGGAGCGAGAAATACATGCATGTCCCAACACACCTGTGTAAACACCTGTGCACAGCCCCACGTCTGTTAATATGTGTTTCACGCTGGATCTAAACCTGTAGTGGTGTCCCCAATTCTGCCAGTCAATGAAAGTTTACAGGTGAGACTTTCACAATGTAGGGACCATTTAGTGCCCACATTAGTTGAGGATAACAACTGTAGATACAAAGGAGGCAAAAGTAAAACATCATCAGCAAAGAGACAAATACGATCTTATAGTTAGTTGTGCTTACATGAGCCTTGTGTTCTACAAATGAGACTTAACGCCACGACAGAAGAATCAAAGCCAAGACTCATAAACCCTGAAAGGTGAGCACCATGTCATGGTTGTACAGAATATTGAACATGAATACACACGGCTGCGTGAACACATATGGATTTAAATGCAGGCTGAAAGGACATCCGCTTCCCTCCTGTTGGGGGTCATGAAGCTGCGCCCTACTGTTGTTGTTGTTGTTGTTGTTGTTGTTGCTCCTGTAGTTTGTTCATTACCCTTTTGCCCCAGGTGGTTGTACCATCTCAACTGTGTTTAACAACAATTACTTGATGTTAGCACATAATTGTTGTATAACAGTTTAGCTCCACACCTTCTTTCTTGTATTAGATGTTTTCATCCTGTCTAACTATCATGTAATTCCAGGTCCTGCTTCCCATCTCGTCAGTCCAACTCCCTTCACCTGCCTCTGGTCACCTCGTTAGTCCCTCATTACCTTCACCTGGTCTTCATGTCCATCTCACCTGTTGCCCATTCCCTCGTTAGTCCCTGTCTACTTAGGTCCCCTCACTTGGTCTTGGACTTGTAAGGGGAAATCTGTTGGTTGAACTCCTTAGAGTCACAACTTACAGGTTGTCTTGTGTTTTCCCGACCAAGCCCTCGAATATTCCACAGTTTGATTATTCTGTCTGTTCCGTTCCTGAAGACAAATTTGAATTATCTGTCTCCTGAGTCGTGCATTTGGGTCCACCCTAATCCCACCGTGACAATAATACAAAAAAGTATTTTTCTAATTTATGATAACTGCACACTATATAGCATTAGTTAAGTCTGAGTAAACACTTAATTCATCATTTATAAAGCATTGTTCTAACATTAACTCTCATTAGTGTGCAGTTTATAAACACAGTCATGCCTGTTTTGATCTTGATCAATACGCTTGACAATTATGTGTTCCATTATTGGGTTTTCATACTTCATAAATGATGGATTCTCTATTTTTAAATAAAGAAATATATACATTACAAACTAATTATTAAGTACATATGATTTAGATAATGTATAAAGTGTTAGTTAATGATAAAAAAAAATTCAAATTTGCACAAATCACCTTTTAAGAATGAGTCGCCACACCACATCCACGTGGTTTTATGAAACCTGAAGCTTTCATGGCGACCAACTTTTAATTGTTTTGACCAACGGTCTAAACTGATCTGATTAAAAAGATATAATAAGCCGAAACACGTACAGTAATAACAAACATTTATACAAAAATAGGTCCTCCGCTCCGACTGTCAGTGTTCAGGCCCTAATAATAATATGTTTTTGAGGCCTCGGATATCCATTTTTAGAGGCAGAATATCAGGGTCATAGTGATATTTTATACTCAATTGGACGCGATCAGTGAGATAAAGATGAACTAGCTCAGTATCAAATATACCATTCAATGGAGAAATAATACCATAATAATATATATTAATGCAAAGAATAGAGAGATGTCGGTAGTTATTTCTTGTATTTCTAATTCGCTCGTGCACTCTCGCTCAATGGAGACACTTTCTAGGTGTCCTTTCATTTGCCTCAAGTAAAGCTATATAATATATGATATAATATATATACATATATAATATATTGGTAGTATATATATATATATATATATATAGAGAGAGAGAGAGAGAGAGAGAGAGAGAGAGAGAGAGAGAGAGAGAGAGAGAGAGAGAGAGAGAGAGAGAGAGAGAGATTATGGCCGTTTTTTTTTTCTTGATGGAGTTTAATGTTGACTATTTTTAGAACATCCCTTGCAGGCGACTCACCTGGCCGACTATATATATAGCATTTATAAATAACATTGAAAGAATAGCAGTGTCTCAAACTAATGGTTTCTCCAGTAAAATACGAAATTGTTTGTCAGATTTAGGATTTCTTTAAAAAATAAAAACTTTTTAAAATAAATATGTATCCACAGAGCTGTGGTTGTGATTTACATGAATGTTACAATCCATGCATGACCCAATATTACGAACATTGACCAGTTATCCATTTAATAACAGGTGGTAATAATAAACATATCGCATACTAATTACGTGCCGCTGTCAGTTGACGTCACAGCAGAGGGGCGTGGCTCGCGACTGTTAGACGTAAACATTCTAATGTGCTCGAGATGGAATGTTGTGAGTTCCTCGTAGAACATAGACGTTCCTTCAGAGGCTCGTGTCTCTCACTCTCTCAACCGCCTCTCACCTGTCAACACGGAGTTTACTGGAGAAGAAAAGCAACTTAAACAGAGAAATTCATCATCCAGTCAACAATAAGGTAAGAACTCAAACTGTTATTAGCTAGTTGTGCACGTGTGTTTTCAACCAGAGTCCAAGTTAAACGCCACGAAGTAACGAGCTAGCTAACGTAAAGTTTAAAAGATATTACAAGCTAGCTAGATTGTATTCGCTCTTAAACTTTACTAAAGCATATTTCCTCTGTTCTGTGAATTGTTCACTTCATATAGTTGTTTAATCCTGAGTGTCCTTACTGTATTACACAAATATACAAAGTGAAGAATTCACAGACTAGAGGAAATATACTTCAGTAAAGTTTAACAGAGATTACAAGCTAGCTAGCTAGATTGTATTCGCTCTTAAACTTTACTAAAAGCATGTTTCCTCTATTCTGTGAATTGTTCACTTCATATAGTTGTTTAATCATGATTGTCTTTACTGTATTAAACCAATATATTAAGTGAATAATTCACAGACTAGATAAATTATGCTTCAGTAAAGTTTAAGAGCTAATACGAGATTGTATTAACGCTAGCTCTTAAACTTTACTAAAGCATATTCCCTCTGGTCTGTTGTCAAATTGTTCAAGTCAAATCATTGTTTAATCAAGTAAATAAACTAATTTTCAGACCTATTATCAGCACAATTACTATACAATGAGTTATATATCATATTTTATATGAATGGTTTATGAATAAAACATGTGAGCTGTATTTAAATGTATCATGTTATGCAGGTGAAAGCATTTTAAAACCTCCTATGTATTGTGAGCTATCTTTTTTAATTCTTTAAAAATGCTTCATGTTTAATAAAAGTATAAAACAAGTTGTGTAAAATATTTCTCTGCAAAGTTAGTAGGAACTGTAGCTGTCAAATAAGTGAAGTCAAGTGCACAGCACTTTCCTTTAACTGTAGTTCAGTGGAAGTAGAACACACACAATTTTGTTTTACAGGGGGAACTTTCCCTCCAGAAATAGTGATTTCTTTATTATTATTATTATTATTATTATTATTATTATTATTATTATTATTATTATTAATAGTATTAGTCTTCTCAATATTTGCCACAGGAAGAGAGATTGAACATGACTTCTAGCGTGGACCGTTTTACACTGGCCACATCCTCAATGTTGGCTAACATTGAGGATGTGGTTAGTGCTTCAACACCACCTCCTCCACCTCCACCTCCACCACTTCCACGGCCCATTGATTCTGCCAACTTAGACCCCCTGACCTTTGTACAGCCAGCTCCTCTGTGCAGTCAGTCAGCTTGTAGCCATCCCTTTACCCAGGCACAGGTAAGATACTGAGAAGAAGTTAGGGGGAGATATCATTTAGATCTGAAGGGATGAGTCCATGAATGAAATGTCGATATAGAACTATTTGGATAATCAATGAATTGTGTTGCAGAATGATGACCTGGACGACCTGCTCGAAATCCTGCATGGTATGGTATCTACAGCTCCACCACCACCGTCACCTCCATCGCCTCCAAAGTCCAGCCATTCAGTCGACCTTGACCCCCCGACCCTCGTGCAGCCAAGTGCCCTGTACGGTCAGGCAGCGCTCTGTGGTCATGCACAGGTAAGATACTAAGAAGCACCAGTAGGATCGTCTTTAGTGGCGTCTTCTGACAGACGGTTGACACTGTGGCAGCTTCTCTAACCAGCTGCTCTGTGTTTGTTTGTGTCTCCAGGATCAAGTGTATCTTAAGCCGCAGCAGCTCCAGACCCTGCCTCTTTATGGATACCTGTAAGTAGCACACACCATGAATATACACACACTCACACACACATGCGCGTGTACACAGATATCGAGCTTGTGCTTCTTCCTTTAAACACAATCTTTCTATGAACTAGGCCAGATGGACAGGCGGTGTACATGCTGACTCCACCGACTACACCGACCACTTTACCGACTCCACCGACCACTCCACCGACTCCACCGGCCAGCGCTCCGACAAAGTAAGTGAGCTCCGCTCTTTTGGCCACATTCACCTTTTTTTTAATTTCTCTGCAGCTGTTGGATTAAAGTGTCAGTTATTTGTACCAAGCTTCCTGCATGAATAATATAATCTGTCTGTCTTAATGAACAACAGCGCAGACAAAGATGCCTTCCTCCCATGTCTTGTATCATTCTGCTCACTTTGTGTTTCTTCCTAAAATGCTTTTGCTTTTCTTCTGTGTTCCTACAGAAAGAGGAAGCGTGTGGAGCAGCACCATGAGGGCCCCTACGTGAAGAAGCCGCCCAACGCCTTCATGCTGTTCATGAAGGAGCAGAGGCCAAACTACGCGGCCCAAATGAAGTTGAGCGGGTCTGCTGTGGTCAGCGCCGTTCTCGGGCAGAAGGTACGTGTGTTTGCTCTGTGAGACTCTCAATGCGACGCAACCTTCATGACAGTTCGGTAAAACACTCTGCATGTGTGCTTGATGATTCTTTCCTCTGACTCTAAATATTCACATCTTGACAGAAACTTTTGATAACTTAATGCAAACGGTTAGGACACAAATGCACCGTGGGAGTCTGTGGGAGCCCGCTCTCATTAATGTTGTCCTCTCGCCACAGTGGAAGTCTCTGTCCAACGAGGAGCAGGCCAAGTACTACGGACAGGCCGACGCTGAGAAGCGTCTCCACGCTCAGTGCCACCCTGAGTGGACCTCCGGCAACAACTACGTATGTACAACTCATGTTAACGCCAGAATACTACAGCTTACGAAGCAAAGTCACTGAAAGAGTTGTTCGGATCAGCACACGTCGGGTGGAAAGTCTAACGTGTTTTGTTTTTGTGCAGGGAGTAAAGAAAAGGAGAGACCGGAGCAAGGCCGGAAAACTGGCAGCCAAACTGTCTGAAGGTAAGACGATACTCTGAGGACCGCAGCTCCTTTTCATGTGAAACGGATGATAACTGTAATGACAGGCTCCTATTGGACTTGGATAGTCAGACAGTCAGCATACATAGAGTAAGACGCGTTTACCATGTTCTACCCAGTTGTAGAGGATTGATCCGTGTTGTTGTTGGTTTGTACTGCAGCTTCTTACTCAGCAGACGTCACCCAGCTGGCCAAGAAGCAGCGTGCCGCCTCAGTGTGCACACAAGTGGTGGCTCCTCCCCAAAATGTCACATGGATAATGGAGACCGTCCCCTTCCGGGGTCCTGAAGGACAGTGAGGTTAGTATATTCTCTCTGTGTACAACAATATTCCCTTCAGGCTTAGAGGAAACTCTAAATTATCATTTTGAATCAATCAGAATCATGAAGGGGTTCTCCTGAAGCTCAGGGGTCTCCCTCAAACCCCAAACATGAAATACACAAATTCAAAATGTAATTAATGTTCTTTGTTTCTGCCTCACTGGTTCAACATAATCAGTATTCATATAATTGCGTTGTATGATGTGGACTATAAAGAAGTACTAGTATCTGTTAACGTTGTGACTCTAAACTAAACTTTACTTTCCGCAGCCCGGTGAACATCAAGTTGGCGTCTGAAGACGGGATAGATAGTAACTGACCCAAATGAAGACGAGGGAGAGCGCCATGCTCGACACCATTCTAGGACAGAAGGCCCCTCCCCTTCCTCGTGAGGCAGCTGGACGCTGCACACCGCCTCCTCTGTTGCCGTGCCCCGCACTGGTTCCTGGCAAACTGGTGGGCCGACTCCCAGTGGTCATCCGGTCATGTCGGAGCCCGGTTCGTCTCACAGGACAGAGACGTGCGTCTGGAAGCTTCTGCCCTGATCTGTGTGGAGGACTTCAGGGGCCACATCTGCTGGACATCCCTCCACCACAATCGTCTCCAGGTCTGGCAGGCGGTCATCTTTCTGTGGCGGCAGTCGTCCTCCAGGCCACGCCTCTGTCGGCCCAGGAGAACCCCTGGCAGAGGGGGGGGAGGGGCAGTACTCACCCCCAAGTTACTGCATGGAGCTCTGTCTCTCAGAGCCCTGGTCACCACCACCAGCTGAGGTCTCAGGTCCAGGACTCTGCTCCACTGACCTCACAAAGTCTCAGGTCCTGGATCTGCTACACTGACTTCATGAGGTCTCAGGTCCTGGATCTGCTACACTGACCTCATGAGGTCTCAGGTCCTGGATCTGCTACACTGACCATACGAGGTCTCAGGTCCTGGATCTGCTACACTGACCTCACGAGGTCTCAGGTCCTGGATCTGCTACACTGACCTCACGAGGTCTCAGGTCCTGGATCTGCTACACTGACCTCACAAGGTCTCAGGTCCTGGATCTGCTACACTGACCTCACAAGGTCTCAGGTCCTGGATCTGCTACACTGACCTCACAAGGTCTCAGGTCCTGGATCTGCTACACTGACCTCACGAGGTCTCAGGTCCAGAGGCAGTGTCTGAGAGACAGAGCTCCATGCAGTAACTTGGGGGTGAGTACTGCCCCTCCCCCCCTCTGCCAGGGGTTCTCCTGGGCCGACAGAGGCGTGGCCTGGAGGACGACTGCCGCCACAGAAAGATGACCGCCTGCCAGACCTGGAGACGATTGTGGTGGAGGGATGTCCAGCAGATGTGGCCCCTGAAGTCCTCCACACAGATCAGGGCAGAAGCTTCCAGACGCACGTCTCTGTCCTGTGAGGCGAACCGGCTCCGACATGACCGATGACCACTGGGAGTCGGCCCACCAGTTTGCCAGGAACGCAGGCGGTGTGCAGTCCAGCTGCCCCACGAGGAAGGGGAGGGGCCTTCTGTCCTAGAATGGTGTTGAGCATGGCGCTCTCCCTCGTCTTCATTTGATAATAAATACATGGTTGCATTTAAAGGCAGTTTGTTCTTGTGTCTTATTCGTATCAATAAACACGACACATATACCAACGGTCCTCTACCGAGTCGGACCGGCTCCATCAGGCACTCCAGCCCAACATCAAAGTCCTCCGGTGGTCCGGCTGTTCCTACTTGGTGGGAGAGCTGCGTAGCTTCGTTATTTAAAGATAATGCGGTCAGAAGATCTGTTCATACAGACTTTCCTGGAGAAGGACCCAGAGCAGTAAACATAAACGTGTGTGACGAGTCACATTTTAATGCTGTCAATTTTGAAGGTGAATAGAAATGCCAGAAACAACTGTTCATCTTCTATTATTTGAAATGGGGATATAACTACTAAGAACTTCAATGTTTTAATTTTGTATTGGTACGTACAGTATCCATAAAAGCACTTTTGTTTGTAGAGGGTATAGAGGGTCATAATTTGCTTAAATGTCCTTACAGGTGCTTGAGAGTGTTTTGCACAGTTTATGGAATTAATTGAATCCTAACTTTGAGTGTGTAATACATTACCGTGGACCGTTTTTACCGACACATGTTCAATGTATATTCTTTATATATTCAAAACAGTTATTCATGTAGACCACTAGTCTGAGACATTGTTTACAGCTTTAAAAAAAATTAATAAAAAGTGCTGATGATTAATGATTTAAATGTTAATTTAAGAGCAGTTTTAACTGGCAGTTTTATGCACTTGTGCTTTCACTCGCGCGCTCACGCGCACGCGCGCCAGAACAAGTGACGCGCAGAGTTTGACAGGAGTTGACTCCGACAGTGCAAAGTGAAAGTAACTCCGTCTGAGCGGGAGAACAATGGCTGAGGGCCCGGACTTGTTCGACTGCTCCATCTGCTTGCAGTTACTGAATGACCCCGTGACGACGGCCTGTGGACACAGCTACTGTCTGCGGTGCATCAATGCCTTCTGGGACGAGCCCAATACCCACAGAGAGGGTTACAGCTGCCCCCAGTGCCGGCAGACATACACACCGAGGCCTGTCCTGAAGAGGAGCATACTGGTGGCTGCCCTGCTCGAGGAGCACGAGCGGACAGCGAGTCACAACGCTGCCGCAGCCGCAGCTGCCGCTGACGCCCTAGCTGCCGCTACCGCGCCCGGCGATGTGCAATGTGACGCCTGCACGGGGACGAAAAGAAGAGCGTGGATGTTCTGCTTCGAGTGTTTGGCTTCTTACTGCGAGACTCATCTGAAGCCTCACTTCGAGGTGGCCACGTTGCGCTCGCACAATCTGATCCAAGCCTCCGCGAGGGCCAAGGACAGCCTGTGCGGCCGCCACGGCAAACTTCTGGAGATCTACTGCCGCTCCGATCAGCAGTTCGCGTGCGTGATGTGCGTGATCGAGGAGCACACTTCCCACGACACGGTGACAGTGGCGGCAGAACGGTGTGAAACGCAGGTAATTCAGGTTGGAGTCGTTGTTAAGGTCCCCGGGGAGGTTTGTGTAAACACCTCTGTGTGTCAACAGGCACATCTGGAGCGAGGTAAACGGGAAGTGGCAGACCGAGTGCTGCACTGCGAGAGGAAAATGAGAGAGCTGAGGCAGGCTGCAGACTCCATCAGAGTGAGTACTTCTACTACTCATGATTGTGTTTGTTGACTTTTAAAGCTCCCGGTACAAGAAAGTCAGTGACACATTTACTGTTTTCCAGACTGATACAGAAAGGAGGAAAAAGGTGTAATCTGTGGGCCATTTCACTTCTCTCAGTGCACATAATAAGTGTTTGACAGCCAAGAATGTTGAAGATTTTATGCTGTAACAATATGATGTAACCCAAAATAGTCATCACTCATAACGGGACATAACGGGACAGTTTCCTATACAAAGGATGCCAAATGGACGGCGTGTGATGACTTTGAGCGACTGTGTGTTGAGCGCATCCGTATATTCGTCCACTCTGCGGAGAGGAAGCGCTCTGAGATGAAAGAGAAGCTTGGAGAGGCAGAGAAAGCCGGAGTGGACTGGACCAACGGTCACATCGGCCAACTGGAGCGTGAAGTGTTGGAGCTGAGGAGGAGAGAGGATGATCTCGACCAGCTCTCACTGATAGAGGACCCCATTCAGTTTCTGAAGGTGATGACACTATTGGAGTCTTTAAAGTATATACAAATGTGTATCTAATTAGTTTGAAATTAATTTAAAAGGTATGTTGTCACAGAATGTGTCTGTTGCCCTGTGCAGGGTGTCCATGCTCTGGGTGGCCTCCCTGTGTTCACAGACTGGCATGAAGGACTTGACACGCTGACCGAGTTTACCTCCACACAAACGGATAAACTGATAAATATCTGCAGCAAAGAGAAAAAAGAGTTACTCAGTCACTCTAAAGAACATCTGCGTAAGTAGGACCAATTCGGATCTCTAAATTACATAATGACGTCTGCTCTGTATATTTTCTATTATTGTGCAGACGGAATGATCAGTTTTGTTGTTGTTTATTCCATCAGTGTCAAAAGTGCCAAAGTTGCCACAGACAAACAAAACCTCCAGGACGGACCTTTTGGTGACATGTAGCAGTAAGCACAGCGCTCATTCACTTTGCTCAAATATAAACATAAAAAAGCTTCACTCAGCCAAATGAATGTTTCATCTTTCCCTGCAGAGGCCACCGTGGAGCTGGACCCCAACACGGCGGCCGCATGTCTTTGCCTGTCCGACGGAAACCGAGCGATATCGTGGGGCGCCGGGGACCAGGCTCACCCGGATCACACCGACAGATTCTCCTTCTACCACCAGGCGCTGTGCCAAGGGGGCCTCGAGGGCAGCCACTACTGGGAGGTGGAGTGGGACGGTGGCGTTGTCGACCTGGCCGTGTCGTACAAAGGCATTCAGAGGAAGGGTCTGGGCGGAGGGGCCTGTTTCGGCCACAACGACCTCTCCTGGAAATTAACCTGCTCCTCCTCCGGCTGCACATTTTGGCACAATAATCTCCACAAAGGCCGGATGCCTCCGGTTCTTTCGCGCAGAGTGGGCGTGCACCTCGACCACGCAGCAGGGCAGCTGGGCTTCTACAGCGTGTCCGGCTCTGACACTTTGACACTGCTGCACCTCATCCAGACCACCTTCACGGAACCGCTCTTTCCTGGGTTCTCTGTTGATTTGGGTGCAATGCTAAAAATATGCAAAATCTAAGCCAGTTTATTTTTCAACTTGGCAACCACAGGAACCTTGTTCAATTGTTTATGTATCTCATCAAAGATCCCACGGTTTTATATGAGGTAGTTAAACACACTGCTGATTGTTTCGTTGTAAGAAGACTTTAAGATAAACCATATTTCTTCATTCACTGTTCTTTTTGCTCTAAAATGGAAAAATGCTCCCTCGAGCCTAAATTGATCAAGTCAGAGCACGTTAACTTGTTACCTGATTCACGTTATGAAAATATGTTGGCACATAGAATGTGTTGAATGTTGGAGGACCACAATGGAAATAAGCCATTTCAGGTTTGTTGTTTTAATTCTTGATGCTTATTCTGTATTTTTACTTTTCAGCAACCTAGTAATTCAAGCAGGATATATTTTCTCTAATGTAACTGATTCAAATAAAAGGCTTTGTCAATGACATGTCATTTCATTTGATTTAATAATATTGATAATATTTACATTCAATGTTCTAAATATGTTTTGCAAACACCTCAACATAATTCACTCATTTACAGGCCATTTTCACAAAAGTCAAATAACAGTCCCCAGTTGCACAGAGTCACAGACTTTGATAGTAACACGCAGCGCCAGCGCCACTAACGGTAGATCTAATAATGAAGGCAGTCATAAAATGGATTCAATAGATTTGTTTGTGTAGGAGCAATCCACCGTGTCGTAGAACCGCAGACAGGCCTTGTAGTGCAGCAGCTTCTCGGTCAGCGGGCTGATGGTCAGGCCTTTACCCTGCACCGTCAGGTCTTTGTACCTGGACAGCATCAGTGAGATGAGAAGGATGATGCAAAATGAAGTATAACTTGTATTCCACATGTTTGTATGTATTCTGTGAGCTGTGGGCCTACCTGTTAGATACGCTCCAAAACACCACGGTATTAACAGCCATCAGCGTGGCCAGGAGGAAGAAGAACCTCTCCAGATTCCCATCATGCAATATGTTTGGGTAGAAGTTACCTGTAAACGAGCATCAACGTGGTCACATCAGCATTAGTAGCATCTTTTTTTTCCAAATCAAAATTCCAGTGTCACTGTAATGTTGTTCTTGGAAGAAAGCAGGCAGCACATTATTATTGGTGCTCATTTTACCCCCGGAAAGAAAGAACGCCAGCTGAATGAGGAAGGCTCCCAGAAAGCAGCCTCCTCCGTAGGACAGAGTGAGGAAGTGCAGGGAGATCCCTCTGATGTGGCTCGGGGTCAGCTGGAAAGATATGAGGGAACCTGCCAGAGAAGAAGTGACGGCAGGAACGTGTGATCATCATCCTGCTGTGTACTTGTGACATACAGGCCAACATTTGTGACAGCGGTCAAAAGGTCTTATTTTTTGGTGCCAGTTTGTGCTAATCTGATGAAACCTGCGCCGAGTTAAATGACGGAGCCCATACGTCTGTCACATACATGCAGGAGTGACGAGAGCCTCTGCGAGACCGAGCAGGATGTACTGAGGAGCCAGCTGGAAACATGGCATGGACGACACCTGCAGAACCTTTCCAGACAGGGTCTGCTCCACCAGAGGGTACGCCTTCCTCCACAGCTCAGACAAACCTGCCACCAGGACCGACAGGGTGGCACACGCATGGCCTAGAGCTGGAAGGGGAGGATGGACAGGGAGGGGTTGATGAGAGAGAGGGCTGCAGAATAATTACGGGAGGAAATAGGGAGGATGAAAGAGGCAGAAGAGCGAGAGAAACGTTAGAATGACGTGTGCATTAGTCGGGGTGTGCGCGTGTGCACAGAGAGATACTCACTGATGACTTTTGCAGGCGCCAGAGGGGTTTTTTCCTTGGAGAGGTAGCAAGTGGTCACACATTCGATCAGCGGCGCTAAGAGCAGCAGAGGTAGGATACTGATCACATTCATGGTGCCGATGGGCAACAGGAGGTTGTGCAGGTGAAGATTTGAGTTCATTGTCTGTATGTAGTAACTTGAGGGAATCTGTAGAAAACATATTCTTAGCCTCTCTGCGTGTGATAAAACATATACATGAGCCCTTTTCATGCTTTATAATAAAGACCCAGACTATTCCCAGTGACCTGCCTGTGTGATGCAGGCTCTGTAAAGCAGCTGGAGGCTATAAAGAGGGAAGAGCTTGGCCAGGACTTTGACGTTTTCCACATGTGTTTCGCTGTAACGCCCGCCATTGTTCTCCTTGGCCCGGTCCAGCCAAGACCCCACGTCTCCACTCAGGTGGCGAGAGTGGAGGCAGCACATCTTGAAAGAGTTCAAGAAAACTCCCAGTGTGGTCAACAGAGATCCGGCTGCAGTGTGACAGACACACAAAGGTGCATGATGAAGTGTATGTAGTGTGCCTCTATAAAACTCTTTTTTATTTGTCTCTCTCTTCTTGTGTACGTTACCTTTATGTGGTTTATAGGTGAGTTTGTTCTGCATCATGTGTATGGCGATGAGAGCCAGCAGCACCGAGGTGAAGGGGATGAGGAAGCCAAGGTTTTTGGCCACAGACTGCTGGATGTAAGCAATACCCAAAAACACCACAGTGGAATTCAGGTTGACCAGCCAGTAGAACCTAAACATGAATAAAACAAACATCACACTACTTTGCATGAACATACTGTTTGCAGATGTCAACTAATAACACATTTCCATCTCCTCATAAGTCGACACATCATTGTTTTGCCACGCTAGTGCCGTGAAACCATCTAGACGTGTTGAAGCTGAAGCCCACTTTGCTGATTCGTTACCTCTAGTGCCACTATGATGTTGCATTTATTTTAGTGACTACTAATGAGTGGATTCTCAAGAAATTCAGTGATTCATGATGAATTGTATTAACTGTGATGATCCCCTGACTCCATCATTGGGTCGTTTAAATTTCCAATTACTGTCAAATGAACTCCAATCACACAAGCCTCTTGCCACCCGGGCATTAGAGTTCCTGCTTGCTCTCCATAATCAACCCAGAACTGGCAAGGTGCTCTAATGTCCTGTCTCTCTGTAGTATAACTGAGCCATAAAGAACCTGTGATGATTAAACAGACCTGAGTAGAAATATCAATGGACCATTTGGTGTCTGATATTTTTTTTAATTATATTTTATTATAGGAGAAAAGACAATACATAGACATAACACCTAGAGGACAACAAAACAGTGGACAAAACATCGAAAAGTCAGAGTACTGGAGGATGGTGTGTGTGTGTGTGTGTGTGTGCATCTCAGACGGCAACACCACTCACCAGTTGAAGAAGGACAGGAGCTGGTGCTGATTGTAGCACTGCAGGCTGTAGGCTCCCATGGGACACAGGATGGCCCGGATGCCGCCGATGCCCAGCGCAGCAGCCAGCAGGCCGGTGTAGAACAAGATTTGCTGGTCCCGAGGTTTCAGCTGGTGCGTCATGTGATGAGTGTCAATGTAGAAGTCTTCAAACGGGAATGCCACCACGGGCAGCATGGCTGTGCCTGGAAGTGGAATGCATGGCACGTAGTTGTGTCTGGAGTTCAAGCAGCAGTGTGACTTCTCCAAAGCAGATCCATGACTAAGCACCTCGGAAGAATTTCTAACGCACGTGAAATGAACTCAGATATTTGTGCAACTTTCTTGTTCATGTCGCAGATACACATCTTATCTTCTAAACTGTCAGATTTGAGCCTCATTACATTACAATACATCTAATCTTATCACAGAAATCAACTATAGTTGTTGCACACATTTCATCACATCAGACAACATGCAGTAACCATCAACCGTGTCTTACCGAAGAAGTGAAGTAAAGCACACACGTAGAGCACCTTGCTCCTTCCCAGGCAGGTCTCTGCAAACCACCCAACCAGAACAGGGGTCAGGGTACTGGCTCCTATGAAGCACAGGTTGACTGTCGCAGCCAGGTAGTTATCATAGCCCAGCTTCACAGTGCAGAAGAGAATCGTGTTGCATACAATGCCAAAGAAAGTGAATCTCTCACACAGCTCCACAAGCAGTACACAGATGATAACTTGGATCTTCTTGCAGGACTTCCTCCGTGGTGCAGAGTCTGGACGCAGCCGGCCTCTGCACTCTGGCAGTCTGTGAAGGTCCCCGACCAACATGCCACCTGACCAGAGAGCTGGCTGCTGGGCTGCTGGGCTGCTGGGCTGCTGGGCTGCTGGATGCAGTCAGTAAGGGACCAAGCAGAGCTCTGAATGAGAGCTCCTGCTCTTCGGGGAGAGGACCAGAGCTGGAATCCCTCACCCTGGTGTGACTCTGGAGACACGTTGGATCGGACACGTGCCGGCAGCTGATTATCCTCCTGGGTCGTGATCTTTCGCAGAACTGGAGACGTCTAACAGGTAACTGACATATTAGACACAATTGTATCCAGGAGGAGTGATAGACGGGAGCGATTTAGGGAGCGCCCCAGAAATATTTCTATGATTACCGACAAGCTACAGACACGTGGTTGTTGCTGCTGTTTCATTGATGACTTATTCAGAGCAGTGGTGGAAAGTAACTCAGTACATAAGTACTGTACATTAGTACAGATATTCCAGTACTTGAGTGTTTAAGTCTTATCGTACTTTATAGTTATGCTTCATTATTTTTACTTTACTGACATTTTGAATGCAGGACCTGTAATGCTAACTATTTCACTGTGGTATTGCTACTTGTAATTAAAATACAAAACGAAATAATGATTTGCAATAAACAAAGTCAGAGGCTAATTGTTATTCAGCAACTCAGGGAAACTAGAACATGTTGCTTATCAAGTGGGCTTCAGCATTAAAAGTCAACAAACAACACAACAAATGAATGTAGTGCTGCAAGTAATTAAAAACATTCACAAAATACCACATGTGTTTGTGAAAGCAGCCTTTCAGTTTGCAAGCTCAAAATAGAACCTTCGCTGTTAATTAAAGTGATAATGTTGAGTGGGAGTGAGACAGATTCCATGCCATGGGCAGGTCAATTTAAACTGGATCAAAGCAGCTAGGAATAACTGTCAGTTATTACAGGGAATGAACTCATCATCTGAAGCACAGCAAGCACAGCAATGACAGAACAGAATAACACTGGAATAAAAGACTACACAAAAACCACGGGAGGAAAATATCAAGATTTCACAGTAATAATAATCACCAAAATAAGATAACATAAATCATTTGAGCAAATCTGAATAATATTGTGGTATCTACAACCTCTGTAAAATAAAGCTTGTTTATCTTCTGAATGTTTTTGAGCTTAATTTCATAAGATACATGAGCTGCAGTTAATTTAGCTCATGAATTTCAGACTGTTTTCTGTAGGCCTGAATTATTTGTGTGCCTAGCCCTAGACCAACAGTACAGACACAGTAGAATAGCCATTCAGATATATAAAATAATAATAATATTAAAAAGGACCAATCAAACAATCGTATACATGTAGCCCCTTATATTATTATTTGTTTTACATTATGCTATTGTTAGAATATTTACATGCAATAGCTCTTTTACTACATGATTAAAAACAACTTATTAGATCTAGATCTTTCTGTCATTGTATTATATTTGTTTGTGTGTGTGTGTGTATATATACATGTTTCATTTTACATACATATATGCTTCATTTTGTATTTTATATTTTACTTGTATACTCTATATCTTTCATCCCTGTTTTTCATATTTTATTTTATATTTTATTCTCGTGTGTTTAGTTTATTGGTGCTGCTACTGTGACGACAAATTAATAAAGTATATATCTATCTATTTATCTAGACGACGTGTTGACAGTCACTTTCACGTTGATGACGTATTTACGTATAGAATGACATACGCGCGTCAAGCCTCACCATGGTTACTGCGGCGGCGTTGGGCCGTGGTGCATCATGGGAACAGAACTGTTTGCGAATCAGTTCAAGCGCTAGTGAAAAGAAACGAGCACAACACTGGGACTTTTCTACAAATATACGCTAAAAAGGTGGGTTACGAAATGTTCACAGTTCTTCCGAGTGCAGCACACACGGACCGCGGTGTTGGCTCGCATACTACAGAGGATGAGACCTTCGTAGTAGCACGTTATTTATAATATTCGAGCTAAGTTTGCTAACCCACGCTAGCTAATGGTTTCCTTTTAGAGCTAATGTTAGCCCCCACTTTGTGAACCATTAAAACATGTTCGTAGTTTATGTTACTTAAACGTTGCATAGGTGTGTTTGAGGTGAAGTTACAGAAACAACGCACGCTTCACTTAACCCTCCTGTTACCTTCAAATTTACTATCATCTTTTACCCTTTTTAACCCCAGCAATTAAAACCTCCAGAAAATGATTAGAATTAATATTGTTTCCCAAATTAAATGTGAGGTACTTTATTGTTGTTTATTGACTACCTAAATAGCCCTTTAAATAAATAAAAAAGTTGATATTTCTTATATGTTTTACACAGTGAAAAACAGCCTGGGGTCAAATTGACGCCGACGCGTACAAGTTGTGTTCAGGACATTGAAAACATATCATCATGTGAATGTTATGTTTTCCCAGTTGTCCCCAATAAATTAGGAAAAGTCATGAAATATGAAGCAAAAAAAATAAATGTTAATAATTCTTTTAGAGACGTCAAACATTGAATGGGGTCAATTTGCCCCCAAAGGTAATAGGAGGGTTAACCTAACGTGATGTAACACATTGTCACGTGTCCACCTTGTGTTCAGACACCGGCTGGCTATGTCTGGAGGGAGTTTGCCGAGCTGTCCTGCCTCTGTGTCCCGGGGCTTCAGCTCAACCCCTGTCAAAACGAGCCAGGGGAAAGACTTCACATCCAAGGGCTTGGACGATGGCGTCCTATCTGACGACGAAGACACATTCTCTTTGCTTTCTCCCATCTATCACGACAGTTTTGACAGCGATGAAGACCTGGAGTCCAGAAGGAGCGACGACTCCAAGCTCAGCGTTTCACCAGTCAGGTGCTCCTGGATCAGTCAAGTTTAAGCCTCCTGTTACCTTAACATTTACTAAATTCTTTTATCCTTTTTGACCACAGCAGTTAAAACCCTCCAGAAAATGATTAGAATTAATATTGTTTTCCAAGTTTAAGTGTAAGGTACTTTTAGTTTGTTTGTTGACTACCTAAATAGCCCTTTAAATAAATTAAAAAGTTGATATTTGTTATATGTTTTACACAGTGAAAAACAGCCTGGGGTCAAATTGACCCCAAAGAAGTTGTGTACGGGAGATTGAAAACATATCATCATGTGAATTTTAGGTTTTCCCAGTTGTCCCCAATAAATTAGGAAAAGCCATGAAATATGAAGCCAAACAAATTCTATCAATCATCTGTTTAGAGATGTTAAACATTGAATGGGACAGATTGACCCCAAAGGTAATAGGAGGGTTAAACTGCTTAATAGAAATGTGTTCACGGCCAAAGAGTGCCCGACTCACCCCGATAAAATGTAAGTATTCAATTGAATATCTGTTTTTGTTATAGATGTGAGCTACCAAGAACCCCTTCAGTGCAGATGTTGGATGCTGTTGCACCAGCAGGTTCGCCGTCTCTCAGTGCATGGGAGCTGTGGCTGGTGAACAAAGCCAAAGAAGACCGTTTCAAATTGGAAAAACAAGCAGAGGAGGCAAGCCACAGTGACTTATCATTTGTATACCTGAAGCAGTGGTTACTCTCCTTACATCCCATAGCTTTTTGTATGTTTCATTGTTTCCATACAGCTAACCATAATTTCCCCCTTTTTTATGAAATACATTTTATGATTCTAAAACTTGTTTCTATCCTTTTTATTTACAAATTAGGAGCAGTTACAGAAGGAAAAAAAAGAACAACAAGAAAGGGAGCGGGAACAGAAAAAGATTGTCATGGAAAAGAAGATGCAAGAATGGTTAAAGATGAAAATAGATCAGGTAAGCCCCTCCTACTTTAAAGTCAGTAAACCTGTGTTTAATTACACAGTAATTGTTATTTTATTTCTTCATGCAATCCCAGGATAAGCAGGAGCAACTCATAAAACTGAGCAAGGAGGAAGAGGAGATACAGAAGCAGCAGGCGAAGCAGAGGGAGGCTGAACAGAGAGCTCAACAGAAGTACAAAGTCTGGCTGCAGAAGAAGAACCAGGAACAAATGGAATTGGAGAAGAAGGAAAAAGTAATATGGAGTTATTCTGCTTTCAATTACCATTTCTGTTATATATATATATATATATATATATATATATATATATATATATATATATATATATATATATATATATATGTTATATTTGACCAGCAGAAACCAACAACATTCTGATATATCCTTTTATCTTGACAGGAGGCAGCGGCCCTGAAGGAGGAGCAGGAGGAAGAGCGCCACAAGAGGGCAGAGGAGAAGTTTAAGCACTGGCTGGCAAAAGCCAATGAAAAGAGCCGAGCGACTCCAAAATCACCGTGCTACCCAACAAGTACGTTCATTTAAGTCATCTGGGAAATTCTACCGAGGCTTTATCAATTCTGGACTAACTCACACCATAGCAGGGTTCGTACAGTCATGGAAAACCTGGAAAAGTCATGGAATTTTAAAATGGTCATTTCCAGGCCTGGAAAAGTCATGGAAAAAACGGAAATCATAAAAGTTTTGGAAAAGTCATGGAACAAACGTAAATCATAAAAGTTTTTGAAAAGTCATGGAAATTTGTTATAATTGCATGTTCATCTTCGCCGAGTTTGAAATAATTAGTATATTTTATATTTTTTTATATAAGAAAGACGCTCAAAATATAAGCCGGCGTACGCTCTCAATACGCAACATTTTCTACATTTTGCATGTTTATACCGAGATCTCAGTTTGGTCATGGGAATTTGGAAAAGTCATGGAAATCCATTGGTCAACATTTGTAATAACCGTGCCATATGATTACACCTTTAATGTTGGCCTTGGGTGTCATGGCAGCTTATCTATTTAATGTGCTCTGCTGTTCTCAGTATTCTATTGCTTTGATTTCTTACAGGTCCCTACGAGAAATCCTACTCGTCACCCAGCTTTTACAATCCAATCCCCTGGAAGCCGATTCATGTCCCTCCTCAGGAAATAACACTGAATACGACATCTGTGAAGAAACCTCAGAAACAACCAAGATGCCAACAAAGCCCCAGCAGCGCGTTCAGACTGAGGAGCCGTGCCAGCGCAGCGCAGAGAAGATGACACAGCCGGCTGTGACTGGTGCTGGAGCTCAGTTGCGGCTCAACAATGATTTCACCGGTAACTCATCCCCGTCGCCACAGCTCCTGAGGCTCTGTTGAATCAGAGAAACATTTCTGTACTAATACGAACAATCTACCTACCTTTTCAATATTTTGGTTTGCTTTATTGTTGCACACTGGAGCGATTTTGTAATCAGGAGCTCAAATTACTTTTGTATGTAAGGATGTCTGAATTGGTACATGAATTTAAAAAGATGATTATATGTTTAAGGAAGTCTGCTTTCGTACTACGATAATGTCGAGCATAACTGTTGTCATGGCGAGACATTTAAAAGCCTGGAGTTTATTTAGTTGTATCCTGTTAATTGAATCAATTTGCTATTTGGATATCAAAGTGATTTTTTCCTGTCGTGCTGTCGCAATAAACGGTTGAGAAAACTACATTTCTTTGTATTTAATAAAGCATAACCACTCACACCACAGCTGTGGTCATGGCCAAAGATAGACCCGGCTTGGTCAAGTGCCCCTCACACATTGTTCTGTGTCCAGCTGTGCCTTGTTCCTCTGTGGGCTGAGATGACGACAGAACGAGTGGAGGGAGGGGGGGGAGAGAGAGAGAGAGAGAGAGAGAGAGAGAGAGAGAGAGACTGATTCAGAGCAGTATGCTCTCTGTTCACATCACACTGTGACACCAATGTATGCAGCCTGAGGTAAAATGATTTCAGTTACATTCTGTGTCTTTAACGACACTCTTTCTCCGTCAGTCGGGTTTTGCCGGTTCTTGTGCTCCGCTTGACCCCTTCCTGTTGTTCAGTGCTGTGGAATGTGTTGGCAGTCAGGAGTCAGCGAGGGGTTAACGGCATAGGACATTTTTTTAAATGGACAAATAACATTCTGGGGTCCAAAGGACAGCTGTGAAGACAAATGTAAGGTGGTTATATTCTGTCAGCAGAAGTTCATTTGCCCCAAGCAGTTCAGGCCGTTTGCTCCGGGGTGTTTGCTCTCTGAGTCTTGTGAGCAAACCCCGTCTACAGACAGATCCACTGCTCAAAGTGAACCTCCCACTATGGCTGTCTGTGTACCTCTACCTCTCACCTGGTGGAGGGAGAGGTCTGACTACAGTAAAATGGGAGGTCTTAACCAGTTACTTCCAAAACCTACAAGAGTGCCTCAATTCATCTCAACCGGTCTCCTCTACATTCCTGAGCCAGTAACTCCGGTATTGAAAAATGTTTCAGGTCATTGAGTTTGAATTCGGCCTCTTCCAGGTGTTGTGTCCTATTACGGAGCCTGCAGAGAAAACCCATATCCCAGGATGCAGTGGTGCAGTTGGGCTGGCAGTTGGAGATCCCGCCTACAAAGACAGGTAAGGGGCGTGTCTTTAATTACCTGAGAATGAAAGTGAGAGGTGTAGAGGGCAGGAGGAGTGACAGTCTACAGGGCAGCGTTGCACACTGAATAGAGTTCAAGACTTCAAGCTTCCTTTTTGTTCTCAATAGTGTAGCGTTGCTGTGGAAACTAGCACAGAATGAAGAAACTACTTTTTGGATGCTGACTTTTACTTCCAGGAAAAAGGGATTTAATTCCTCTGCTATGGGATCATGAAGTTGTTTTATGTCGTTAACCACATGGACTGTTACACTACAGCTGGTGTGAACGTGACTTGCCCTCTTATCTGTCACGGATGCTGTTTCTGTAAATGCTCTCAGTTCTTTATTGACACTACTTAGAAGGAACCAGTTCTGTTGCGTAGAGGCACCGAGGTCTTGGAGCTAGTGTTTGAAACCTCTGGGTGCTGTGTTTGTTGTGTACACACATTCCTCCCTCCACCATGCAGCCTGCAGGGCCGGAGACTGAGGACTCTTTCGACTTTCTTTTCAAAATCATCCTGGTTGGGGACTCGAATGTGGGGAAAACCTGTGTGGTCCAGAGCTTCAAATCTGGCATATTCATCGAGAAGCAGCAAAACACCATCGGAGTGGACTTTACTGTTCGTACCCTGGATGTTGATGGCAAGAAGGTGAAGGTAGGAGACATGCACTCTGCTCTTACAACCCACATACATCAGGGATCGTTTAGTTTAATCACGTGTATGTTTTTTATGTTATATAAGCGTTATCAGGTTATGCACTAAACTTTAGAGAACAATATGCACTTTCCCTTCTCCTAAACTTTAGAGAACAAGACAGCTTCCTTCGAATGACATCATCCGTGTGTTAGCTTTCTGGGTGTGTTAATTTGTTCACTGCTTGGTTGTGTTGTTATGGTAATTACTTTGGAGCGCTGTACAGATAAGCATGGTTTAGAAAGGACTGATCCCCTCCACAGCGCGCCGACAACAACTTCTTGCAAACTTTGTAACTGTCGGAGTCCCATTGAAGGCGTTTTGTGTTGTCATTGCAGATGCAGGTGTGGGACACAGCAGGACAGGAGCGATTTCGCACTATAACTCAAAGCTACTACCGCAGTGCCCACGGAGCCATGGTGACCTATGACATCACACGGCGCAGCACATTTGAATCCGCTCCCCACTGGATCCGGGAGGTGGAGCAGTTTGGAGCTTCCAGCGTGTTGCTGATTCTCATCGGTGAGCAGAGGAACGAAGTTGGTTTCAGTGACACAATACACCAGTGGTTCCCCAACTATTTGTATTCTGGCAGACAATCTGCAACTATTTTGACCATTTATTAAATGTCTTCTATATAGATCTCTATATATATCCACTATATTCTGGTTTCATCCGTCACATCGATTGTAAACCGATTGTTTGTATTTTGGACTGTTCGAACAATCTGTGATTCTCAAAGTGGGCTATGGCAGTCTGTCGGCTGCCGAATAATTGCTATGAATACAAAATGATGCTCTATTATAAAAAGGTGCATATCTACAGATTGGGAGCATTTTCACCAAAGCACAAACAAAGTCCTTGAGCTTGGGCCGATAGATATTGATATGATTGTTTCACACAGTAATACATTCACTGTGTCACAGCTGGATCTAGGGTGGACCCAAATGCACGACTCAGGAGACATAAAATGCTGATCAAGATGTTTACTAGAAATCTTATCAGGATTGAAACAAAGAACACAAGGTAACGCGGGAGGGTTTGGTCATGGAGAACACAAGACAATCTGACAGAGGACAAGTGGAAGTGAGGGAGCTAAATAGTGAGGGACTAACGAGGGGATGGGCTGCAGGCGAGAAGGGCGTGAGGACCAGGTGAAGGTAATGAGGGACTAACGAGGTGATCAGAGGCAGGTGAAGGGAGTTGGACTGACGAGATGGGAAGCAGGACCTGGAATGACATGATAGTTAGACCGGATGAAAACAACTAATAAAAAAGGAAGGTATGGAGCTGAACTGTTACACATTGTTCTAACGTTGGAGAACTTACTGAAAGTCAGCTTTTGATGAGAAAGTTAAGATTTTTGGAATTATTGAGACAATCCCAATTTTGAGTGTTAATTTTCACAAAGATATTTTGATATAAATGACAGGAAAGGTCTAAGTGTTTACTGTTAATGCTGCAAGTTTAGTCCAAATGCAGTTTGAATTAGAACGTGCACTTGGTAGAGCGCATACCTTCGTATATCACAAGATTGGGCATTGAATTATGAACATTTTGGCATTAGTTGCATGCCAATTGGATAGAAATTGACCGCGCTATGGTAAACCTTTTCTTGACCTTTGACCCGATGGATCCCAAAATCTAATCAAATGGTTCCTGGATAATAACCAATCATCCTACCAAATTTCATACGATTCAAAGAAGATTTTGACCTTTTCATGACTTTGACCTTTGACCAGATCGATCCCAAAATCTGATCAAATGGTCCAAATAACCGATCATCCCACCAAATTGTATGAGATTCGGTTAAATACTTTTTGACTTATGCGAATAACACGCACGCACGCATACAAATACACGGCGATCAAAACATTACCTTCCTCATTTTCAATGCGACGGTAATAAAATCGCCTCTGTCTTAGAAGTGTAGTTTTAGAAACACTATATTTAGTACAAATGTATTTTCTGATTAAGAGAGGTCGTTGGAAAAAGTTCACCCCTGTAAATTGTCCCTGGACCCAAAACTTTTCAAAACCCCTGAGATTAATGAAAAAAAATATTTATACTATTTTGTTATCAATTAGTCGTTGTCATTCTTTAAGCAAAACTACTGAAGAGTATCTCGTTCCAGCTTCACAAATATGAGGATGTAATGCTTTTTCATATATAATAATGAACTCAATCATTTGCAGTTTGTACTGGTGAGACAAAACAAGCGTCAATACATCCCACTTTGGACAATTTCAGAAGATTGAAATATAAATATTCTAAATGTCATTTGATAGATACTAAGATCAATTGATGAAGTGTCTGCTTGTTATGGTTTTGGTTTATGACTTGCTGCACGTCCTGTTCCGTTTGCCTTTGCAGGTAATAAGTCCGACCTGCAGGCCCAGAGGCAGGTGTTGTTCGAGGACGCGTGCACTCTGGCAGAAAACAACAGAGTGCTGGCCGCTCTGGAGACCTCGGCCAAGGAGGCCCAGAACGTGGAGGCGGCCTTCGTCCTCTTGGCCCGGGAGCTGCTGGCCCGCAACGGCACGGCCATCATGGAGGAGATCCCCCAGGACTCGCCCCAATTCATGTTACGCAACAGCTCCCACCCGGTCCACGGCGCCGCGTCGCCAGATAAAAAGTGTGGGTGCTGAGTGGACCGGAGCCAGAGCTAAAGACTTGTTGGACCAATAGTGTCTGCAGTTTAGGAGAAACTTTACACTGTGCCTTGTGTGTGTGAAAGTTATTTTTATGTATTTTGAATAGTATTTATTGTTTGTGGAATCAGTAACATGTTTTAAAGGACGGGTGCTTATCAAACATATTTAGAGATATTGTCGTGAAGCGACCGGCACTACCACCGCTCTGCTGGACGACTCTGCGAAGATCCAGAACGTTTTGTTTTACGCTTTTTAATTGTTCTTTCAATCAGTACGTTTTGTTTCAGTACAGTACCGGAGTTTCAGTTTCATCCTACAATGCAAGTATGTGCAAAACCTCTTTGTATTAGACCCGTTAGTTACAAGAAGCCTACAACTGTAAGTCCATGTTCCTCCCATACAAGTCTTTAATTACAAACATTTATAGTGACCATTCCTAACATTTTCATTACTTTAACCATTACACACAGAAATAGCACCATTCTTTCCATTTCTTTGCAACTGTGGTACTTTTCAAAAATGTAGTTTAAATTAAATTGACTGTTGATTGAGGCTTGAATCCAAACTGAACTTTACTGAAACATCAGCATTCGTGGTTATGGCGTTACGCACGCACCCAATCTTAAAAACAAAGGAGCTGAAATATGATCGCAGTAAAAACAAACAGCAGGACTGGTCTAATGAAGACCTGCTGGGGGGGGGGTGGGGGGGGGGGAAGATGACCCAGTTAGGTAGATGGTTGTGCAAACAATAAAATATCCATCTATTATAGAAACACGTTGTGTCATAGATGAACCATCTTATGAACTTTGTCCATGAACTGACGCATACTATATAAAAGTCTGATTGTAGTAAAAATACATGTAACTCAACACCTAGAATTCCTAAACATCCACTTGTTTAAAAAAAGAAAAGTGAATTCATTGCGTTGTACAAAAGGAAAGAAGGGACTCAACGTCCCTCTTGATAAAGTTGACACAGTGTTATAGGTGGTAGGCAGGGCCATCAGAAACAGTGATGTGTTCATAAGAATACTAAATATTGATAGTGCAGCGGTCTGTGTCACATGACGATGCCTGACTGACTTAAAATGAGTGTAACGTTCCTGTATTTAGAGTAAAACTGCATATCACTGCTTTTTGATTCTGTAGCACTTTGTGAAGACCTCGAGGAACCAGCCACATCTGGCCCGCGATAACCAGGGTCAGGGAGGAGCGAGACGTCCTACTCCAGAGGCCAGCCTTCCTGCTGGAACACCAGCTCCACCGCCTCCTTCACGTCCTCCACCACGAAGGACGGCTGCGTGAGGCTGGGGTCAAAGCGGAAGTCCCGGTGCCCGTGGAAGACGTGCTGCTCCGTGACCGTCTGCTCCTGCTGGTCCCTGCTGTACACGCCAGTGCACACCAGGATGGAGCTGCACCCCTCTGGAAGCTGCTCCTCCTCCTCCGACGACCCGCCGCGTTCTGTCGACGTCATCTTTGAGGCGCCGGCGGCAACGGTTTCTGCCGAGGGATCTCCTCCGCCACTCCGAGTCTGCACCTGGGCCGTGGTCCGCTGGGAAGCCTGAAGGTAGTTGTTGTAGAGGTTGGCGCCGTAAATGTCCGACATGGGGTTATCGCTTTAAAAAGAGATGGAGAGACACACGCAATTAAAAAAAAGGAGCTCTTTCTACAAATCAAATTTTTTGTGTGAGACCAAAGGACAAACGTTACGCTTCTGACACGTCCTATGTGTATCTCACGTCAAGAGGCGAGGGAGTCACTCACCCGATTGCGTACAGCCTCTTCACAGGTGTGTTCCAGCCGAGTCTCTCAGCCTGCTGGCTGACCAGCAGCTCAGCGTAGTTATAAGTCACCACGCTGGGTTTACCGATCAGAGCCTCGTACTTCAGGTCGTAGCCGGTGACCTTCTTGAACAGGCTCTCCAAGCACACCAGGAACATGCCGTGACCAAACCTATGAGGCGGGGACATTTAGTCAAATATACATTTTCATACTCATTTCTTTTATACGCACTCGCACACATGCACACACTGTACCTGGGATTCTTCGCCTCGGCCATCCACAGCAGGTCCATGTTGCAGGCCAGGACCGGGATGTGAGGGTACCGCATGGAACTACAGGCATCGTCTGGGTTCCCATTTGTCTGGAGCACGTCAACGATGAGCTGGAGGTTGGTCTCCCATCGGATTGGCTCACCAAATAAGATGACAGCTGTAGAAACACACAGGCAAAGAAAGAAACATTAAAAGGCAGCCTTACCCGAGTTCTTTCTAAATGGTTCCGTCAATTATTACACATTACACTTGTTGACTGTGTGAACATACCGTCTATTGGTGGTAAGCCTTTGCTGGACGGAGTCTGGAAGACATTATACCAGAGTGAGACGTCTCACTCATCCGGACGTGAACATAAACCGGCGTCAACATTAGTGCTTACGTTGTCTTTGGGCCTCCTGCTGTGATCTACGACATCGAGAAGGGAATATGCCTCTCTGAGCATATCGATGGTAACCACGTCCTGAAAGCCAAGGCTGAGGTTTGATGGGTTAAAGTCATACACACATGAGCCCAAATCACAAATGAAGGAAATACTTCGGTCTCACAAGAGAGACCCGGACATCCACCTCTTGATGGGATTTATTTCCATCAGATACCTTAATATACGCTTTCATTAGATAGGTTTTGACCACTGGGTGATTCATAGATGTGTTAAGAAAAGAAAATCAGAATAAAATCCAAGGCATCAAATATCCACACTTGAGTTAATGACAAACCAATCCATTGTGACAACTTACAAAACGGAGGCAATAAATGTGTGAAAGGGGGGCCTCCCCTCCCCGAGACAGCCAGACAGCAAAGGGTGCAAAGATTAAATGCTGATAACCAAATAATAATAATACATTTGATTTATATAGCACTTTTCCAGGTGCTCAAAGACGCTTTATATCACATAATTAAAATAAAAATAAAAACCTAAAAGCTATGCATTATAAATTACGATAAAACAAACGGTAAAAGCAAATAAGAACATACAGACCACACATTAAAAGCAGTTTTGAACACGGTGGGTTTTGATTTGAATGATGACAGTTCGGTGCAGTATCGGATGTTTTTGGGGAGAGAGTTCCAGAGGGAGGGGGCAGGAATGGAGAAGGCTCTGTCACCCCATGTCCAGTGCTTGGTCCTGTGTGGGATGGAGAGAAGGTTGGCATCAGAGGAGCGGAGCCGGCGGGATGGAGTGTGGTGGTGAAGCAGATCGGTGAGGTAGCAGGGGGCCTGGTTATGGAGGGCTTTGTAGGTGAGGAGAAGGATTTTGTAATGGATACGTTCTGGGACGGGGAGCCAGTGGAGGGTCTGGAGAACAGGGGTGATGTGATCGCGGGTGTGGGTGAGCAGTCGAGCAGCAGAGTTTGAGAATTTTTGATGTTGTGCCATAGAGAATGCTGTTGCAATAGTCTATTCGGGAGGAGATGAAGGCGTGGATTAGTGTTTCAGCAGTAGATGAGGAGAGTGATGGACGGGCGAAGTTTGAGATGGAAGAAGGCAGTTCGGGTGATTTGTTTGACATGGTGTTCGAAGGAGAGGTTGCTGTCTAACATGACTCCGAGGTTGCGGATGTGTGGGGATGGAGACAGAGTGGAGTTGTCCATGGCGAGGCTGAAGGTATGACTGGTTTTGGTGAGAGATTTGGGACCGATGATGAGCATGTCAGATTTATCACAGTTGAGTTTTAGAAAGTTGGTGTTCATCCAGGATTTTATGTCAGTGAAGCAGTTGGTTAGGGTAGTGTGAGTGGCAGTGGTGATGGCCTTTGTGGAGATGTAGAGCTGGACATCGTCGGCATAGCAGTGGAACATGAGACCGTGTTGGCGTATGATATGTCCAAGAGCAGGTAGAGAATGAAGAGAAGTGGACCAAGCACTGAACCCTGAGGGATGCCCTGAGCCAGAGGAGCAGTGGAGGAGGTGCAGTTGTTGATATTGATGAATTGTTGTCTGTTTGTTAGATATGATTTGAGCCAGGATAGAGCAGATCCGGTGATGTTGAGGGACGTTTTGAGGCGGGGGAGAAGGATGTTGTGGTTTATGGTGTCGAAGGCTGCAGTGAGATCCAGGAGAATGAGGATGTTGAGGTGACCGGAGTCTGAGGAGATGAAGAGGTCATTGATGACTTTCAGAAGTGCTGTTTCAGTGCTGTGCTGTGACCGGAAACCAGATTGAAATGGCTCGAACAGATCATTGGAGGTGTGGTGGGATTTGAGTTGTGCAGCGACAACGAGTTCCAGTATTTTCGCTAGGAAGGGAAGATTTGAAATGGGCCGGAAATTGCTCATGGTCTCAGGGTCGAGTCCAGGTTTTTTGAGGATGGGGGTGACAGCAGCCAGTTTAAGTGTGTCGGGGACTGAGCCAATGTTGAGGGATGAGTTAATTATTGTAGTGATGAGTGGTGCAATGGCTGGGAGACATTCCTTGGCGAGAGTAGATGGGATAGGGTCCAGGCTGCAGGTAGTGCTTCTCATTCCTTTTATGACTGAAGTGAGCTCCGACGGGGTCACAGGGGAGAATTTAGAGAGGGGCGGTGTGGTGAATATTTTGGGAGAGCAGGTGGAGAGATGGAACTAGCGGGGGAGGTGTTCAAGTTGCCGTAGATTATGTCAATTTTAGTATTGAAAAACGAGAGGAAAGAATTGCATTTGTCAACTGTAAAGGTTAGAGCAAATAGAGCAAAATGACACTAAATAAACAGAACATGCACACTTTGGAGGTCAACATCCAGAGGCAGTGCAGAATAAAAAGCAGATTCCCTGATTTAAGACAGGATACTTGTGTGCGACCTCCTCGATGGGGCCCTGGCCCGACACCAGCACACGCATTTTGTGGAACTGAGTGAGCATTCGCAAAGGACTGTGGGACAGCACCACCTGGTCTGGAGACACCTGGGAATGATGAAGAAAAAAAGATTGATGTCAGGAAAGAAGAAAAAAAGAGAGCTAGATGAAGAGAATGTTTTAAATGGGCCTTTACCTGCACATCCAGCAACTCGGACAGGTGCTCCGCTTTGGTCTGCCTCATGCCGTTCCCAGCATTGGTGACGAACACCACCGGCACCTTGTATCGCCCCTCGCCGTCCACCAGGCTCCTGAAGCATTGCTTGGCCGCGGGGATCAGCGTCCGGCCCCGAACCAGCACCCCATCGATGTCGAACAGGAGCCCGAAGGAGCCGCGACCCTGAGGGGGCCGCTGGGCCACAGAGTTGATCATTAACTTCTCGCGATACTACAGCGCCGCTCACAATCTGAGACTTTGTTCCCACATCGCATCAATTACACGTAGCACACTTTTTATAGGTGGAGATAAGTGAACGAAAGTCATAACGGAGTCGTAAATGTGCGGTGTGCCCACGGGTGCTTTACTTCCAGTGTGCCGGGATTAGCTTTACACGCGCGGGTCTGTAGCTTTCTGTCTGGCTGTTTGACACTGACGTTGAACACACGTTGTATTGTAACGTGAGCACAGCGGCTGTTTGGAAAGTCACAGCGCGTGACATTCAATTAGCGTTGTCTTCATTCGTCCTGAACTTAAATTGAATAAAGTTTGAAAACAACGTCTACTTACATGGCTGTAATATCGGGCGGTCGCAGGCGAGGTGTTGACTTGTTTCGCTGCTCCCTCACAGCTTGATTTCAGCAGCTGCCAACCCGTTTTCAGAGGCTTTATTCTCTGCATGTTTTATGGCACAAACGCGTAAAACAAAGAGCTAAACTAGTTTCGTGGAGCTACCGGTGACTGTCTACTGACGACGGGAGGAATGGGTCATGGTATCTCCAGCAGGAAGAGCCTATATTAAGATCTGCGCTCCTCACGTGTAGCTGCCATCGTTCAACCCCAAACTCCAATCACAACGATTGCGCATGCGCGGAACCGGTTACTTACCGGAAACCCCGCAGGTTCGTCTGATCGGAGTTTTTGCAGAAATGAAAGTGAATCACAAACTAATCAAGCTTCGAATCTGAAACTCACATTTAGTTAATTATTATTATTAAACAACATATACGACTCTCTGTAAGATGGCATAATACAGCATATGGCATGTAAAGTAATGTAGTAATATTCATAATAAAGAAAACAATAGTCATGACATTGATTTCCTTGTTATTGTGTGAATTACATTTCTTTGTATTCACAATGACGTTTTTTATAAAAAACATAAAAAAAATGTAAACCTACAGACTACCTATATTTTTGATAACAATAAATGTGACTACGTTTGTGAACATAGTTCAATGTGCCTCTATATCATTGTTTAATACATTCCTGTATTTAACTTTTTCCCTTTACTGCCTATGTCATTAATATTTTATTTTTATTTTCATACACTTTGACTATGGCTTCTATTGAAACTGTTACTCTTGAGTGGTATGTCCCACCTTCATAGGTCTGTCCCAGGTGAAGTCGTGAGTTCCAGTAATGGGCCAATTAAGCTTAAAACAAACGGTACTAACTGTGTTTGACTCTCGTGTTCCTCCATTGAACTATAAGTGCGAGATACTACGTGATACAATTAATAATGTAGCGTACATGATTCCCCTTTAAAAAGTTAAATATGGCTCCTTTTCACTCCCCCAGTTGCTGGTCATGATAATTATCTTCCACCTGGTGGAGGTTATTCTTCTTCATTCTGTGTTGATTCATTTGTGCCTCGCTGGCAGCAACGTGGCCTTATAGCGCCCCCTTGTGGCCGTGTCACACAGAGCGGCGCAACACCTCGTTCCTTACGAGACCTGTCTATCGTTTTATTCCTCCTTTTGCAGAAACCACACACTTCAGGAAAGGTATTCCTGTACGATGTCGAGCTAAACTCAGCAATAAAGTGTTTCTAACTAAAGCTGCTGGACTATTTATGATTGTTTGTGTATTTCTTTTTTAAATACCAAAATGTCTTTTTTGATTCGAGTTAGTCTGAAAAAAACACGAGATGATGTGCAATACTTATTAACTTTTACTACTTAATAAGTAGTTTAAAAAAGGAACTAAACAGGTTTTATGCTTAGTTTTTTTCAGAGAAAACGACAAGTTTGTTACATTTCTGAGCGATGAATATAAGAAGTGGAAAGAGGAAAAACAAAGACTGTAGAAAAACATCTTTATTAGTCCAAAATACAATATAGAAGTTACATTCACTCAGATTCAGTAATCTACATACACAGTGGCACAAACAAACTAGACTTTGATAAACCTCACATTAATTGTCCTTAACATGCAGTAGATGGCAGAGTCCGTCCTCAGCTAAATCTCAGCTCGTTTTCCAGTCCATAGATCTTGGCCTTCAGCGCCATCAGCTCCCCCTGAACCTTCTTTGTCCTGCCGTTGGTCTGACGTACCTCATGTAGAATGGCCAAGTCCTGGTTGGGCCCGATATTAAGAGTAACCTGAAACAGTAGTCGCATAAACACCAGGTTAAATGGCAACTCTGGTATCAGCCGTATGAAAGGCCGGAGGAGACAATGGTGAAATCATTTCTCATTTGGTTCTTTAAATAACTTGTGATATTTTCAGTGGTCATTCTTTTTTTTTAAAGAGCTCAAAACACATGGGTTGAATTCACAAAATAATTTCCTCATGATCAGGACGTACACATGGAATGGAAGAAAAGATTTAGATATTAGTTGACTATTCGGAAAGTCTTTTTACCTTGAGTAGTGCTTTTTCCACATCTTTGAATTTCTGCCTGAGGTGCTTCAGATCCGTCTTGAAGCCCTCGGCCTCCATCGCTCTCCTCTTCTCCAACGCCTCGTAGCGCTGAGTCATCAGCTGGAGACGCGTGGCCATTTTATCCGAACGCTCCTGCACACATTTAGATTTAGAAGAAAATATCGGTAACAAACTTGAGGATCTCCATAAAATATGAGGGTTTTACAGACATACACATCTGTACCTTAAATATTTCCCTGCCCACATCCCCTTTCTCTCTGATTTGGGACAGTTCTGTTTCCATTGTAATGCACTGCCCCCTGTACATCTCTGCCAGTCGGTGGGCTTGCTTCAGATCCTCCTGCATCGCCTGATGATGATTCATTTAAATAAGATTACAAACAAAACAAAAATCACAATCAAACCCAAAAAGAGCATTGATATAAAAAAGAAGGGCTAAGTGAGATAATATTTTTGTTTTTAGAAGAATAAATATTACTTTAAACTCCTCCTTGTGCGTCTGCTGTAACTCTGGCTGAGGCCGGTGGAGGAGCAGGGCTTGGCTGCTGCTGGGTTGCCACGTACGGCTGGACTCTGGCCCAGCAGATCCAGTCTTCCTCAGACGGTTGTGACAGGAGTCCAGCTCCCTCAGCAGCCGGTCCTTCTCCACCATCCAGCCCTTCTCATGAACCCGCGTGTCAAACTTGAGCTGTAAGAAGTCTCTGGTGCTCTCATGCAACAGGTTCTGGGTTCGCTGGAGCCTGAGATGCGAGATGCGAGAAGCGGTGCGAGTTACGCATCGAGAGGGAAAGGGAGTTGAAGGAGCATCATTCCAAAAACACACCACGTCTTGGTGAACAACTGAAGACGCAGACCCACTTGTCAGTCATCGCTGTAAATCGTTCCTGATCTCTCTGCCGCTGTGCCAGTGCCTCCTCCGTTTGGAGCCGTCGATCCTCCAGCAGAGACTCTACCTGCTCTTTAGCCAGACGGGTTTGTTCCTCCATCTGAGCCTGCAGCGCTTCCACCTGGAAACATGAGACACACAGATAATAGCTTGGTACAATCATCCTCAAAACAGTAGAGATTCAAGAGGCAAAGGGGCCAAAAGTGTCCTACTTGTAGTAACAACGTCTGGTTATCAATCTTGTATCGTTCCAGGCTCTCTCCATTTAACCCGTCTGATGATTTCTTCCTCCTGCTGCTCTCTGCTGAGACAGACATGAAATCAGGGCCCACAGTGCATCTGCAATTACTCATCATTTTGCTTGTCTGCCATGGGCTCACTTCCTAAATGTGCCAAGAAACTTTGCTTCCTGTATTTGAGTTTCATGGAAAAGAAAACATTAACAGATACTTCTATCAGGAGCACAATAAAAGATTAATAATCTTTAAATCTTTCTTAAATCATTCACAAAATTTAAATATTGAATATAGAAAAGGCATTGTAAACCTTTCCTGGTGGCAGCAGGTTTCGACATCGATGGCCGTAGGTTGAGATTTTCCTCTGATCTGGACTCAGTGTACTTCTGTGTGACAGTGACCTGAAAAATAGTCGCCACATATAGTCGCGGTGTTCAAATCGTATGTTTTTTGTTACCCTTCTTTTGCTTTGCACAGAATGAAATAACATTGGAAGGACAACGTTTTTGTTAATCCCTGAAAAAATGGGAACTTTAGTCTTTTTATCTAAATTGTATTGAAATCTGAACATGTCCTTCAAATATAAATGCAAAGGTCATAAAAAAGAAAAATCAACGATGACACCTACTGAAAATATAGGAAAGTTGTCTCAAACTTCTTTACTGGAAATATTTAAAAAAAGAATTCAGGTAGAACTGCTCACATTATCAATGCATCTGCTCCATTTAGGTGTGCTCGCCTATGCAGCATTTTTAAGGTCATTCATTGTCACTGTGTCTGCTGTGAGGTCTCTGTTGAAGGAAACATGTACCTTGTGAGGAGGCTCCCGGTGGAAATATGTGATCTCTCCTTCGTCAGTACCCACCAGGGCGAGGAGGTGCTGGATTTTTTTCCTGTCCTCCAGCTCTCTGTACAACATTAGGCTGGGTAAGATGGTTGTATGTACAGAAGTGAAATACTTAAGACAGACACCCATACCAGCGTTTTCCTTTAATCTGTCTGATTACATCTTTACAGTACATGGCTAGACAGTCTGATGAGGAAAACTGGAGAGGCTTTAAATAATCTGTAATAATATGCAGCAGTATGTCCAATATTTGCCAATCCAATAGCCCAGTTATATATTACTATTAACATCTCATAGGCCTTTTCTAAACAGCAGGCATTTTTAAATGTGTCATATGAGGAAAGGCACAGGTGTAACTACTACTGTTACATTAATATTCATGGTGGAAACTTTACAGAACCTAATGGGAATAATATTGAACAATGGGGAACAAATGTAATTATAGGGGTTATTAGCTTAGGCTGTATTTACCTATTCTATATGCAGATATAAACTAACCATATCATAAGCAGTCAATCAATGAATATTCTAAATATATCTTAATTTTAGGTTGCTAGTTTGAATGTTAGCCAATTTGTTTAGGTACTTAACATTTAAGCCAACAACGTGGGCTGTGTGCAAACATGGGGTTCAAACTGAAGCACTAGTTTATACTTCTTTTTTTTAATAAAGAGATTGTAAATACATAATTTAAGTCCCCTTAATAAGTGTATAATCATTAACTAATCAAGCTACAGTGCAGTGCCCACAATAATTTCACTATTTATGCATTTTAAATTCTAATTTGACATTTCCAAGCTGAACTTCTCTTGGAAATGTTCCAGCCCTCTGAAACACCAACTAAGATTAATGATGGCTCGTTCTATTTAAGTGCATCAGTAAAGCACAATATCATGGCCATGGATCATGAAGACATTGATGTAAAGAAGCCCATATCTAATTTATTAATTACGCCTTTGGTTTTCCTGCTGTCACATGTCTCCACATGGACCGCGCACCTACCTGATCTTTAGTCTGTCATTTTCTGCATAAAGCCGGAGAGACTGTTCCCTCTCCTGGAAGAGGTAGACCTGCATGTCACTCAGAGCGTTTTGCAGCTCTGCTATCTCTGCCTCGCGCTGTCGTACTTCCCACTGCAATTTATGCTGAGAAGACATCCAGGTTGGAGAGAGGATCAGTTAAAACATACTCTGGTATACCTGAAAACAGCATCACATGCACCTCCTCGCTGTGTCTCACCTGGTCTTCTGTGATGACTCTGTACTTGTCCAGCATCTGCAGTAGGTCCTCGTGTTCTCCGTCAAATTGGGCAATCTTCTCTCGGTAGAACTCGAGTAGCTCCCTGGAAGGTCGTAGGTACGCCAGCCGCTCATGGATGGGGGGGAGTGGGGAGTCAGGTTCTCGACCAGGAGTACGACTGCTGGCTCTGTAGTAAGAACAAGGAAGAAAAGAATGGCATGTCTGCTGCAAATTATAGAAATTAAACATTTTAAAAAGAATGATTCCCAGGCATTTAAATCCACTCGAGGAGTGAGACTACATCCAAGATTAAGGGATATGATTTAGGACTGTAACAGATTGACACAATAAGGCTGTGCATAATGCAGGGAGATTACAGTTTTACATCTTTTTCTTGCTGGGAGACACACGCATGTCTGTCCTCCTGCTGACTGCGTGAGCTTACCTGCGTGGCGTTGCATCTTTAGTTGGTGACGCCATCCCAGCAGCACACACCACTGAAAACACTGAACACATAGTGGCTGTCGTCAATAGTGCAAAAATGGGTTTGCAAAACAACTTGCCGTCACATAGTTTCTGAAACTAATTCTACAGCAAGAGGCCACACAGACAACGCTTTTGTAAATTGAGTGTTGCAAAATGCTTTTTATTACATAACGCAGATACGTCAGCTTGATCCTGATCTGAATACTGAATTATTTGCAGCATCAGCTCTGTCCAAAACGGCTTGCCATCTCACAATGTGTCAACAAATACGAGGAGGTGTTCGGGTACAAGTGAACAGGACATGTGGTCAGAGGAAACACTCCCCGGGTGTTTCAGTTGGCTTGGGTTGGGCGCCAGGGGGAGCGGGACGTTTAAATGCAAAGTCTGCTTACGAGAAACTTAAAAGTATAGCATACACAATGTAACACACAGTCAGACATAACACAACTAGACTCAGTGGGACAGACTGAAGTTGTAACCACTTTCATTCCTGTTGCAAAGTAAACATGCCGCACCGTCTTTCATGAATGAAACATGTACCGGTGAAACTTCAGATATAGCGAAAATAATGCATTCACATCACAGTACACCGATTTAATATAATACATGTATATTTGCGTTTTTGCCTGACATATTACCGTTAATACGTATCAGAGTCCCTCCGTCCTCACAGCACTCGGCCGTTGGCTCGGCGTTGTTCGTTACCAAGCTTTTGAAACCCGGAAGTGTACGCCCCCTTTTCTTCTTCGTCGAGAAAATTATGTCCCCCAGGGGCAGGCAGCGAAACGGTTAATAAAACAACAACACCACTTTAATGCCCCTTACGAGGCATTTAAGGGATGTTATAATTGTTTTTTATCATGATTAATGAAGGGCATGGCTCCATTGGAAGTTATTTTAGTTTATGGTCAAAAAAAGATTGGTCCATTAAATTAGTTTTAAAATGTGCATCTGTGATACGGATATAGTCCCTTAACAAAGCGTTAAATAACTCGCGTTAATTGTCCAAATAACGGGTAACACAGAGATGATCGACAGTTTATTTTACGTTTTCTGAAATACAGAAGTTATAGACGTTGATCCCTTCACAATAAAAGGTCTGCAGTGGACATGTGTGAATAACTAGAAGTAGACAAAGATAACAGGCATCATTACTCAACAGTAAAAATATGTTATGTTTTTGTAAATAGTCTCCGCTCCTATTTACTACTCGTAACTATTTAATTATCTTTATTATAGTGTTACCGTGAAAATCCTTACCGGAAGTTGTAGTTTCCAACGAGTAGCTTGACGCACTGACCCCGGTCCTCTTCTGCCAAACTTCACCTACACCGGGATCTCTCGTCGGTCGGTTTGTCTCGCAGCGATGGAGCGGAAAGTTGCTCGGGAATTTCGGCACAAGGTAATGTTCAACCATCGTCCTCTCGCGATATTAATTAGATTTATCTTCAGTACCGTAAGTCCATAAACAGCTTTTTCCTCACCTGGTTGTCACCTCACAGGCTCAGGTGTCTCTTTCGGTGGGATGTTACGCAGACACAGGCCTGGCCGACAGTCGCAAGAGTTAAAATCATTTAACATGTATTTTAATTAAAGAGTAAAAAGCATTTATATTAGTCAAACACAAATTAGAAATGGTTAAAATATGGTTAAAATAAAATTATGATCTCTAACTTGAACCCTATAGAGAAATAATAAACACAAATATAGGTGCTAATAAAAGGCCTTTTTTATTTAAACTGAGATGACCTATTTTCTTAGACTGTCCAGAATTAAGTTATTATCATAGGGTTTTGCTCTTACAGTACCGGCAAATGTTCTTATCTCTTATTAGTTTTGTGTATTTTCCCTGTACTATGTTTTGTGGTTGGTGTTGGGATACCACCACCTGAAAAGGTAACTATGAATACAAATTAACAGAGAAAAGAAACATGATACGTTCAGGACATTTTCAGCCCCAGAGCGTGTGAGATCCACACACAGCCATCTGCTTAGCAGTGTAACACATTGCAGGCTCTTCACAAAGGGCATCCTAGCATTAGATAATGTAGATTGTGTCAGAGATGAGCAGCTGAGCGGATGAGATGGGACAATTTACGGTTTTAATTAGAGGCTGAGGACCAGCATGGCACAATCAGGCTTTGTTTCCTTCTGGGGCATGATCATGGTCTCTGTATGTCTCTCTCTGGTTGAGAGTGTGCAGAGTTTCACTCTGAATGTGTGACAGATTGCATTAGTATCTGTTATGTTGATTTAAAAGTGCCAGGCACTTTGGTACATGGTGCCAAAGTCTGCATGCAGTTCAGGCTGCAGGAGTGGCTGATGCCTCACTGCGCTGAGCAAGCAACATTTATTACACTCATAAAGACTCCCAGCGACCTTAAAGCAGGGAGCGTGTGTGCAGTCCTACATTTATGATTACCATATCCCTTACGTTGCTAGGACTACAGCTTGGGTCCAACTTCACTTCCTGTCAGCGACTTCAGTTAACAAATGTTGCAACAGGAGCTACAAAGGATGCATTTAGGATGTGTGTGGTCAGGTTTGAAAAGCTCTTTAGTGAGTCTACAAACGCTGTAATTCCTACATAAAATGAGGCTTGAATGTGTTTCTCTCTATCTCTTTAAGACGTAAGCCTATCTTTGAGTACACGCTGCTCGAGATGAGATGCGTGTGAATGTAGCGTGTGAATGTTCACCTCTGTTTGTATTTGAGGTGTAAGATGACACGGCTGACCTTCCTACTGCAGCCTTTCCTCACCTCGACTGCCATCATTCCCTCCCAGGGGTTTGATGGTGAGAGAAGGGCTGGCCATTACCTGCTTTAGTCCGGGGAGCCTCGTCGTCCTCAAAGTCCAGTTTGAACTACCACTCCGACCAAAAAGAAGCGACTCGGGTTGTGTTTGAAGCCTACAGCTTGCAGTTTGGGACATTTTTAGGCGGTGGGGGGGGGGAAAGTAAAATGTGTTGTATCACTGAATGGCCGAAGCGTTTTCTCAAAACTATTCTGTTGCAGCTGAGCCACCATCAGGTTTGTATGAAATCCTACACATGCACACACACACACATACAGACAGACACAGACAGACACACACACACACACACACACACACACACTGACAGCTCCCCCCCTAGTGTTGATGGGGCCACAGGAGAGAGAGAGGGGCAGTGTGTGTCCCTGGGCAGACATGTTCTCTGAGAAGAAGGATGCCACCAGATGTTTTTCCTTTCTTGCAGGTGGAATTGCTGATTGAAAATGAAGCTGAGAAGGATTACTTGTATGATGTCCTTCGCATGTATCACCAGTGAGTACCATCTGTCACTTCTCAGCATGGTGTTGGTGTGCGTGGCTGGGAGAATGTTGCATTTACTTTTTAGTTTTGCCTCCGTCACAAAGATCCGTACAGTCTGTATTCCTACATCAATGCATTATTGATGGTTATGGAAAAAGGTTGTGTCGATAAAACAAAACCTATTCCAAATATTAAAAAGACAATAGATAAAAGGCTACATTTATATCTCAGATATGCTTTAATTTCTTCTTGTTCTATGATTGCTGCATGAAAAGTGATGGCCCAAAAGCCTTAACTTCTTCTTACTGCTCACCAACTTTGCATGTTTAGTTTTTAAAAGTTCTTCATGTTGTCAGACACATTCCCGATGCACACAGTTTAAACGGTGCTCCATCAGGCTCTCTAACAACAGCCTGGTCTCAGAGGGTTTAGGTTGGGGGGGACTACAGGTCTAGGTTTCAATTAATCTTTGAAAAGAGCCGGAGCTCTCCGGCCCCACCGCCTCTGATCAGTTTCCACTGTGCTCCGACAGGCCTGGCCGGTTATCCACAAAAGCTCTTTTTATGTTCATTCTGCAAGCAGGACTGCAATGACACGTGTTAATAATTCAAAGAGGAGGCCGGGTGGACAGATTTTACACAGTAGCTTTTACTTTGTCGCTTTAATTGGGGTTTAGTTGTCTTTTGTCTTGCTTTGAATTGTGAAAGATAATCGGATGTTTTTCTATCAGCAATCATAAATTATGGTCCTATACTTCTACTGTTGTTTACAATTGAATATTAAAGTGGATGTGCTACTGCATGTGTGATAAAGAGTTCTATAACGTGTAACAAATTGCCTCAACAAGTGATGTCACTTGAGTCAGCATGGGTTGAGTCTGAAGAGTATAAATTGGAAAAAGTAAAGACCTGAGGGATATGGAGTTAGAAAAAAGTGAGCTTTCCAGACCTCTGTAGCTCTTAACGTAGCCCACCAAACTGTCAGGGGTTGAGTTGCATTATGGGTAATGCAGGCAACAGGTTTAGCAAGAAAGATAAAAGTTGCAAGACACATCCAACAATGGACTTTATTACTATTGTGTCTGATAAGATCATCAGAAGTCAGTTATAATTACTTGTACTTTCAACTACAGTCAATGTCCCATTCCGTATCTCTAAATCTTACCGTTCAGTTTATTTAATATAGCCGAAAATCATAAATTTGTCTCGGAGGCAAAAAAGGGAAAAAAAGGAAAGAAACCTTCAGGAGAGCCACAGAGGAGGATCTTTCTCCAGGATGAACAGACGCAATAGATGTCATGTGTACAGAAGGACAGATTTACAGAGTAACATAAACATTCAATGAATATGACATAAATATATGAATAATGAGTAGGTGGCATGGACCACGATCCACACCTCCACAATCGATGAAACAGAAGGAGGAATGGGGGGGGGGGGGGGGGGTCAGCAGGGTCTCAGAGACAGCGGGCCAGTCCACCAGACAGGAGGCATCGAGAAAAAGGCCGGGTCAGTAAGGTAGAAGGCACAAAGAAAGAGGAGGGGCCATTCGGAAGGAGGGGGAAATGAAAAAAATACTTCTTCCTGTGGTAGTTAAAGGACAAAAGGTCAAAGATAACGCAGAGATTCTTTTAAGTGGTGTTGGATGCCAAGAAAAAACGCCATCTAAAGACACCACATCACCACATCACCAGATAATTGATCTCTGAGGTGTTCTGGGACGAGTAAAATAACTTGTTGTGTCTTCGTTCAACATCGGGAAGCTGGTTGGTTTCTTCTGCTTGATCGTTAGATATAGTTGAGTATCATCTGCATGGAAATGAAAGTGTATGGAGTATTTCCTGATAATATTGCCCAAATAATAATAATAAATACATTAATAAAACAAGCAAACAATATGGACAAGTCTGCGGTATGTTTTGAGGTGCAATTTCCATTGTTGTTACATCAGATTTTATTATAATAAAATATAATAGTTTTTTACCTCAATTTATTTCAATTTGTTTTTTAATGTAGCTGATGTCACTGAAGTGTGCATCATATTGACACACACACTACAAACCCTATTTCATGTCCACAGGAGGTAGAAGTCATTGTGTATTACAAAACTTAAACTATAAATAGTATTCTTATGCCCTTCCTCTTTTAGGTCAATGGACTTGGCCGTGTTGGTGGGGGACCTGAAGCTGGTCATCAACGAACCCAAGCGCTTGCCCTTGTTTGATGCCATTCGACCTCTTATCCCTCTCAAACACCAGGTGGAGTACGACCTGTTCACCCCAAGGAGGTCACGGTGAGTACAGCATGTCCTGGGGTATCTCTGGTCTGTTTTCAAACGACGTGCCGACGTCATGAAAACACCCAACAAAGACAATGTCATACCATAAGATCCCTGAGCATCCTCACTCTCTGTATGCTCCTTGAAACCGACTGAAACCATCCCCCATGGCTACTTCCTGTTTGTGTAGGAAGCTGAAAGAGGTGCGCTTGGATCGCACACATCGTGATGGACTGGGTCTGAGTGTCCGTGGAGGGCTGGAGTTCGGCAGCGGTCTCTACATATCACAGATGGTCAAAGACGGTCAGGCCGGGAATGTCGGTCTTCAGGTATGCACATATGTGTGTGGATGTATTTATATTGTATTTAATATGCCATTAATCATTATATGTTGTTATGTGAAGATTAGGCAAGGGACCCATTGTTGTGTCTGTAGAGCAGAGGCTCTCAAACTGTGGGGCGCGCCCCTCAAGTGCAGAGAACACCACATATTACAAAAGTATGTGCGCAGACCAATGCAGTGAAAAGGAGGTCAGGCGCTGGTCAAGAGTGTCTCTCCAATGTGCAATGGACACTCTGTCATACACAGAGAAGCACCAGATGTGCCGTGAACTTCACAAGGTTTTGATAGACGCTATTAGTGTGGGCAATTTCATCAAATCAAGGTCCCTGAAAGCACCACTGTTTCCCGCACTCAGTGAGGAGACGGAGGCTGCTTCACATGACGCTCGGTGGCTCTCGCGAGGAAACGTGTTGTTGAGTCTTTGAGGTCAGAGACACTAAACATCCGTCATATGATGACATGCGTCATACAGGACTGTTATCCATACACATATTAATCTGCAAAGAGGAGGTGGACTCTGCTTATATTTCATTTATCTTTAATATACTTTTGAGTCAAATTTATTAATTCAATTTATCATTATTAAGTTTTCTGATGAATAATTTCTGATGATGATCTCAGTGACATATTTGGAAAGCTGAATGGATTAAATGTTCATCTTCCAGGCAGAGAGCAGCAGCTTCTTCAGACCAGATCAGGTTTCACTGAGGCTGAGATGTGGGTCAGGAGACCTGATCAAGAATATTGATTCCTTTGAATCGGAGTGAATTTGAACTAACACACATACTGATCTGACCCCATACTGATTGGCTAGTTTCCCCCAGATGGAAGGCAAATAAAAGAAATAACTCCCTGTGAGTCATTATGTATAATAACATGGTGACGGTCGTCTTATGTCTAATATCTGCATAAAACCCAAAGAGACACAATGCAAAACATGGCAACATTACTACTGGCATGATGGAAATGTTGGGGGAGAAAATATTTACTTTTAATAATATTGTATTATGCATTATTATCTGCTTAAAGACAGGCTAACTTTAAACATTTAAATTAATTATATATTATACTATTTATATTTAAATGATTATTTATTAATTTGATTTAACAGGGACCATACAGATAACCATATAATGCATTTGTTTACGTGTGTTGGTATTGCACTTGACGGTGTAAACGTTGACATTTATGTTATATCCACGCTCAGGCATGTAAAATATGGGAGCATCAGTAATTGTCTCTGTTTGATATATTGAAGGTGAAGGTCATGCGTAGCGTCCCATCCTGTCTTGGTTTATAGGTTGGAGATGAGATCGTACGCATCAATGGATATTCCATCTCCTCCTGTATTCACGAGGAGGTTATCAGTCTCATCAAGACGAAGAAGATTGTGTCATTTAAAGTCAGACGTATGTAAAAAAAACTATTTTTCAAACAACACAAGCATGATTGATGAATATTGTTAAATATCGATGGTCTCAATTCATTCTGTTTGTTCCTTCTGTGCAGATGTGGGGATGATCCCGGTGAAAGGGTAAGATCATTAATGTGATAAAACGGTTTCTAACCTCGGTTTGAATGTGGAGTTAATGTGCTAGTGTGTTAATGACATTGATTTGTTGTTGTTTACCTTTTTAAAATGTCTCCAGCTCATCAGACGATCCCCTCAAGTGGCAGTTTGTCGACCAGTTTGTGTCTGAGTCGGGGGTAGGAGGCAGATTGAGTTTTCGCTTCATGTCGCTTTTCAGTTTCAAAAGTTTGATCCCATAAGCAGGAAACTTATGGACTCTGTGTCTCGGCTCCAGGAGAAAAAGAGCAGCGTTGCAGGCTTGGCGTCCATTGGTGGCAAAGAAATCAAAGAGAAGAAGGTTTTCCTCAGCCTCGTGGGTACCAAGGGTATGGGCATCAGCATCTCCAGTGGTCCGACCCAGAAACCTGGGATCTACATCAGCAACGTGAAGCCGGGCTCCCTCTCGGCCGAAGTTGGACTTGAGGTGATTTCTCAAATTGAATACTTCTATTGAACTGTGATAATCGGATTCCTGTAATGTACCGTCGGGGCGACTGTGGCTCAGTGGTTCGCAGATCTGTCTTTCAATCAGGGTGTTGACGGTTCAATCCTAACCCTAGTCCATGTGTCCTTGAGCAAGACACGTAACCCTCAATTGCTGCCTGTAGCTGTGTCTACGGTGTATTCATGTAACATGTATTTGAGTACTTTAAAAAGCACTGTATAAATGTAATGGATTATTATTGTTATGACCTACTGCTGCAAACTGCATCTATGTCTTATCCTAAACTATAGATTGGAGACCAGATAGTGGAGGTGAACGGGGTGGAGTTCACCAATGCGGACCACAAAGAGGTGAATTTAGCATAACTTCATTATTTGCCCACTTCCAATAATGGCAACTGGAGCATCATTTAAAGTTTTGTACTTGTTGTTTTTTTTTTTACTCGTTTAACGGTACCTGTGTGACTGTCGGTGTTTGTTCAACACCCATGAGCGTTGTTGGGTTTGTTTTTTTACTGTGAAACAGATCCAATGAGTTGTATATCCTCAGCCACTTTAGCGTTTCAGCAGAACTAAAGGCATTGCAGCTGGAATGAAAATGTCCTTCGTGAAGCTTTTTTGCCAGTATTTTAAAGGAGTCTTTGATCATTTCACACCCTAACAAACACACATAACAAATTCTTCACACAGGCAATTCTTTTGAGAGACTGTTATTGTATTAACCTATATTTATTTCATTAATCAAATCTTTAAAATGAAGGTCATTATTTCTGTTATTCTATTCCCAGGCTGTGAAAGTCCTGAAGAGCAGCAGAAGTTTGACTATCACGGTTCTGACGGGAGCTGTAAGTACATGGCGTTATCTTTTCAATCATAAATGATCATTCAATACCGTTCAATTTCATGTTGTCCTTTTTAGCTCGTAACGTTTGTTTTCTTTCATATAACTATTGTGAGTATTATTGTTTTCCCCCAACAACTCAACAGGAAACACAACTCTTAAGTTACAATGCATATGAATACATCTGCATATGAGACACTCAGAATGGATTCTCTTAGATACAATGATATCTATGCAACAGTATCTATATCACATCTAGATTACTTACATTTAAAGTTAGATTACTTTAAAGGGATAACCAGATATTTCCATGAAGATACAACATGCGTTACCATTTACAAATAGTAAATCACAAATCATTTTATACTAACATAATTGTGACATAGAAGTGATATCCAAACAAAATGGTGCACATACAATAATTGCTAGAATTGTTGTTTGTATTGTGTTGCGGATCATAGAATAATATTTAACTAAGGACAATCAGATCTCACAGAGGAAGGATTATCTGTTCTAAACTGTGGGATCACACACATCTGCCCCCCTCCCTTCCCATATTCCTACACCATCCAGATTAATCTGCCACTCGGTTTAGGACCCATCTCATTACCACGCTGTCTGTGCCTCAGCCCGGCTGTCAGCAGGAGCAACATTCATCCTCAGTCAAGTCACCTGGCAGGTCGTTTGCCTCGGGAGGCAGGCGCGGCGAGACAAGCGCTCTCCTGTTATTCATGGTTTTCATTGATGCCTGTCGACTGCATTTCCCTATTTCATCCGCATAAACGGGGAACCCTGCAACAGTAAACATTTGGGAATGTAGGCAGTACAGTATTGCTTTTATATATGTGATACATGTTTGTTCCTGCACATAGATTGGTAATTCTATACATTACATTACATGTCATTTAGCAGACGCTTTTATCCAAAGTGACTTACAATAAGTGCATTTCAACCTAGAGTACAAACTAAGAACAACAAGAATACAGAAAGTAACATTTCCTCAACATAGTCAAACTACAAAAGTACCATAATAAGAGCCATTCAAGTGCCACTGAAGCACGCAACGTGCTATGAGTCAATGATTGTACCTTAGTTTTTGAATGAGGCTTCAAAGATGATTCAAAACCAACATTTCCTCTCACCCCGGTCAGGGAGACGGTTGTGGGCGTGTCTGCCGGTTCTCCAGAGCCCAAACAGACTGAGGAAGCTCGCTCTCGAAAAAGTCTTTCCCTGATGGTTGTCTGTGGCTGTTGTCGCCTCTCAGGGCAGAGAGCTGTTCATGACGGACGAGGAGCGCCTGGCAGTGGAGGCCCGCCGGCAGCTGGATAGGCAGGAGCTGATGCACCAGAAGAGGGTGGCGCTGGAGACCAACAAAATCCTGAAGGAGCAGCAGGAGAAGGAGAAGCAGTGAGTGGACGGACACAACGCCGTCTCTTTATTGTTGCATGGCAGAAACACTGCGGCTGTCGGGTTGAACCTGCACACAGGACAGACGTTCAAGTGTCTCTATTGAGACGAGTGGGATGTAAAGAGTTTCAAATCTTGAACTGTGTACAGAAAGACCACATCCTCACCCTGAAGTTGAGATTAGTATCTGATGAAAATAAAGCAGAAAAAGCGTTCTATCATGGTTATGTTCTGATATCTTGAAGCGGCTTAAACAGAAATCCTCCTCCAGCTGGAGGGCTCTGCTTGTCTAATTGGCTTGGGAAATACCAACATGGGGTCAGACTGAGACTGAAAGTCATCAACCAATCAAACACTGACGACATGTCTGAACAAAGATACATCATGTCCGATAGGCTTATTCTTCACGAGTGCAGCTTCATATATCGGGAGTACAGAAGGTAAACAGAACCTACATTGATTTTCCTTCAGACCGAGGACCCTCTTTATTGCTCTGTTGCATCACGATATTGATTTATGTTCACGTTACTAAATCATTTCGCACATCCTTACCCTGCGTTTGTAAATTCAGAGGACACGCTCAGTTTTGTCAGTGATTAGATGTAGGCAAAATCTTGAGGATAAATAATGTGACTGCACATCACAAGGCTGACATTCTCAATAGCCGCCATAAACTGGATTGAAGTCATATATTTTGTATTTACAGCCCTGTACTATAGGATGTGGACGGTTTTATTTAGACAATATGTCATGTTTTTTAACAGGAGAAAGATGGAGATCTCTCAGAAAGCTGCAGAGGAAGAGGAGCGCTATAAAAAGGAGATGGAGAAGTATATATGTTTTATTTTTTATGTCCTCTAAGTGTTGATTCAATGTTGTTTTGTAAACATCTTACACCTCTCGCGTGTTGTGTCATCCTTTTGTAGGCTCGAGGCTGTGGAGAAGAAGCACAGCAGGGAGTGGGAGGAGGACTGGGGAGCCAAAGACAGGCCCAAAAGTCCAAAGAGCCCCCGAACTCCAAAGAGCTCATCCCCCGCCCCGCCCGAGTCCAAAAGCGCCAAGGCCAAGAGTTCCCGTAAGGACACATGAACGAGCCCTGAAGTGCATGAATCCTCTATTTACTCCTCAGCCGACATATTTACTTTTCTCCTAAACATTCGATGTGTAGACGTCACTCTTCTGGGTCTCACCACGTCTCTCCTCCTTTCTTCCGCACGCTCTCTGTCTCTTCCTGTCACTTCTGTGTGCTTTGTTGCTTTTTATGGCCTCTCCTGTAAGCCGATGAAGCCAGCTCCTTCACTGAGGAGGACAAGGAGGAAGATCAGGACAGAGAAGTGAGTCTGGAGCCTCGGCTGTCGTCGTCACAGAGACTAGAGCTTGATTTCCTTTGACAACCAGAATGAACCAGTGGAGACTTTTCAGTATCATTTCAACCAGTTGCATCTTTTTGCTCCTGAACATTAGGACTCAACCAGCCCAGCTGCAGAAACATACGTCCATGTAGTTATTCAGTGCCGACTTGGAGCAGGCTTAATCCGTTTCTCTCTTTTTCTCTTGGGGTGTTGTGTTGTGTGTTTTTTTTTAGTGTCATGTTGTTGTTTTTAATAGATGCCCTGCTTGGTGTTTGCTGAGTGTTTTCCCCCTGGATGTCATGTAACAGAGTGACCTGTGTTCATCTCCGTCCTTAGCATTTGGCTGGTTTTATCGATACGAGGGGAAATTGCCGTCACTCCGCAAGGTACTTCAGAGTGGTGGAAGAGGAGCAAAAGAAAGAACAATAGTTCTCATGACAAGTGCCTGTTACATATTTAAGATCGGAGCTTTGGTGTTTCTAAAACATTTATAAAACATCATGTTGTCTGTGGGGCTTTTACCCCGTTGAACACTCTGTGGTGTCACAAGCTATTTGTGCATGTCGTGCTGCGTGGTTTGGAGTGGCAGTCTATCTCGTACTCTGACTAACTGATGACGCCTCAGAGAGGAGAAAAGAAGAAGAAAAAGAAGAAAGTGTCCAACACGGACACACTGCAGGAGCAGAGAAAGAACAAAAAGGAGATGGAGTTTGAGCTGAAACTCGCCAAGGAGAAGGAAGGAATGCACGAACGAGAGAAGCAACTTAAGATCAACCGTCTGGTGCAGGAGGTACGGAAAGGAGGGATTAGATGTGTTCTTAAATACGGACCAAAGTGACAATGTGGATTGCACCATTTAATATCTATGATTGAATTCATGGCTTTCTGGTTTTAAGGCTGAGCATGTAAATGTGTGTGTGTGTACAGGGCTGATTCCTATTGTCCGATGCCGCCCTTTTGAACCAGGTTTCAGAGACTGAGAGAGAAGACCTTGACGAGTCAGAGAAAGTGCAGCACTGGGTGGAGCGTCTTTGTCAGACTCGGTTGGAGCAGATATCCTGTGTGGAGACCGAATCCCCCGAGGTACAGAGTGAGACCTCCTCTGTCAAAACCTCTCCGCACTCGGGGCTCCTCAACAGGGGTTTCTTGTCTCGTATAACGTTCTACAAAGTTGAATGCCAATTTTTTTTTACTGGTGCAAGGAGATGAGTAGAGCTCGGATACAGAAGCAAAGCATTGCTGGTAATGGCTTTGAGGCGCCTCCTTCCTGCCATGTTTAGTCGGTGTGGGGGTAATGTGGGGAAGGACACTTCAGGAAGCCTTTCTTCTGCCACTCGAGGAAGGGGGGGGGGATGTTAATGAATATTAAGTAACATGATTTCTATGATTCATTCAATGAGGCAACGAGTGTGCAGTTATAGGGTTTGTAATCACCCGCTCATACCACAAAAACATGCCTTATTCTCCAGTGAAATATGTAGGAAATGGAATTTCTTTTAAATAGCTGAAAAGAAAAGAAAACATTCGATCTTATTATCTCATTCCCACTTGTTTTTATTTGTACATTGACATGACGCGGTGTTGGCACCAGTTGTTCATTTGCCTTCAAACGTCAACATGTTCATGTGGAATAAAAGAAGAACCGTGAATGAGACGATAGCCCGAAGGAGAGCCGTTGTAGAGGTGTGTGTTTCAGGGCAACGGGTAGATTGACGTGAGGTGAAACAAATAACTGTCCGTGTCGTTGTGACTTCAAGCTCTCCCCGCCGCTCTCGCCCGCCTTGCTGCCCAAGGTGAAGCGTTTCCCTGGCGGCCTCCATCTGGCCACCACTGATATGGATGACATTAACCTGGACGACGTGGATCAAAGCCTCAGGGGCCCTCTGAAGAGACTGGCCCCCACCCAAGCCAGCACGAGCCAGCCTCCCCCTCCCTTGCCTCTCCCCCCACCCTCCTCCAAGCTGAACCCACCAGTACCCTACTACTCCCCTCCCTCGTCTCGTGTCTCCCCGCAGCGGCGCCCTCCGTCTCCCGCCGGCGCTAGAAAACCTCCGTCTGCCCCGTCGACCTTGAACAACAAGGGGCGCAGGCCTCAAGCGCAGCCTCCCCCACCTTCCTCCCAATATCCTCCTCAGTCTCAGGCATCGCGGCCTCCATCCTCCCCTCAGCCTGCTCCACGGCCTCCGCCTCCGCCTCCCCCTCCTCCTCCACCACCACCACCACCTCCTCCACCTCCTCCCCCTCCACAACACTCCGGAGAACGAAAGGGAACCCACAGCGGGTACCGCCAGCCGCATCACCACCACCTCCAACACCCTCCCAGTCCTCCGGAGCGCAGGAGCGAGTGGGAGGCGGGGGGCTATCTGCCTCGAGGGGGGCTTTACTCGGCCAACACCAGTGAAATGTCCTACCCCTCCAGTCCACAGGTTAGAGCTTCTCTTGTGAGAGAGATGATGTGTGTGTTGCTTTGTTGAACAGATAGATGAAAAGGGAACATTTTCATCCACTTTTAAAAGAAATATGCAGGGCGCACATAGAGTTAATGCATTTTCAAGGCTGCAGGACTCTATTATGTTTTTAATTAATAGTGTTTTCTGGGATGTTTTACGCACAAAGAGAATGCGATGCGCCGTATTAGTGTGACGGAATTGTGCAGTTATTGATTTCCAATGTACTTCTCATGAAGTGAAAGGCATGCAGAGATTCAATTGGTTATTGATTTTAGCTTGTAGCTGTGTGGATTTGCTCGAATGAGTGGTGTGTTGCATGCTGTGTAGAAGTGATGAAAGTAGCATGTTGTTGCTCATCAGAGGAGCTGAGTAATAAAGCAAATTAAAAATGGGGTGCTTGCGTTCAGTTGGACATTTTCATTTCATCCAATGGGCCAAGCATTGGATGCTTTTGGAACCGCAGCCATGCTGTGACATCTCGGGAGGTGTGTGTGTGTGTGTGTGTGTGTGTGTGTGTGTGTGTGTGTGTGTGTGTGTGTGTGTGTGTGTGTGTGTGTGTGGCATTGATTTTCCTGCAGTGCTCCGTCTGTCAGGGGGATAAGAGATTCATTTTATTTTACTGTGGTTCAGGTCATGAGAAATACCTCGCATGCCAGTCGCATTTCCAATTCAAGCACCTCCTTGGTGAGTGTCTTTCTGTAATGATCTGATTTAAAGTTTTAATCAAAATGACGACACTTTAATACATTTGTAGAATCCTCCCCAAACCAGATGTGTATGTTGTAAAATGACTTGTTGAATTCAGACATATATTCAGCTGTTGCATGGAAACGTGGTCTCTCCCCCTATAGCAACTAGCTCCGAGTCCCCCCAACCAGAGGCGTCAGATGACCCCTGTCATGTCTAAACCCGTCATGCTGCCACAGTCCCAAACCCACCGGCCAGATCCACTCAGACCAGCTCTCCGTTCTGATGGCCTGGTAGGAAACACGGCACACTTCAATCATTTGCTCTCTGCACACATCTTTCCTGAGTTGGTGTAATAGGGTCATTCAACATTCAGACATCAGACACAGCTTCCTGTCATCGTGAGAGATTCATCTCTTCCTCTTTTCTGACTCTCAGTGAGTTCTCCAGACTCTTTTAGCCGTTCACAGAAACTTCACTCTGTGGTTATTAGATCACAGCCGTCTCTCCTTGCTGTCAAAAATCTCTAATGAAACTGGGCATATTGTTTATTTTGGAGTAACCCTTCCTAGTAACCCTCTGCCTCACATTAATAGTCGCACCTGAGAGCACAACCCCCCCCCCGCAGCGCCTCTTGCTGGGAGGCACCTGGCCTGTCGGCGCTGAAGGGTTGCCATGAATCATCATCACTTTACCCTGATGTGATTTACCACCATCGTCAGTCCGATAGTCTACTCTGCTGCAGCACTGCACTGAGGATTGTTTATCGTATTATATTATATAAGGACTGTGGCGCTCCGTATGCTTTGATATTAATATTTCTGTCGGTCCCGCGTTTCATCGGCCTGGAGAAAAGGGCCAAAGGATTTATTGAAGGTCCTGGATGAGGGTAATAATAGGCTAGATTGGTTTCAGCTGTTGGCTGATTACCAATCAGCCACCAGCTGAGGCCAATTAGACACCGTTTCCTGAAGCACAATTCTTCTAATATCAGTGTTGGTCTTCTCGTTGGATGTGTTGAGAATAATAAGAATATAGCAGCTTCAGTCCTTGTCTCAACACTGATCTGAGTTTTGTATCTTCAGTGTAACTTCTCACCCAGTGGTGTAGCAGTGTACTCAACGGTGTGTCGGTACACTGTGACATCACCGTTGAGGGGGGTTACAGCATCGCAGTGAGGGATGTGTCGGGTTGTATTCGTTTGGCTGAAGCTGATTCCTGTTCTTGTGTTTCAGCCTCCGGAAATGCTGAAACGGATGGTGCCTTTCAACTCGTCTTTTAAATCAAACAACAAGCAACAAGTAATTCATACTTACCACCACCTCTCTTGATTGATTATTTCTCTTGAGTGTGTTTTCTCCTATTCTTTCTGCATGCGCTTGCCCACATCCGCTTTCCTCGTGTACCTTTCATGCCTTCTTTTATTCGGTCCTCTCTCTATAGACCGCATCGCTGCCTTGAGGTCCAGCTGTGTGACTTATACCTGCATTGGTATTCATAAGGAGCACACAATAGGGCTGTGAACACCCAGTGTGCGGATGCATTTCACGGTCGTTCTGCTGTTAGTGTTATTTTGTGCGTCACTGGCTGTGGTTGTGAGTCCAGTCCAGTGAGCAACACTAGAGGATAAGAACGTCGTTGTTTTACCTTTTCTTGTCCTTGTCTTTCCTCAGAGGCGGAGAGCATCAGCCTCATGAGATGAATTGTATCTATTACTCAAAATACCACAGTTAGATTGTTTGGGCTGATTTCATCTGCCTCCCCTAGCCACAACAAATACAAACGAGTTTTACAAAAGGGTTTGTTCTTTATGTTTGTGTCAAAACAGGAAATGAAGACTTAAATGAATGTTCTTCAAAAGAGGAAAGGCTCTCTGAGTCATCGTCGAGCGGTTTCCTCCCTTTTAAATTAATTTGCTGCGGCCTTTGGGAGTAATGATTAGGACTGATCTTTTTTTTTTTTTTTTTTTTTTTTTTTTTTTGTGTGAGCGCGCATGTTCCCCGTTAGCTATGCTTGTCATTATTGAATGTGAGTGGGTGGCTTTGACAGCCAGTCTGCGTCTTCATGGTTTCCATTTAACAGGATGATATTCAAGTGAATATAAAGCTGGTTGTCAAAGGAAATCTTTTCTTTTTTTCGAGTTTGTTAACCCCTTATTGACGTAATCATCTGTTTTAACGAACAACATGTGAATTCTCTTTCAGGGATTTCAGAAATACGAGGAAGACTTTGATCCCTACTCCATGGTATCGTATGCCTGATATTGTTTGCAGTTTAATATGAGAACGGTATTTAGCAGGTCTTAGCTCCAGTTGACTGAAAATGTAAAACCTTTGGGTCTTATAGGATCAATTATTATCTTATTAAATGTTTGACCCCATGGCAGCTATCGTTACCTTTTAAAAGTAGCGCCACAACAACCAGTAAGAGAAATTAAATCGTTGGAAAAGTAGAGAATAATCATACGTAGCTGCTTTACTGAGTTATCCAGAAGATTAATATCTAATATATGAGCTAACTGCTTGTGAGACAGATATAGTTGATTAGATTTTTTCTAATCTTTTAATAATAACATCAATAATTTGCCTGAGGTGAACGATTGTCCTCTCATAAGTTATACCAATCATGGTTAATAACTCCCAAAGTGTATTATAAGTATCTTGTTTTTACTGAGCATTGCCTCACGCCTATTCTGAGTTGAAACACATTTTTTATGTCGGCACCTCTTTTTATTAATTTACTTCCTTTTACGTAACTGCAGTGTTTTGCACCTTTGCCCGCTTCCATTCATTCTCCGTCTTTAGTTCTCGGCGGAGCAGATCGAGGGGCGAGACGTGAGACTACTGAGGATCAAGAAGGTGCAGATAAATCTCTTTATTGATGAGAGAAATCTCACTCGTCACATTCAAAGTGTGATATTCCCAAACTTGGTGGTGATGCTTTTGTCCATTGTTCCTCAGACTGGCCAGCTGGACATCGCTCTGGAGGGAGGCGCAGACTCTCCGTTGGGAAAGTTGGTGTTATCTTCTGTGTATGAAGGTGGAGCTGCAGATAAACATGGTCAGTGCATTTTATGTTTTTGGATGTAAACTCAATAATTATCTTTTAAATCCATAAAAAACTAGAACGGGCACTCGGTAGGGCGCATACCTTCGCCGCAGCCACATTCTGGCATTAGTTGCATTGGATAAAAATTCTAAATCAAATGGTCCCCGGATAATAACCAATCATCCCACCAAATTTCATGCGATTCGGTTTAATACTTTTTGAGTTATGCGAATAACACACAAAAACACACACAAATAAATACACAGCGATCAAAACATAACCTTCCACATTTTCAATGCAAAGGTAATCAGAGCATCAGATTGAAGTGGAAACATTGTCCATATGAATGTGCCAGCATGCTGACTTACCCTTACCACACTGTTAGGATGCACGCTTAAAATCTACTCCAGCACTGCATAACAAAATGTTATGCTTTACTTGTTTCCTGAAATCAATTCAGGTTTGTGAGTGTCTCCTTACACAGACTATATTTATCTCTGTAGCTGGTGCTGTCTCTCGCTCTCTGTGTGTCACTGTTGGGAATGAACGGGTCTGACAGGGAGCCAACTGTGATGCGTCTCTTTGTAGGTGGCATCGTACCCGGGGATGAACTTATGGCCGTCAACGGGAAGATTCTGATCGATGCCACATTGACCGAGGGACAGAACTCTCTGGCCCGGGCCTGGAACAGTGGAGGGGTAGGACTCGGATGAGAGGAACATTAAGTACTACGCTTCCCACACAGTTTATACTAGTAGCTACTACTACAACAACAGGGGGTTTCATTTGACATAAACCACTTCAACCGCACTTCATGTTTATGCTTGTTGTTTTCACACTCGTTGGAAGATTTTGTCAGGCTTCATATTTTATATTGATTCAGTGAAAAGTGAAATAAATATACAATGTCTTTTTTTAGGACTGGATCGATGTTGCGATTGCCGTTTCCCCTCCGAAAGAATATGAAGATGAAGTGTAAGTGTTCCTGATAAATGATGTATGTTCTAGTCCGTGTTTAATACATTTCTGCATCATATGCATATTATTCAAATGTACATCTGCCACGTTATTCTAATAATTTGGGCCATAATGTAATGAAAGCGGCCCAGTAGTTTACAGTGTGACTTGTGTGTCTGTGTGTATGTGTAAGCAGCCCTAAGTCAGCGTCACTCAGTCCCACTGTGAACAGAAAGGTGTTTGAAGGCAGTGCAACACTGTACAGACACGGCTACCTCCTTCAGCACTAGCCCTCCCTCTCCTCCCACCTCACCCTCACCCTGGTAATCGACTTAGCCTTTAAACCTCCTCTCCTCTGCAGAGGGGATGTTTGGTGTGCCTTTTGTTTAGCCCCTTATTGTTGTCTTGAGCACATGTGTGACAGTCTCACTGTCAATTTTTGTTATTTGTTTCCCCCTCTTGTTGCTTGGCTATTTCAAAGAAAAGCTAGCTTACATTAACAGTATACAGCGTACACGGTATGCATTTTTTCTATTTGAAGAACGCCTCAGGGCGTTGCTTCTTCATGTTGAAACGTGCTCTACGATACGGCCATTTAATTTGCGTGAATAGACAACTGATGCGTTCGGTGACCCATCCCACTATATATTTGCCAGAATCCCCCCCCCCCCAGTGAGCTGTTTATAAACCCATGTGCACATTAGTGGCTTCTGTGGAATTGCCCTTCGTCGTCGGGTCGTGGCCGACTCATAAAAGCAGCGCAGGACTCCTGACAGCCGTCAGCAGTTGTTCCGCGGTACTGTCACATGTTCTGACATCCATGGACACCTTAAGTGACACCGGGTGGGACTGTAGGGGGGTTCCTCCTCTGCTACAGCACAAATGTTCCCAGGGTTTTGATCATGGTTATTCTTTAGGTTGACATGATAAAGTCACAAGAAGTAGGCTCTGCAGTAGACATTTTCCAGAAAAGACAAGAACACTTTGGTTCAAGCTCTGATTATTCAGTGTTTCTAAAACTCACCTGCATGTGTGTTGGTCTGTTGTGTTTCATGTGCAGTGATTGAAGCGACAGTTTTCCTGATGACACCTTTCCAAACACAGTACAGCAGGTTTACTGTCATTGTTATCTCACAGGTGAATTCCTCTTTCTTCCCCTGCAGAACATTCTTCTAGTCTCAACAACCTGCCAAGAAAACCACTCAAATAAAGAAGATTTTCATCGTCCATGATTCCTTCAGGATTCAGCACCGAGCTAAAGATGGTCTTTTGTTTTTACTTAACATTACAAATGGCTCTTGTGTTATGTATCAAGATATTAACATTATCCAGTTATTAAACATCCTCACTGTCCTGATTATTTTCAAGGGTGATTTAGTCAATATTCAATCATCTCCAGTGATTTTCCTCAACTGTCAAGCCTGCACTTGGTTAACCTGCACAGCCACACTGATTGTTTCTTTCAGATGCGTGTTTCATTTTTCAGTATAACAATAAAAGGAACATTAAAACAGGCAAACTGTCATCACTCACATCTGCATGTTCAAAACCCATTGAAGGACTGCTCATTATCAGGGAGTTGATTTTCGGTTGTCTTCTGTTTTTCAACATAACATTACCAGGTTGGTGTTGTCTATTGTAATATCATTTATTTTAAGCTAACTCATGATGTTGAACTGACTCACTGACAAGTTTCTTAAGTTTTAAGATATGATTTTTCCCAATTTAAGAGTGTAACGATATACAACTAATTTATACGAAGGTTGAGGGAAGCAATTTTGCTCTCATTCTCCTTCAATATCTGCCTTTTTTTCCATCCATTTTTTACTTCAAGCATGGGAAGCCAAGCAGTTTTTTAAATTCAATTTCCACAAGGGGCAATGGTGCACCTTCAATATCAAGCAACTCACTGAGGGAGGGAATCTCAGTTAATAAACCCGAACACCATCTGAGAGGCAGGCTGATTTTAAATTGGTTCACAGGAGTACATTCTGGTAAATGTACAGGGGAGGTCATCTGAAATTAAAAAAAAGGGTGTGTGTGTATGAGTGAGAGTGTGTGCTTGTTTATTGATGAAGGGACTTTTCATAGTAAAAAACAAAGTGTTTGTTTGTGTTGCATCGCATCGCTGTGCAGCAGCAGCCCAATTCACTCCGTGCGACACGATGACACACGTCACGTGACTGCTGCGAGTTTCAGCGTCGCCTCCAGGGCTGAGGTGTGCGTGCGTGCGTGTGTGCGTGCGTGTGGTTGGGCGCCAACCGTTCCTGCAGCCCGTTGACGGTTCATGACTGAGACCAAAGGTGGCCTTGGGTGGAGGACCTGCCCCCCCCCCTCCCTGCTCCTCCTCTTCCGCCTCCCCGGTACCCGGGTTCAGCACCGAGGACAGCGACCGGCCTCCTCAAGCCGCCGCCTCCGGTCGGACCGCCAAACACGGAGTGGGACCGGGACACGTCGGACGCACTCTGAATATATGAGATCTGTCATTTTTGGAGATTATTCTACTTTTTTTAAAACATTTTTTTCTTTATTTAATTCCAAGCGACGGCTGTGGATGTGACGGCATGGCGTATTTTGTGAAGCGCAGTGCTCCCACGATATAGACCGGTAAGTGCTGGGGGTTGCGCCACCGGGTCTCCCCGGTAGACTCCCACTTGGACCAGGAGGCTGCTTTGTTAGCATCTCGTGCACGGCGTAGCAGGGCGTTTGCATTGTGGACATCGTGAAGTATTTCTCAGTTACACATGGGTTTAAAACACACAGGGTAATGTAGAATATCCACTCGGACTTACAGGTTGACATTGCATGCATCATTTCCCAGAAGGGTTTGTTTATTTAGTTGTTTTAGTCGTCACAGTTAGTGAAGGAAACCACGTGTCTGCTGTACTGGAATAATATATGTCATGATTTATTCATTGCTGGAGGCGAGATATGCAGTGTGAAATACTGGATGTGTGTTCATGTGTGGCTGGACTGTTACATTGTGGCAGCCAGATGGTGAACCCTTTCTAAAAGATGAGTCTGAGGACACCACCCCGCCTCTCCCCCCCCCCCCCTGTCTGTCTTTAGTCTCATTTAAGTGACCTGCAAGATATAGATCAACACATGATTCCTCATTCACCTCTTACCCTCACTTTACTCCCACACACACACACACACACACACACACACACACACACACACACACACACACACACACACACACACACACACACACACACACACACACACGCTCACACACTCAAGCATTTTTATATTTATTTAGCTCTGCCTGTATCTGTGGCAGAGATATGATGTCACCATAACAATGGCAGAGTTACGTTGTGGTTGTTATGATATTTAATGATTTTAGGAATGCCTGATTGTTTATCGTTGCTGTCATCCTGCCACCTACAAAGCTTCTTTATCTTTTGTTGATGTCTTTGTGAATGGCTGCTGCTCTTCTACTCATTATTCCTATTCCTACACACACTGAAGCTTGAACTCTCCTCGGGGCAATCTACTGATGGAGAGTGCTTAGCGCTTATCTAGGCTATACCACAAAACTGGAGCTCAGCCAGTTTTCCCAGCTCTAAAATAAAACCCCTAACACAGACAGAGTGCATAATAAAACGGTTAGTTTGGTTAAGGCGTCGATGATGACAATTTATTCCAAGATCTATTCTCATTTATTTTGTGAAACCGGTGCTCAAGTGACATCAGGTCCATCTGTGCTGTGCTATTTTAAATAACGGTTGTTAGTGAAAATACTCCTCCTTCACTTAATTAATGCAAACCCCCTCTGTTTACGGTCAGCTGGTGTATGTGATCATCAGGAGAAGAAGCAGGACGTGGCTGCAGTTGCTATCAACTCCTCATCTTGAACGTATTGACGTTCAATGCATTCTTGGAAGTGAATATTTTCTGTACAAGAGCTTCTTAAAAGATAACACGCTGTTGTTTTACTCAGTATACACATATAAATAAGAAATCTGCACACAGACATGTACGAGCAGGAGGAATCCTGTTCTGTCGGCAGGTTTGCCAATTCCACCGAGAGCAGCTTGGAAAGAAGTTTGGCAGCATTCACACAATCAGCATTTTAATTTACACGTTCACGTTTTTCAGATTGGCCACTATTGCAGCACTTCTATCAAAACCTTTTAATATGAAGCGATCACCACACACATTCATGCTGTGCTATGCAGGACACATACTTAACAGGATATATGTCGACAGTTATGACAGCTCGATGTCTTTCCAGGTCATTTAATGGACAAGTCAAACAGACTTCACATATATTTATGTGTAAACATTAATGTAAACTGCTCATTACATAGAAGCTTATCCTGCTGCTGCTGTTATGTGAAGGTCACCGTGGCTTGGATTATATTAACCATAATTCACTTTAACCAGTTAGACAAAGCACGAGTCTGTCCTCTGTATTCGTGGATTATCGAAATCTGCCCGCATGTGTCTTTTTGCTGATGTCAGCAGCTGCAACGAGAGCTCGATACCTGCAGGACTGGACGCACATTTGCTTTAAAAAAAATAATCTATGCAGCACATGTGTTCAGTCCCAGTTGTTGTGCCCTTTCTTGTTTAGCACCCTTGAAGATATAATATGAACTAAAGTCATAAATGAGGTTATGTAATTGCTGAAAACATGGAGTTGGGATTTAGATTAGAGCTCTTGCTCATGCTTCACATGTGCTAGTGTAGAATGCTTACGCTGCTCACTCCCCCCCCCCCCCTTCTTTCTCTCTCTCTCTCTCTCTCTCTCACTTCATCATTCACTGCTCCCTGCCTTCTTTGGCTCTCTAGCTCAGTCTTTCAGCTCGTCTGCACGGTCTTTCTCCCTCTGCTCTCGTCCAAGGTCGACTTTGAGCGTTTGGTTTGCAGAGGGACAAGAATAGCAGGTGCACTGCAGAATGCAACCGCTGCTCCCGCTGTGTGTGTGTGAGCGTGTGTGTCTGTGTGCTTGTGTGCGTTTGTGGGTCTGAATGCATTCCATCGGAGCGGTGCAGCGCCAAGTGAAGCTTCAGTTTGAGAGGATGTCTAGGGAGTGCGGGCAGACGGGATACAGATGTTCCTTACTCGGCATGGCCGGGGAGGCTGCTTAGTCTGCTGGAAGAGAGAGAGAGAGAGCTGCTGCTGCTGCTGCTGCTGCACCAGACTGTGACTGCCTCTGACCCTCATCTTCCTCCTTCCTTCTCTCCGTCTGCCTCTTTCATCAGATCCGATATTTGGGAGCTGCATTCGAGAGGGAGCAGGAAGGAGGTCACTTTGGGAATTGTCTGCTGAAGATCCATCAGAGTTCCCTTTGAAAGGACATCATGCTCTGAGAGGCTCTATTTACATTTTCTGTCTCTCCGCTGTTTCTGGTCAGCGCCTCCTCCTCTTTTTCCTCCTCTTCTTCTGGTGGGTTCCCAGCAGAGTCCCGGTGCCACCATGTCCTTGGCTTTCTGTGGGAACGAGAATAACTCGATGGCCTACAACGTGGACAGCGGGGTTTTGAATAACGGCTGTTTCCTTGACGCGCTCAATGTGGTGCCACATGTCTTCCTCCTCTTCATCACCTTCCCCATCCTCTTCATCGGTGAGTGTCACTGGGAGGGGAGACCCTTCACACCCTTCAAAGTTTCTTCACACACACACACACACACACACACACACACACACACACACACACACACACACACACACACACACACAGACCGCAAACTTAAAGCTTGATGGGCTGCTTGTTTTTTGCTATATTCCCATTTTTTACTTTAATATGTGATTAACAAACTATTACTTGTTTATTTTTGTATAAAGTCCACTAAACACAATTTCATACACTTTAATTCCTTGAGTTAAAATGCCCTCTCTGAGTGTTGGCTGTTAAATAAGTCTCTCTATAGAACAAGGTGAGGACATATATCTTGAGCTGCAAGCCAATGTGACAATGTGGCAATGTACCGAGGCAAGCAGAAGCCATAGTGCTGGTATTAGGTTTCACCTCCATTGCTCCATTGGTCCTGACCATCTCATTAGTGTCATCATCGGTGTGAAGCCGCTCCGGTCGTTGACACAGTCAAATGCTCCGGCTTCATCGTCCGCCCTCTGCTTCCAGCGTGTGTGAACCTTAGTTATTTTTAAAAATACATATTGACACTTCATACATGTGCTTTGGCTCTGCATTCCTGTTGTCCGGATTGTACTTAACGCACAGAGACATTGTCTTCCTCGGTGACACATTGCACTCCCAGCTCATTCCATTGTGTCTGTGCTGCATGCATTCATGCTTACACGCATTACCGCATACAACAATTATTGTTATGTTTTTGTAGTCCTATCCTCCGATACTTCGTCTGTCCGTCTGTTGGTCGGTCCGTCCATTAGATGGATTGCCATAAAGTTTTAACTACATACGTTCATGTTCTCATCAGCTTTGGTGATTCCTTTACTTTTAATCCTGTCATCAAGTCAACATATAAACTTGTCTGCTACTTTAGTTTATGATGAAATATCTGCTAAACTAATGACTTTCCCATCATAAAATTTAACATGTTAGCACTCTTATACACTAAGATGGTCAAATGTAAACTCTTACTAACCATCAGCATGGTAGCGTTGTCTCACAAAGGCTCGAGCATCGCTGTAAACTGTTAGTTTTTATTTTGTCTTGAGAAGTTGAGACGCTTCCAAAGATTCTGAGGAGGTGTCTCTCATAAATATTTTCTTTCTCATAAAAAAAAACATTTCCTTCTTTAAAAGGCAAAAATACAAAACGGCACCAACATAAATATGCTAATTAACAGACCAGAAGTGGAGTGGCAAACAGCCTCACTAATACGCCTGTGAGTCCCCAGGAGAAGCTGCTTTAAACCGGTAGCTGCAGTGGTTCCTCGCTCCGCTCTGCCACCTTGAGCCATGCCGCTATCACTAATGACTTTGTCACCAGAGAAACACCTCAGGGTTGTCCACTTTTATAAAGTGTATTCGGCTCTGTTCATGAGTTATAGTCACATCAAAGTTGCCATCATGTGGGAATGCTGTGGATACATGCACGCCAACACCTTTATAAAACCGGCAGTGGAGAGGAGGATTATTATCCCTCATTTAGAGCTGCAAATGATTTAATTCAATTAATTAAGTCAATTAATGTGTTAATAGTTTTTTTCAAATAGTCGATTGATTATTCAGCCTATGAAGTTTCAGAAAATGGTAAAACAATAATGTCATTTGAATGCAGTGCGTGCTTATTTGTGATTGCTTGTGCCAACGCTTCTCAGTATGACACACTGTCCATCAGCTGAGGTGCCAACAACAGAGGAGTCACTTACATAATCTGGTCAGCAGTGTTTTATGACAGCAGTGAATCACGTTACTGACATCAATTACACAATATGAGCTCAAATAATGGACTTAAGGCCAGCAGCCATCTGTACCCTCTAACTGGCTTATGTGCCAAGCATCGAACGCTGTACTGAAAGTGACGATAATACAACTTTCCTGAACTCGTAAAACTTAACTCGAAGGCTGTTATTCCCCCATTCTCTTTCCTTTAAGTTTAGTGTTAGCTGTTAGTGTGAGAGCATTTTGTCCGGCTGTGTATTGAAAGTGACACACTTTGTTTCCTGTCCCGTCTTTGAGGTTGGGGCAGCCAGAGTTCAAAGGTCCACATCCACCACAGCACCTGGCTTCACTTTCCTGGTCACAACCTGCGCTGGCTCCTCACCTTTGTCCTGCTCTTCATCCTTGTCTGTGAGATTGCAGAGGGCATTGTCTCCGATGGGTATGTTTTAATGATTCATCTAAATAACTAATCTAACCTATAAGTGATGTCTTTTCATGAACTACTGCCACTGGGGATGTGACTATAAGGTTTTAGCAATAACCATTCCAATTATTATTATTTTCACATTTACTCTTCCCTAAAGGTTTTGTGTAAAATATTTTACAATTACTATCTTTGAGAGAGTTGTTTATTTATGCTAAACAGAGTATTGGTGGTTTAGCAGGTAGTCCCTGAACGAAGAACAGATGACGTAGCTGAATTGAACACTTAATTATTTATCAATTTCATCATCATGTAACAAATAATATCATAATAACTCCCATCATACAATACTAACCAGCCTCTCGTTTTCCCTTTTAGATTAACTACATTTCAGACGGGACTAACAGCTCCCCATCTCACTCATTAGCATGCAGCAACTATCCACACTGCTAAAGTTTAAAGTTTACTATTTTACGTAAAGTAGCTAAAGTAAGATCACAAGCTAACGAAACAGACTGAAAAAGCAAAGCTGGCTTTCTGAAACGTGAGCATGCTGAATCAGCAGACATCTGAAAATAAGCTGTTTTTATGATGATGTGCAGGGTTATAATATTATAATTTTCATAAACTCGATGGATATTTGTTGCTTTATTGGCTTGGGATGTTTTAGCACCTCCTTTTTAATTTTCTTATCCTAAAACAAAAAAATTATAATCTAGTCCATTCATCAACTTGCTAGCTACTGCCTGGCGCTGCTTGATTCATCAAATGCTCACAAATTAATAACTTTTTCTCGCAGGATGCGAAAAAAAAACATTTCATAACCAGCATCACAGGTTAAAAAGAAGCTTTAAATAGGTGAGTTTTGATAGCTGCTAAAATCACTGGCTAGCATAAATGCTAATTTAGGCTAGTTAGCACTGAACCTTTTCAACCACACAACATATAGACATTAAATAATGTGCTCCAATCAAAAAGTTATGTTTTTATTTCCAATAACTTTTGTCCTTCTCTACCTTCAAAGTCAGCAACAGTTCATACCGTTTTTTTTTAACACAAGCAGACATGCTTAAGTAGAACCCATCTCCGGCCTTCCTCTGTTTAAAACCCCCATCTCCCTGTTATCTATTATTATCTTATTTCCTCTGTCTGGATCACATTAATCCTTTCTCAATTCAATTCATTCAGTCTATTTTATATAGCCTAATTTCACAAATTACTCAGAGGGATGTTTTTCCTGCCCACAGGCAACAGTGCCCAGTAAACACTCAGGATTGCTACAGGTTACTACAGTGATTGTAATGACCTTCAAGTGAATGGAGGAGGTCTGCTCAACGCTGTTCTGCTTTCCCATTAGTGGGAATATTGTTGTCCCTGCTGTAAGCTTTTTCCTCTTCTATCTGATTTTCATTTGTAGGTTCAGCAAATCCCCCCATCTTCACTTATACATGCCTGCAGGTCTGGCCTTCATGGCTGGTATCACCTCTATTGTCTACTATCATAACATCGAGACCTCCAACTTCCCCAAACTACTATTAGGTACAGTATTCTTAAATTCAGCCACCCTTTTGTTTCCTTTCTCATCTACCTGCAGAGGAAAGGTTTACTGAAGATAGTCAATCAAGACTCAGACAAGAGCCCAGAGCTTTTGAGTTTTTTTTGTGTCATAATTGGATACACTCTTTTGAATACATTGATGAATATTGCTTGTAAAGCCTGGATAAATGAAAGCACTAGTTCTATACCGAATGTTCTCCGCATTACAAACTTCTGCTGTGATTTTCAAAAGAAGCTTTGATCACGTCTATGGTGAAATGACCTTTGAAAAAGTTGTTATTGTGTTGATATAAGTGTGATTTATGGTTAGATTTATACTTCACCAGCTCTTTAATGCAGGTGTGTGCCTCCCTTTGTGTGCATCAAGTGGTAGAGCAAATAGGGAAAATGTAATGAAATGCCACAAATACGGATTGAGGCAGAACATATCGTTTGAAACGATCCTCAGCAACCACAATAATATATTTCTGCAAATAATAGAAAACTATTTGTGCATCAGAATCTTTACCTGCAACTGTGGATATAAACAGAACGAAAAGACATGCAACAAAAACTGTGCAGCATTTGAATGTTAATAAATTGTTGAACTGTATGGATACAAATAGTGTATAAAAAACGGACCCCTTTTATGTGGTTTACCTCGTAGGGTCAGAACATCAGCAGATTCAAACTGTATGACCTCTTCATGATGATATAATGAGTCAGTGCAACCATTTGTTGATCAATGGGTCATTACAAATTAACTTTGTTTCATGTCAATATTGCCCTGCAGTCCATTAGTTTTGGTCCCTCTGTGCTTCTCCTCGACTGTTCTCATGCATCATTAACTCATCTGTGTTCATCTTGTTTTGCCTGACTAGCTACTGTCATACCGCCTTCGACTTTTAAATCTCTAAATCCCGTTCAATCTCCAGAGGCAAGTGGTGGAGCAGTGCTGGTTTCATCATAGCATGAACAGAAGTCAATCTCCCATCTCAAGACTACCATTGACCCGCAAATTGCCACTATGGTCAATATTATTATCTTCCATCAGTATTTACATAATTGCTCTCTAAATGTTTGCCCTAACCCTAATCTTCAACTGATATGGAACTACGATCTTCATGGAGTAAAGAGCATGGGCTAACCTGCTATTTAGTAGTTGACCTTGAATCTGTTAGACACACATTGGAGATGTGTTACTGACATTTCACAGGAGGAAAAAAAGAAGTAAAATATATATATTTCTACAAAGTTTCAGACAAACTGACAACGTATTGAGTGACAAGCTGCAGATCTAATAAAACCTGTCTGCATGCCTGCAGTCGGATTATTTATCTTTTGGGCTTGGCCAGTGATTTGCTGTGTTATTCTGATCCGTCCTAAATCTCCTCAGCCCTGCTGATCTACTGGGTGCTGGCCTTTATCATGAAGACCATCAAGTTTGCCAAGTACACTGAGCACGGCATCGGCACCAGGCAGCTACGCTACTGCATCACCGGACTGCTGGTGCTGCTGTATGGACTCCTACTGGCGGTGGAGATCAATGTGATCCTGGGGAGGGTGAGTCTGTGTGTGTGTCTGTGTGTTTGTGTGTGTCTTGTATGTGAAGTTGTACTGAGCCAGCTGATGGTGACCCGCTTTAAACTCCAATCACTTTCCCTTTTAGTTGGGAATCCAAATGGCTACAGTGGTCAGTGATGAGTAACCCCTGTTTGGGATAACAATGCTGCATGTTTGTTTTTTAAATCCTAAACTTAATGTTTGTTTGCCAGTTGAATGGTCAGTCAGTGGATCACTAATTCATGTGGCTTCATCCTGTGGGGGTCATGCACGTCAAAATATATATATATATATATATATATATATATATATATATATATATATATATATTTCAGTTTGAATCAAGGTGGTAAACCGACTGGCCGACTGACAGCTGGACATTTACATTCCGAAAGCAGTTTTTGAGGAATAAAAGACCAAACCTCTCATGAAAAATGCAGCAAAAACCTAGAATCATAAAAGCAAGGACAAATGAAAAAATAAATCAAGATTAAAGTTCAAGACTAGAACTTTTCAGCTTTATTAAACCGACGAAAAGATCCGCTCCCTCTGACTAGTACTGCGCTAAGTCTCTTCAAGTCATCAGTATGTTTGAAATATGCTCTTTTATAAGAATGACATTGTTGAAACAGTCAAAAACATGATTTGCTTTCTAGATTAGTAATTGATGTTCAGTTATTATTCAGTTAATATTTTCAATAATCCTCTCTAAAGTCTGATTGGTTTCCATCACCAACAAACGTTAATCCTTACGATTATAATATGTAATAAAAGACATACAAGACAGAATATTAAGAAACCTGCATTATAATAAAATAACCTAATTTGTGTTTATAAACAATAACCCGTGTCTGTATTTAATCTGCCAGTCACTAACCTAGTTTCCATGACGATTAAACATACGCGTTGACTCTGTTTCCCTTTCTTCATATTACATTGTGAGGCTGAATTTCTCTGCACCACTTGTATTAGGTTCTATTTTTTTAATGCAGTTAATGGTTATGAAAGTAGAAAAGATTTAACGTTAAGCCCAGCTAAGTTGTGTCCATTGCCATAGTGACGTCAGACACCCTGTAATTAATACACAAAGGAGACACTTGATCCCCTCGGCAGCTATAGCAAACCCCCCTAATAAAGGGTGGTCGTCTGTCATATCATCGGAGCTCTGCGGCGAGCGAGAGTTAACACGACACGTAGAGACAGAAGAAAAGAGACCTTAAATTACTTCTGCTGTAATTTGGCGCTATAGAGAAAATTACAGGGGGCGGGCCAATTTTTTTTTATGTCATGCGATCTACCAATACTGGTAGATCGCGATCGACGTACATGAGCACCCCTGAACTAATCAATGTCTAATTGGCAGTTGCATGTTTTTGTAATCACCTTCATAGTGCATTAATACATCAAACTTGTCCTTCTTCCTTCCATAACAGCGCTACATGTGTTTCGCCGACCCCACGGAGGTCAAGCCCCCCGAGGACCTCCAGGACCTGGGCGTTCGTTTCCTGCAGCCCTTCGTTAACCTTTTGTCCAAAGCCACCTACTGGTGGATGAACACCTTCATTACCGCCGCTCACAGGCGACCCATCGACCTCAAGGTCATCGGCAAACTGCCCATCGCCATGAGAGCCCTCACCAACTACATAAAGCTACGCAAGGCCTTCGAAGACCAGAAGGTTAGTGCGCCCACTGAACGTCTTCCTGGTGTTCAGCTTTACTTCTTTGTGGGGTTGCCGCCTGGTGCTGGAATGAATTCAGCCCGCAGACCGTTACATAAATAAATGTTACTTGAGTTACAGGGTTCGTACGGTCATGGAAAACCTGGAAAAGTCATGGATTTTTAAAATGGTAATTTCTAGGCTTGGAAAAGTCATGGAAAAAAGTTAAATCATAAACGTTTGGGAAAAGTTATGGAAATTTGTCATGATCACATGTTCATTTGAGTTTGTTCATGGAGTTTGAAATCATTTATGTTTAAAGAAAGACGCTCAAAATATAAGCCGTTAATAATACGCAACATTTTCTAAATTGTTCATATTTATGCCGAGTTTTCAGTTCGGTCATGGAAATTTGGTTTAAAGTCCTGGAAAAGTCCTGGAAAAGTCCTGGAAATTCATTCGTCAAAATGTGTAAGAACCCTGGAGTTAATGCTGTGTCATTTTCTACACTGTGCATTTCCAAAGAAATTAGACAAATGCTCTTTTCTTCTGAAATAGTTACCAAAATTTGACATTTTCCGCAGATCTTTGTGGGAGATGTTTGATTTTTAAATCTGAGGTCTTGAAACTGACGTGGTGGAAATCAAAAGCATCACTTCTTGCGTCATTGGAGCTGAGTAAATAAACCCTGCATGTATTGAGCACCCTGGCAAGTGAAAGTAACAGAAGAAGATATGTTGGACAGGAAATGTCCTATTCGTGGTCCCCTATGACTTCTAGCTTTTGTTAGAAGTGAAATGTTGAACAGTTTTAGACACAAAGAAACGTCGGAATGTAAAGGCTTCCATCGTATTTTAAGCAAACATAATCAGGCAAACAAGATCACAAAATAGGAGAAAACTGCTATCGCTTCTGAATGTGGGGATTCATCAAGGAATCAACTCTGATCTTCCAAACAAACCAGGATATTTATGTTAGAGCTTAGAGTGCAGCTTGTTGGGCTCTTTATGGCCCCACCTCGCTTCCCCTTGAGCCCATTTGTTAGTTTAACAAATAATAAATCTTATGTGTGTTATGTTGAATGGCTGTCTGTTGGTCAGGCTGACATGAGCATGGAGTGATCTGGGTAATTTTTTTAAAGAAAAAAGCTATGCAGCTGTTTTTATTAAAGACGGTGATCTCTGTCCTGTGACGACTCATCCCCGGCCGACTGGGACCATCGAACTGAATCCAGACGTCACAGAAGGGTTCAGTGAATAGTGTAAACACTGAAATGTCACACTGCCTATAAACATGCACAACAGACTCAAGCGTATTCTTTCTATCTCGGTCGTATTATTTGTAAAGTCCTATTTCCACGATACAGAATGGAACGTGGTTCCTCCGCTTTACACCGTCAGCGCCACTTTTGTGAAACATCTTTGTTGGTGTTCTGTCAGAGAAGTGTCGACGTAGTTCCCTGGACACGATGGGAAAACACATATATTTGAATGCGTTTTGGCCTTTCATTTACACAAAAACTGAGGTTTTATCACGGAAAACGATCATTTCTAAAAACTCCGACCAAAGTAAAGATTTCTGAAAACTCTGTTTTTGTGTTTGCGTGTGAATTAGGTCAAACGGATGCGATTAAAAATGCTTCACGTCATGTGAGCGTCCTATACGGACATATGCGGACGCCGTATTTATGCGGGTTCATGTAAACAGAAACTTTTTTGAAAACGACCTTGTGTTTACAACATTATTTTTGAAAACGGAGGGGCAGAAATATTCGTTTCTGTAAATACCCGGCTATGTGTAAATGTGGCCAAAGTCTGCTGTTCATGGTGGCGTTTTGTCTTACGTTGTACTGTGAAGGGTTTCTAATGTTTTTGTCCTCCATGTATGTAGCGGAGGTGAACAGAATTAGACACCGTGACATAGTAAGTCAGTATTTCTGCCTTAAAAGGTTCAGACCTGCTGGCCGGCTCGGGGCTTTTGGGTGTGACGGTTTTTTATCTTCTCCAGGCATCTTTGTGGTTTTCCTTTTGCAGTCATAAGACATATCTAGTGAACTGTAACGTGTGATAGACTCTCTTGTCTTCAGAGTATCTTTGGCTCTCAGCCATTGCATCCTGCAATACTTGTGCACCCTATAACCTTAAGCTGATATAGGAAGTAGGTGGTGACAACAAGGGTTTGCTGGTTTAATGAAATGGAACGAAATGTCTTCGTGACATTGGACAACAAATATGCGATGCGACACACAAAAAAGTTTCAAAAAGTATTGTTCACTCAGTGTGTCCTTGTAACACCGATTTATAAAAGATGAGTGTCTTTTCAAAATGTAATACTTCACATTTTGAAAATCAAATGGCACGTTCTCCTAATAATTAGAACATTAACTTTTACATACACTTTCTTAGTCATTCCTCTCCGTCTCCCTTTCTGACCGAGTGTGAGCGGTCAGAGGTGAGGGGCCTCCTGTACAGGTCATTGTTTTCCAGCGTCTAGAAGGTCACAGAGATTCGTTACACACGCTGCTTAGATGTGTCCGATGTGAACGCAACCCCCTTTCCTTCCGGTAGAAGCAAGGGATGAGAGCGACTGAGAGATCCCAGTGGAGAGGTGGGGGGTGGGGCACTTAGAGGAGAACCCAGAGGCGGTGTGTCGTTACCATTCTACTGTGAACAAGGCGACATCTCGACCCCTGTGGGGGTGAAAGCACTGCGCTTCATGGGAAGCTAGAATGACTGTGCATGTGTGAGAAGAAACTTCCTGCTTCCCTCTCGATGGAGCCCAAGGTAGAAATAAAGTGTGTCTGTGTCTCTGTGTGTGTGTGTGTGTGTGTGTGTTTGTGTATGTTTATGTGTTTATTTGTGTGTGTGACGCGCACAGTGACAGAGGCTCTGTGTGAAGGCCAACACAAACTCATATGGAAAGATAGAGACACATGTTCCCAGTCACGTCTGTTCTCACAGTTCTGTGAATGAACGAGTGGAGCTCACAGAGATGAGCACAAACACAAACAACTGTTCTGGGAGTGCTTACAGCAGCAGATGTTTTCCGCTGATCATTATTTACAAACTAAAGCTCTTGTTGGCAAGTTAATATATTTTGAACTTTTTAAATAAAGGTCAGTAGCTCTTCCAGTTTGCCTCAAAGGGATTTTGAATGATTTATAAAAAAAAAATTCCTTTGAAAACCAGCTGCCTGTTTTCACTTGCTGTTTAATTCTCGTCCTCTGCATCTGTTTTCTAGCATCATTAGTTTAAGGGCAGTCAAACATGATTGGCTGAGCTCCTCTGTGAAAATCACCATTAATCATCCCATCCCATGATGAGCGGCACCGCGCAGGATGTGAGCCCCGATCTTCAAACCAGTTTAAGCCTCGCTTCAACAGCAGCCTTCCTCATTACACTGATGAAACAACTTCAAGTTTCTAATAGATGAGGATGATTGAAATTTGTAAATTATATTTTGATAGTCCGAAACCTTTAAAGTAATATAGACAAAGTAGTTTTTTAGTTACTGCCGATAAGCTGTAATCAGCTGATGACATTCTCTTGAGTGCCATTAATTTCCCCTCGTCATATTTAATCGACATGCTGATATATTTCCTACTGTGTGACCTTCTTTCTTTTTTATCTTCCCACAGAGGCCTCAGAACTCGACTCCCCAAGGCTCAAAGTGGATCTGGCAGGCCTTGAGGAAAGCGTTCGGCAGACCTCTCATCCTCAGCATCACGTTCCGCTTCCTGGCCGACTTGTTGGGCTTCGCCGGCCCTCTCTGCATCTCTGGCATCGTCCACCACATCAGCAAAGACAACCGCACCACTCAGCCGCCGGTGAGGAGTCAACCACACCGCCACGCACTCGGACACTGGAGCCGGTTCTCGGCTGTCCCCTATAGGTTTCTCCCCCCCGAGCACACTGAGGTTATAATACAATACAATGTGTATTGGCCGCAGATTGTGGCTCTGCTCTCCCTCCCTATGCCGCCTCAGAGAGGGTCGACACTCATCAGCTCATCCCCTGCAGCTGAGGCCAATTAGGCTTATTGCCGGCACCTGTTCCCCTCCCCCCTCCCCCACACACCTCCACAGTTGATTCTAACTACACCCAGCCACCACAGACACGTTATTTGATGGCATCAGTTTTTGTTTGTTGGAAAATGGAAACTCTTTGTTTCACTCTCTGGTTAAGTTTCACCGAAATGTGGCAGTCAGACTTAATATTGCTTTTTTTTTGCCAAAAAAAACTGGTTTCACCTGCTTGTCAAATGTTTTCCCTTGAACTTATATTAACAACTTATTGTTATCTCACATATTTTTTTGTATAACATAACTTTGTTTATAAATAAGCAGTAAGGTTTGGTGATCAGTCCTTAGTTATAATATATTCAGAGCTTCAGACGCGTCACATGGCTTCCTTCTACCTCTCAAAGCTCTGCGTTAAATTTTGATGATGCCCTCTGTCCCACCTGACCTGGTGCTGTACTAATTTCATTCTCATCAGATATTAATGAGATCTATTGCTGGCGGAACTGTCTTGGTTTCTTAGATTCCTATCAGGCGTCCGTCTGTCTGACTATATGTTTGAAATTCACATCCAAGACAGGCCAGTGCAATATCAGACATTAATTGGAAATTGAATAGTTGCCCAGCAGTGGAAGGAAATCCTCATTGTGTTTGAGAAAAGGCTGAAAATAGATATGTTATGGAAAAAGGGCCAATGACTGTAGGAGGATAGCATTTATGGGACGCGATCAGAGATGTGTAATTGGCAGGGGGAAGGGAATAAAGACAGATACATTCCAAGAATGATTGGATAAAGAGTGGAGCCATATTTCTAATTAATAATAATCCAGCCCAGTGAATGCCCTTTACCTTATGCAGAATGAATGTATCTTTGAGGGAGAGGCCTCTTGTAGCTGAGCTGTACTCTTATGTGCTGTCCACCTCAAACTGCTCTGACGGCTCCTTTTCATTTCAGTTTGATGAAGTTTCACATGCAGCATTGTAGCCTGCTGCAAAATCAAAATGTAAATAGCTATGGTAACCCTCGACTTTTGAAGTGATTAGCATACAAGTTGAAAGTCCTCACCGACCGAGTGTAACCCAATCCTGTCGAGCTCAGCGTGTGTGTTTGACCTTGCCGATGCCCCGGCCTGTCTACCTATTATAAACCGGTCGATACTTCTACCTCTCCTTACCTGTCCCTGTTCCAGATGAAGTTGCTGGGAATCTATTTCATTTCCTCCAAGGAGTTTTTGGAGAATGCATATGTGCTGGCTGTGCTGCTCTTCTTCGCCTTGCTCCTGCAGAGGACCTTTCTCCAGGCCTCCTACTATGTGGCCATTGAAACAGGCATCAACCTGCGTGGGGCCATACAGGTACAGAAAACATTACACGTGACTTATTAACTGCCAAAACAGGTTTTTACGGTCCTCCTGTTTGTCCTCATGGATGTGAATGTGGTTTTCTTCCCCCCCCAGACAAAAATCTACAACAAGATCATGCGCCTGTGCACCTCCAACATGTCCAATGGCGAGTTAACTGTTGCTCAGATCTGTAACCTGGTTGCCATAGATACCAACCAGCTCATGTGGTTCTTCTTCCTCTGTCCTAACCTGTGGGCCATGCCGGTACAGGTAGGACACATGTTTTTACTCTATTAAGTAATGACTTCGACAGTATCCATGTGTTATCTCTGTAAGTCCTCGATGTGTGTAATCTCATGTCAGCTACATTCGTAAGATCCATGGCAGAGACAAAAACCCTTAACACAAGTTCTACAATGCGTCATTTAATAAAGGAAAAAAGTAATCCTTAGTTATAATATATTAAGAGCTTCAGAACTCAAACACAGCTTCAGCAAACATGACAGACAGGCAGGCTTCCTCCCACCTCTCAAAGGACATGTTCATCTTCAGCCCTCTTTTTAAAAAGAAATGCCCTGATTAAAAATAAAAAAATGCCAATAAGGTGCCCGTCCGTTATTGTACTTCACTTTTGTTTTATACCGTGCATTATTGCACTATTGTAATTGTGTTAACCTTTGTTTGCTACGTCACAACTTTAGGTGTGAACGTAGCATAAGAATACCGTTTTTTGGTTTCATGCCTTGCGTGGTTTTTTCTCATCAGGCTCATGGAATGTAGGGCAAGGCTCACTTTACGGTCATGTGGGAAATACCTGATCGTATCCAGAGATGTGAGAGGAGCGTCAGGTCAGGTGTTATAGCTCCTTTGAGAGAAAAGATGCAGTAAATTCCAGGCCTGTGACCGACATGTTTGGTAATGCTGTCCCACAAATGGATTGTATAAGTCATAACTCAGTACTGTCTAATCAATGTGGTTATTAAGTCCTCAGGAGAAAGTAGAATCCAAACAACATGATACATCATACACACAATTGGTTACTGTTTCATTCCAGAGATGTTCTTGTCACATTTATCTGCTGTTTCTTTCCTTACCTCTGGCCTCTTTCATTTAATACAAATGGAAGAACTCGTCGCCACATTTTAACGCACCTGCTGCAGCGTGTTCATTTATTAACACTCCATGTCAGGGGAAGTGCAGGGAAACTAAAAATATCTGTCATTACTCAGAAGTACAATAATTAGAACTGTGGCAGAGATGACTGAGAATATCTGAACATTGTAAGGTCTTTAAAATAATAATTATATTTACACTCCCAAAAAGTCAGTGTCCAGTAGTTCTTAAGTCACTGAGGGAAAGTTATGAAGTGGTCTGTCCAATTAGAGGGAATGATAATACTGTGAGTTACCTTATGTAAAGCTGTTTACATCTCACCCTTGTATCCCGTGGTATTCATGTGAGAAGCTGACTGTGGGGGATGGAGGCTTCACAACTATACAGTACTCTGCTCAATGCCATGGTTACAGACGGCCTGGAAGGCAACCACTGTCAAAAATATTTTTGTTTCCCCCCATTTTTTTCAAGGGAACTAAAATCATATCCCGCTAGGTCTTCCCATCCCACTCCATGTCACACATGAGCCCATGATGGATGGAGGAGGTGGTGTGAAAGAGTGAAATGTCACATCCATCTCCAGCTTGTTATGTGTGTCTTGGGGATTTCTTAACCTGGAATGTGTTCATTGTCATGCCAAAGACTGGGGGAGAGGGGGAGAGAGAGAAAGGGAGTAGGGGGAGGGGAAGAGAGGGGGATGGGGAGAGAAAGAGATGCCATATATGAAAGATGAGGCTTCCATCAATATTTAATTTCAATCATTCTTAATTCATTCTTCAACTTACTGACTGATGCCGGCGTGAAGAGTTGTGTACATGAAACACAGAGGTGTGTATACAAATGAGCAGCGTTGTAAACGTGCATTTATTAAACAATGACGTCTCTTCAGAGGCTGTTTTAAAGCTTTATCTCACTTGCTGGATATATTCTTGCATCTATGTTATTGTGCTCCAGCCTCCAGGTCACATGGCGTTACATTTTCTTTAGACGGTCATTGAGGAGCTTTGTGCCACGGAAAACTGAGTATTTCTAAATATGTTGTTCTCATTTCTCTCTCACACATCCTGTTTCTTTGTGTCTCTGTCTCTTCTACTCTCAGATTGTGGTGGGAGTGATCCTGCTCTACTACCTCTTGGGAATCAGTGCCTTGATTGGAGCGACCGTCATCGCCGTGTTAGCTCCTGTACAATACTTTGTGGCCACCAAGCTGTCCCAGACACAAAAGAACACCCTGGTGAGGATTTCACAGCTTCTTCAACAGAGATGCAGCACTCTGTGATATTAGGATCTATTTGTAGAGACATGCCTCACAGGCAGTTGAGTGGCCATTGCACCACTTTGGTCCAGACAGAAATATCTTAACATCTCTAGGATCCTCCTATTAATAATTGTATTGTCATTATCATTTGATGGTATCCACTGCTGCTGTTATTAGCAGTAGTAATAGTGTGTCTATTGTTATATCTGATATTATTGGTGCTACTACTGCTGCTCTACTCTCATTATGTGGAGGATTTCAGTCATATGTTGTAATTTCACTGTGTGGTTCATTCTTCTTTACACATGACATCTAGTGAACTTCAATAGATCCTTCCTCAGTTCCTCTTCCTCAGGTTCCTTCAAGCCTTTACAACGTTGAAGGACTACAGTATGTCATATTCTGGGCAGAGCGTAAAGCTCTTTAACCTTTTAAGCCCCATGGCAGTTTTTAGGATTCTGCTCGAAATTGCATACCCAACCTAAAAAGGGTGTATCTCTGCAACCACAAGGGCTATTTGAATAATGTTGGTGTTATAATACAGGCAACCCATGTGAGCTTTTGTTCAGATGTGTAGATATTAGTACATATGTTACTGGTTAAGAGTAAATAAAGATTGAAACACAGCAAAAATAGAAGTTTCAAGTCTGAATATAAAAAAACAAACAATTTCAGGATGATTATCTCTTTGAAATGATGTCTCACTAAGGTCTGAATCTCTCTAATATCATAACACAATATTTAAACATTCCCTCTGCAAAGTTTGACTTTGAAAAAGTGAAGCAGAACAAAGTTAGAGAGGGTTTAGTACAGAGAGAATTCAGGCGAGATTGTTTGGGGACATTTTGGGCAAAATTTGCCAAAATTTGCCATTTGTGCCATTTGTTCCATTTGCATTTTCTCATGTACCAAACCTTATATTTCACTTGTATATTATTTATGGTGTTCAATACACTTATGGTGTTCAGTTTTTGGCTAAAAACAATATAGGCAGCAGTTGCTGACTGTAAAGCAATGGAGCGATTTATTTTGCTGTGTTCTTTGGTTTATAACTCAGTGATGCTTTGGAGCAGAGGGATTTGGTGAATATATTTGGAATCTGTGTGGAGTTGTCTTGCTTTTTTTTCTGATAGCACCAAGCTACAGGTTGCTAGTTCCGGAAACATGCCGAGTGGGCTGACTCATGACAAAATTATGATTATGATGTTTTAATAACTATTTTAGTTGGTGTTTGCGTTGTGTTGAAATGGCTGACTAATTATTGTAGCCCAGGTTCTCTTGATTAATTTGATGTGTAGCATCAATATATTTGTTCATGATTATTGTAATATTTTACACAGTTTAATAACATTTTTAAAAAAGGACCAAATTTGGTCCCTTGGGGCTTAAAGAGCTAAGGCACATTTTTGATATTGGACTACACAAATAAAACTGAACAGAATTTTCTTCTTTTTTATTTGAAGAATGTCTGAAAAATCCATTGATCCCCGACTTTTCATTTAGTGCCACCGTGAGGTTCAGTGACATCTCTATTGGATTGAATACCATTCAGTTAGCTCCAGACATACAAGGTCTTTATTAACTCTCACCTGACTCTCCATCTAGAAGCGTCATCAGGTCAAAATGTTGAGCATCAAGGCTTCACTGTTTTGTTAGAATCTGTGTTATAATCAAGTGAACTTTATAAGCCTATTATTCGAGATGCGTCGTGGAGAAACTTCACATGTTGAATCGTAACGTGTGTCGGCTCTGAGCTGCAGCTCAAACTGAACTTTGCAAACAGAGTTGGTCAATATGTCCACACCATCCCGGGTAATGAAGTGTTGAATCATGACATTACATGCTTCTCTGCCCCAGATACACACACATGCACACACATACTTATGGACACCTCAAAGCAATAATGTCCTTGAAGGAATTGGAGTTAATTTGAAGAAAAAGATCATTTACATCACACAAGATGTGTTTTTCTAACAACGGTCCCAAAGCAACTCTATGTGACGGTCCTGTTTCCTCCGGTCCTCCATGGAGCCAGGCTTGGGGAAAAAACAATTGCTTCGATAGCTCAGATGTTTGTGCTGTTATTGAACCCGGAGGCGTTGAGCTGATTACCCTCATACCGCCATCTGGATCAACCTCTCGTTGTGTTGAATTATGGTCGCTTAATAAAAGCCTCCCTTCTACCCTTGCAGGAATACTCCAGTGAACGTCTGAAGAAGAGCAACGAGCTGCTGCGCGGCATCAAGCTGCTGAAGCTGTACGCCTGGGAGCACATCTTCTGTGACAGCGTGGAGGAGAACAGGGGCAAAGAGCTCACCAGCCTGCGGGCCTTCGCTCTGTACTCGTCCATATCCAGTAAAGCACTTCGTTCCCTCGCCACACACACACACACACACACACACACACACACACACACACACACACACACACACACACACACACACACACACACACACACACACACACACACACACACACACACACACAACGATTCTTATTTATATTTGAGCTTTATGAAATGGGTGGGGGAAAAAAATGTTTCTTCTTTCTTCTTCATTCTCAGGGAGGCACAAGGCATTGCACTATTATTATTATAGTTCCACCTTTATTGAACCCCACAATTTACAGTCAATATCTATAATTTCGACACGTAAAAAAAATAACTTGACGTAAAGATAATTCATGTTTGAGGCATGGCTGACGTGGATTCTTGTACTTCTCCTCATTCCCCTTTTATAGTAAGAAATCGGTGCACAATTTGATACTGCAATAGATATTTGTTTTGCGTATCTTCTTCCAGGTAAACAGGGGCTCAAGTCCAGAACGTATAAAACTAAAACCAATGAGTGGGTATAGAAGAGGAGCGAGAGATCATAATGTCCACGGCGACAAGAGAGAGAGAGAGAGAGAGAGAGAGAGAGAGAAAGTAACCTTGCATTTACTGTACAGTAGAACATAATAAATAAAGCTGGTCAAGGATGTTGGATTTTAAATCCTATACATCACCAAGTCATTAACAACATTTTAACAGAATATTTTTAAGTTGACAAATTACAAATCATTGGCTTTTTTGTGAGAATGTAGGGACATAATAGATTGTTTAAACGTTTTTACATTGTTTATTTCCACCGGTGTTAAGTCTTGGACTAATCCTTCACACATCCTGCTGTCCGTTGTTCTTGTTTTCTTCAGTTTTCATGAATGCAGCTATTCCAATCGCAGCTGTGTTGACGGTGAGTTTCAATTTTACTCTATCATTCATTTGTGTTGACCCCCCCCGCCCACCCCCCACCCCCCACCCGTGTGAATGACAGAGCAGAAATAGTGTCCATTGACATTTCACAGTGACACAGCAGGGGGGGGGGGTCTGTGACACTAAATCCTGCTTGTATTTATAGAAGTCTTTCATGCTTGTAGCGTTGAGTGGTGAGAGATTTGAAAAGGCCGTCAGATACCAAGTAGAGGGATGATCAAACAATACAGGCGTAGACAAGTGACTCTCTTTTGATTTTATCAGGCTCCTCAAACTTTACATTGGACAACTCAAGTTCAACAGCAACGTGATGCTCACAGCCAGAGAATAACATCTGTTTTTCTTTGCTGGGTTTTCACCTTGAACTGACCTCTAGTGTCCTATCAGCCTGTCGAGCAGTTCAAGGGTCTAAATATCCAAATCCATGCTGCTGAGACTAACCATAACCATGTGGTCCTTCCTCTCTTCCTGCAGACATTTGTGGTTCATGTTCACATCTCCGAGGACGCTGATCTCTCCCCAGCTGTGGCCTTTGCCTCTCTGTCCCTCTTTCACATCCTGGTCACCCCCCTCTTCCTGCTGTCCAGCGTGGTGCGCTCCACCGTGAAGGCTCTGGTTAGGTGAGGAACTCAAATATAAGTTTCACAACGGAGAGCAACGTCAGATTTATCATCTTCATGCGGTTTAGTTTTCTTCAGTAAATTACCAAAAATACAGTTTTATAATCTCAAGATAAACTAGGACATTTTATTAATTGGTGTTAGGAAATGTTTGAAAATAGAGAGTTGGTTAAAAAGCAACATCATTAGGTTACATGTTTGACCTTCCCCTGCAGTTGTTATTGGATCAGCTTTTTTTGGGGTAATTTCTTTGTCTCTGGCACAATTAGAGAGGCAGCCGAGACATCTGTTGATCAGACTGCTCCAGAGCTACAGACCCCGCCCCCATGTATTAATGGTGCTGCACAAGTCAATGACCCACCATGTGATGAAGATGATGTCATGACTCAGTGCTGTCTCATATTATTACAGACTTACAGTCTGTAGTCCAATTAAGATCCGTTTTAATAACCAGACAGGCAAACTGTACAAGATGTCTTGATTCACTTTAGGTAGAAAACTACAATAACTTTCAATAAAGTGAGAGAGGGACGCAGACACGCAGTGTTCATAATCTAAGATAAGCTCTCGCCGCTCTTAAAGGTTAGGTGTTCAGAAGAAACGGCACTTGTTCTATGTATTCTACTATGAGATGATTATAAGATAAGATTTAACATTTCAGCTGAGCTATTCGAGTGTGCAAATAAATGTCAGTATTCACTTCCATAAATACCGTATGTAGACGGTGAAATGAGCCAAGATAAAATATCATTTCAGCAGGCAGTCAAAGACGATATAAGACGGGCAATATAAGACGTTTTGAGAAAGTGTGAATCAACACGACCACAAGAACTGTCCAACACAAGTGTTGTGCGGCTTGCGGTAGCAGAAAGTGAGATAACACAGAGCTACTCCCTTAAGCACACTTGAGTAATCGCATGACTCTCCTAATGGAGATAATGATGAATTTACTGTCCTCTACGGATGTAAAGTCAACAAGCTGAACTCTTTTTCTCGAGACTGAACAGGCAGCGAGAGCGTGTCAGTTTCACTCGCTTCATCTCAGCTTTATGTATTGAACGTGATCACAGGGGGAGATACGACTGCCATTACACATTTTCTGAATGAGTCTTCGGGAGGCCAGAGGCCAGTGTAAGCAATTTATTTTAACTGCGGTGGCTTTTCTTTTCTAGATGTGTGAGCTGCTTGATATCCTTTGAGATGTCTATTTGTGGCTCTGTGATCTGACACCAGGAATAAAAAATATAAAAAAATACAGTTTAGATCCAGTTTATCTTTACACCATAAGAAAATGTCTCTTTGCAGAGAGAAAATCTAACATGGAGAATGCAAAGTCATTAGATTTACTTTTTTAAGTAAAATTTGGTGCTGAATAAGACATGAAATAATCTTCCTTTTCCAAGCGTCATATTCATTTCATCTTGCTGTGGGTGACACTTCACCCGTGGGTGTTGCTGCTGCAGTCCATAGGTGCACGGTGGCACGTCATCTGTACATCTCTACATACTGAATGTCTTCATCAATGTGACGCATGGATACAAAGATGAGTTAACTGAAGGAAACGAGCAGTGTCAGATCGGACATTTAGCAGAGCTTTAGATTGGCCTTAATCAGGGAAGCATTTGTTCTCCAGGTAGAAGTCATGTGATTCAACCCAGAGATGTATAGATGTGTGAATGTGTATGACAAGGAGAGAGAGAATGAATGCTTGTGGGTCGTGAACCTCTTTCCATTATCTTTCCAATGAGTTCATTCAAATTCTATGTTGCTCGAGCTTGTCCGCTATACGTTCATTTGTTTCTCCCTGTTTATTCTGCAGTGTTCAGAAGCTCAGCGAGTTCTTCTCAAGTGATGAGATCGGAGACGAACAAGAGCCCAGAGTGGTGTTGACCTCTGGTTCCAGCAACCACCACCAAAACCGATACCAGGCCGTGGTAGGTACACGTACACGCATCGATTTGGGGAATCGAGGTGTGTTTCTGACGCCTTTCTCCTCCCACGCTGTCTCACTTTGCTGTGAATATTGTTTTCCTCCTACACCGTATTGTCTTCCTATTGATATCACCATGCACCTCCTTCTCCTTTGTGTCTGATGTTACTCCACCCTCCTCCAGTCATCCTCTAAACCTCTCCCTTCATCCTCCCCCTCCTCTTTGTCACGACACCTCCAGCCGTTGAAGGTGGTGAACAGGAAGCGGCCCCCGAGGGACGACTGGAAAAACTACAGCTCCCCGGGGGGCCTTGAGGGGGACGGAGGCTACCAGGATGTGGACCAAGACATCTGCATCAAGGTGAGACAGACGGACAGTGTGTCGTCCTCCTCCACCAGATGGCACCCGCTCTGAAACAAGGTGGCATATTCCTCCAGGTCGATGGCGCCGTTAGAGTGGCCTTTACATTTCAGAACGTTTAAACCGTCGTTAAAGGTCAGTCATTTCAGGTTAGACTGATTTACGTGAGTGGGAGCAGATTAGTGTATTTAGGTTTTGTTACGACCTTAACATATGTCTTTCTACGAGGGAAAACAATCTGTAAATTGTGTTTTGTGGTGATCCTGTGATGTTGTCCACCCTCTGTTTGTTTTAAATAATCCAAAAGAAGTTATAGATTGAAAGTTTCATTGTGAACTATTGAAATCAAAAGCTAGCCTAAAAACCGCTGAGACGGAGGAACGGAGAGTCAACGCCGGTCAGCGTGTGTTTTTTAATACAAAATAGTGATGCTAAATTGGGTAATTAAGAATATTGGAAAATGTATTCAAACCAATTAATTGTTTTCCCACATTTAAAGACAGCTAATTAAAACGAAGCGTTCTATACCAACAGATACTGCCTTCTTTACCATATGGATATAAATCACATCCAAAACATTGTCAGTCAGGAGTCTGAACCTCAAACACAATATTTTGTACACTAAAGCCACATTTTGACAAAACTTAAAATATTATGTCTAATTTCTAAAGTAAAAGAAATGCACAGATGTGCACCATTGGCTTGTGTTATCAAATCCAGGATGCTGTTGATTGGAGTTTCATACAAAACTATCTCTATATGTGAAACCTGTTAAACTGCTATATTCAATTCAATTCAATTCAGTTTATTTGTATAGCCCAGTTTCACAAATTACAAATTTGTCTCAGAGTGCTTTACAATCTGTACACATAGACATCCCTGACCCAAAACCTCACATCGGACCAGGAAAAACTCCCAAATAACCCTTCAGGGGGAAAAAGGAAGAAACCTTCAGGAGAGCAACAGAGGAGGATCCCTCTCCAGGATGGACAGATGCAATAGATGTAATGTGTACAGAAGGACATATTTAGAGTTAAAATACATTCAAGGAATCTGACAGAGTTTATCAATAGTTCATATTTAGGCATATTCCACGATGGAGAGTTTGGAGACCTCCCAAGTGGAGGAGTGGGCGGAGTCCCAGCAGGGCAGTGGCACAGCTGGCGACAGGAACTCACGATCCAACCATCGAAGGTCCATCAGCAGATGGAATCTATGCCGTCTCATAGGGTCCGATGACCCCATGAGACGTGAAGTCAGAAGGACTCCGGGAGAAAGCAGAGTTAGTCATGTGTGATGGAGAGATGAAGATTCATCCATAGGAGAAAGAAAAGAGGAGAGAGGTGCTCAGTGCATCCTAAACATCCCCAGCAGCTATAAGCCTATACCAGCATATCCAGGGGCTGGACCAGGGCAAACCTGATTCAGCCCTGACTATAAGCTCTGTCAAAGAGGAAAGTCTTCAGTCTACTCTTGAATGTGGTGACTGTGTCTGCCTCCCGGACTGAAGGTGGAAGCTGGTTCCATAAAAGAGGAGCTTGATAACTAAAGGCTCTGGCTCCCATTTTACATTTTAAGACTCTCGGAACTACAAGTAGCCCGCATTTAGTGAGCGCAGCTCTCTGGTGGGCGATACGTACTACAAGCTCTTTAAGATATGATGGTGCATCACCAATTAAGGCTTTGTAAGTTAAGAGAAGAATTTTAAAAGTGATTCTTGATTTTACAGGGAGCCAGTGCAGAGCAGCTAGTGCAGGAGTAATGTGATCTCTTTTCTTAGTTTTAGTGAGAATACGAGCTGCAGCATTCTGGATCAACTGGAGGGACCTAAGAGATTTATTAGTGCAGCCTGATAATAAGGAGTTGCAGTAATCCAGTCTCGAAGTAACAACGCGTGAACCAATTTCTCTGCATCTTTTTGAGACAAGATGTGCCTGATTTTTGAAATATTACGTAGATGGAAGAATGCAGTCCTTGAGATTTGCTTTATGTGGGAGTTAAAGGACAAGTCGATCAAAGATAACGCCGAGATTCTTTACAGTGGTGTTGGATGCTAGAGTAATGCCATCTACAGAAATCACATCACCAGATAGTTGATCTCTGAGGTGCTCAGGGCCGAGTAGAATTACTTCGGTTTTGTCTGAGTTTAACATCAAGAAGTTGCCGGTCATCCATGTTTTTATGTCACTAAGACATGCTTGAATTTTAGTGAGTTGGTTAGTCTCCTCTGGTTTTATCGATAGATATAGTTGAGTATCATCTGCATAACAATGAAAGTTTATAGAGCGTTTCCTGATAATATTGCCCAAAGGAAGCATGTATAAGGTAAATAGAATTGGTCCAAGCACAGAACCTTGTGGAACTCCATGACTAACGTTGGTGGTCATTGAGGCTTCATCGTTTACAAATACAAACTGAGAACGATCTGATAAATAGGATTTAAACCAACTTAGTGCGGTGCCTGAAATACCAATCGACTGCTCCAGTCTCTGTAATAGGATGTTATGGTCAATGGTGTCGAATGCAGCACTAAGGTCTAACAAGACCAGTACAGAGAGAAGTCCTTTATCTGCTGCCATTAAGAGGTCATTCGTAATCTTCACAAGTGCTGTCTCTGTGCTGTGGTGTTTTCTAAATCCTGACTGAAACTCTTCAAATAAACTATTCTGATGTAGAAAGTCACACAACTGATTTGCGACCACTTTCTCAAGGATCTTAGAGAGGAAGGGGAGGTTAGAGATCGGTCTGTAGTTAGCCAAAACCTCTGGATCCAGAGTGGGCTTCTTCAGGAGAGGTTTAATTACAGCTACTTTGAAGGAATGTGGTACGTGGCCTGTTAACAAAGACACATTAATAATATCCAAAAGAGAGCTGCCAATTAAAGGCAAAACATCTTTAAGCAGCCTAGTCGGGATAGGGTCCAAGAGACAGGTAGACGTGTTAGAAGTAGAAACCATTAAAGATAATTGGTCACGGTTGATGGGAGAAAAGCCATCCAAATATATACCAGGACATACAGGGGTTTCCAAAGCCATTCCACTTGAGGACAGATTGGCACTGGTTAAGGGCAAGAGATTATTAATCTTGTCCCTAATAGTTAAAATCTTCTCATTGAAGAAGTTCATAAAGTCATTACTACTGAGGTCTATAGGAATACTGGGCTCCACAGAGCTGTGACTCTCTGTCAGCCTGGCTACAGTGCTAAAGAGAAACCTGGGGTTGTTCTTATTTACATACAGAAAATATTAATTTTCTGTATGTAAAGTGAATATCTCCAGTCTCCTGCATTAATGAAATGTACCTCTTATTGCCTCACTCAGAGTCATTTTGGATGGATGGCATGTTCACTGTTGGTTTGCTGAGTTAATCTGAGCTTGACATCGGGATGAGTCCGTGCTTTGCTCTCCTCAGATAACTAGCGGTTACTTCACCTGGACCGATGGACCACCAACACTTTCTAATGTGGATATCAAGATTCCTTTCGGTGAGTGTCTGGCAGTGCGATGTACAGCCTGCCTCCTTACTTCCTCTCCTTACTTGTTTCTGTCGTGTCCATCTGTTCCTTAGCTGTTTAATTTATTGCCTCTCAAACCTCTCAGGTAAGCTGACGATGATTGTGGGCCAGGTGGGTTGTGGGAAGTCGTCCCTGTTGCTGGCGGCACTGGGAGAAATGCAGCGAGTCTCCGGAGCAGTCTCCTGGAACAGGTCGGTCACAGGTTCACTGTTCAAGCCTGTGCGCATCAAATCACATACTAGGGTTAAAAAGTTTCAATCACTTTTAGGTTTGACGGATTCAGTTGAGATGATTGATAAAAAACACGTTGTCTGTGAACATACCATCCTTGAACATAACGTTTCTAGACGGATGCAGGACCGTCATGCTCCTCATTGTTTGTCCCGGTTATCCGATATTCATTGTGATTATGTGTTTACCAGGTCTAAATTAATTTAAGTTGTTTAAAGGGTCTTCTTTAATAAATAAAGTTCGGTCTCAAAATAGTCAAACCAAGAGATCAACCACCTCCACATAGATGTAATTACAAAGCAATAATGTGTCCTCAGGGAAATCCATGAACTGTTTGGTACACAGTTCATTCTTTTAATGAAATTCAATCCATGGTGAAAGGTTAATTTAAAGGTAATTGCTTCTCATAGAGACCCGGACCCCTCCGGTCGATATCATCTCCATGTTTTATTACTCATTGTCCAACTTAAACTCTAACTTTTTAAACCTCTGGTAATTGGTCTCTCAGGAAGCTTTAAATCATGCTTTGTGTTGCAGCAATACCTTATATTACCTTGTCAAAGCAACGCAATTAGCATCAAAATTAGGTCTCTTACTATGACAAGTAATTATAACATAAATGGATTTATAGGTCAGTGAAATAGAGCTGATATTTGAGCTTGTATGGCTGTGAGAGAGTTTAGAGGACCGTGAGGATGCTTTCATGCACCACTGACCCTAAATTAGTCAAAAGCAGATGTTGAAACCTCCCAACAGACTCATTGTGGCTGCCGGCTACAAACACTTTGAAACAGACGATACACACACACACACCACGCTGACTATTGCCTCTCATCTCCTGTAAAACATTAAACAACTCTTTTGGAGCTCACATTTCTATGGAGGTTGAATCTTCTCATCGTAATTCACTTTGGACAAAAGTGTATTAAATTCTTAAAGGTCACTGAAAGTTTTTTTCCTCTATCCAGCATCTTTCTTGAGCTCAGTTGATAAGAAATGTTCATATGTATGGACACTAGTTTACTACATTTAGTTATTGAATTAATCATTATATTATATTGTATTAATATTTATAGCATTGACTTTTTTTAAAAGATTAAATTGAATGCAGTTAAACTGCCTTTGCCACGTTGTTTGACATAGCATGGTAGCTTAGCTCACTACAATGTCCAAGTAGTTTGTCCCAATCAGGTGGTCATTAAGGCCCAAAGCTAAAGAAAAACATTAGCGATATATATGTTCCCAAAGTCAAGAATAAACCTCCATGCTCAAAGGATTTGTTAGTATAAATCTTGCTGTTGGTTGTTGATAGCCAGTCTCAGCAAAGTAGCACCCAGTAGATCATGTTGGAAATAGCTCAGCAGAAACTGAATACTCGTATCCCACCCAATGCATTCTGGGAGCCATTAGACTCTAACTCCTAAGAATCGTGCCGCTGTCAGTGACCATTTGTCAACAGAGTTCTCTTGATGGTGACGTTGTAGTGGCCGTCACTCTTTCACTCACACAGAGCCTCCTTCTGTCCGGATGCCAGCGGTGCCTCTCTGTGATATCACGTTGTATATCCTGCCGGGCGCCAAACCCTCTCCGTTACCGGGGAGAAACTACTCATTTAGACTTTGCAGAACTTTTCTGATGCATTCAGACAGATAAAGACGAGTTGGTCCTGATGTGTCCACCGTGTTTGTTATTTATGTGTTTTGTTTCTATCCGGAACATTTCTTAGGAGGGTAAAGCTTCGAACAAAACCCAGCAGATACAAACCGCTGAGATAAGAAATGCTCATAAAGCAGAAGGCGATACGAAGATCAATAAGTGCAGCGAGTGCCTGACAGGAATAAACTGAGAAGGATGAGTGAGCACTTTTCAGGTTCATGAAGATCGCCTCATTGACTCGTCTGACAATGACTGATGGCTCAGAGTGAACTGTAACTGATCAGCGGAGGGCGGTCATGTCTTCAGTGCTTCGCCTGAGCTCACCAAGCTCCACGTGTTCATGCAATCGAGTAACTAGAACTATCTTAGTTACGTGACACGTATCTCGTGATCTTCCTCCGGAATCGTGCCCACATTTCATGCATTTCCATTTTCCCATGTCTTCTTATCCAACGTGTCTGATACGTCTAAATGTAGTTTCTATGGAAACGGTGAACAAAAATATCTCACCTCAAAGTCAACTGCTGGTTTCTAGATCAAGAATACACTTTAAATCACAAACTTGATAAAAGGTTTTTTTGTAGTGTCACTCGCTGTGTTAATCGCTTGCTTTTGAAACATTCTGATTCATTTTGGAGGAAATAAAACCTGTGAGGCGGTCAAATACAGGTCAAGCTGGGCACTATCTCTCCTTTTTCCATTTACAACCTTTAATCTCCATTGCGGGGACCCCCCCTCTTCCTCACCCACCTGCTCCCATCACCACTCTGCTCGCCCACTCTAAATATGGCACCGAGCAGGCAGCCTGTGGGCCTCCTCTGTCGCTAAAGTGGATGACTATTTGCGGCCTGACCTCGGTATCCGGTTAAAGCAGTGCAGGTTGGGTACCTTGCTTGCAGTTCGGTCCACAGTCTCCAAACTGGGCAGCACAGACGGCTGTACAGCGAGGCTGTGACGCTGAAGTATTAAACTGCATCACATCAACTGGCTGAGCCCAAAATACAATGTGAAACCAGCACTGACCTCTTTATATTGTTTGTAGCTGTATTTCAGCTGTTGAGCTTAAAAAAACAAGAAACAAACTTAATTAAGAGAGTAACATAGGGCAGTAATCATCAGGCGTGGTCATCACAATGAATCGTCACTCGCGCCGTCATTACCGACGTACGGTTTGAAATAGACGTTTTGGCCGATGAAGATAGAAACTGTGGGAAGTTCCTCACCCTGACTTTGATGATAAGAAAGAGCTGAAGGAACGTTGAGCTGCTGATTGGTATGAGGGGGAAATAGTCCTCAGGACTTCAGGCCGAGGTGTTGTTGGCATGATGCTCATGTGTTCACCCTCTGCCCTCCATCAGGCTGCAGGGTCCTCATGGTTCATTAGGTGTTGAGGTCCTTTTCTCCAGGGGTACTTGCATTCTTCTTTGTGTTTTGTTAATCACTTTAGTTCCCTTTTATTCTAATGGATTTTTCCCATCCACAACAATGAAGCTGGTATTGTTTTCACTCTGTGGTCCCGGCCGCCCGGCTGAGTTCTTATATAGTTTATTTGTCTGTGGGCAGATCAGATCCTTTCACCACCACAAAGCTTCACAGCTGTGTCATAGAGACCAGAGTCGATCGCAGGAAGTAGGGAAGGAACTTCACACCTATGGCCGGTTTTGGCATCTCTCGTTAAGAAAGAAAGTAGAATACAATTAGAAAAAATAAAGAAAAATGATTACATATATATATATATATATAAATAAAGCAATGAAGAAATTATAAAAGTCAAATAGATTTAGAGCTAAATACAGAAATGTGCATTATGTTTTAACGTTTTTTAATAGTCTTTAGTTCAGTTTAACACCTGCTGTTTAGAGCTCACAACACCATTCACTCGAGTGTTTTTGTATACATTCATACAGTATTGTTTACACGTATGTTTGTGGCATGTTAGAGTTTCTTAAATATCCGTCACGAGTTATCCTCCCAACAGCTGAGATCTTCAAGCAGCTTCAGTTTACTGGTGTAAATTAAGAGAGTCGGCTTCCCTGGACCCGAGAGGTGTCAACTTGGGAAACCTAAAAATACAGCACAGTATCTGCTGAGCATGTGCAAAGCTCCAACCATATTTTAATGAGTTTAGCAGTTTCACGTCTGAATGGTTGTGTGTGTGTGTGTTTGTGCGTGTGTGTGTGTGAGTACTGTATTCATGTAAAGTTTGTACAAACGCAATATTGTTACATACACTTCCATTAAGTACGTCCCACCTTTATTTGTTGCAGCCTGCCAACCCTGGAGTCTGAGGAAGATGAGAGGTAGGTTGAAGAAAAGTGAAAAGAAATACATTCAGTGCCATTGTGTGTTTTTTAAATGTGTATTATGTCTTAAAAGACCATTTCAAACCTGTATGAACATATAAGGACAAAAGTCAGCATGAGTCAAATACGTGTTATATACTATATATTATAACATATTGTCAACCCGGATTACAGGAACATTTTCCAAGTGCAAACCAGTGCACAGTGTGTGATGACAGGAGGGACATCGAGTTCAGCTGCTGCACATAAACAATAATAGACTGGGCACAAATGCCTATTTAAAGACAAAAAGCTCTGTTGACAGTCAGAATTATCACTGTTTTAGATCTATGTGTAGCTCAACTGGTCATGCCTTTTTTAAAACTCTTATTTGACACACATAAAGACACACGCACACACACACACACACACACACACACACACACACACACACACACACTAAGGCAACCATGTTGACCTACGTTTGGCTGCAGTATTTCAACTGATTGTTTGACAGCTTGTGTTTTACGTCTCGCTCTGTGTGTATTGATAGCATTATATTTTAAGTTTGGGATTTGTCTGGCGAACGACAGAAGAGGACAACAACATATATTTGTGTGTTTAAATAGTGTAGTACAGGGTATCAAGACCATTTCAGTGTGCATGTGAACAAAATACTCTCATATCAATTTAAGACTAATTTAATATTCTTTACTATTGCGTAATCACACTTTTAGTCAATGGGGCTCTGGACTAATCAAATCAACAATATGGTTTAAGATGGCCTCAGCTGTTCCTTTAATTACAAACCACATGGTTCAAAAAGTCTGTTTCTGGTTGTTTGATAAGTTTGGTAAGTAAAATAAAAAAGCAATACATTGCTACATATGTGTAAATGTAATGTGTGTTCAGTGAGTGTGCTGGAGGGACTTTGTTCTCATCTCTCAAGCTCGCTGCCTTCGCAGCTTGCAGAGATGAACTGGCGACCAGCGAGCAGCCACAAGCATCACGTCAGCCACAGACTAATCTCAGCATGAGGAATCAGATCCTCTCAATGCGTCAGAGTCCTAATGTGTTTATGTGGATTTGCATATCAGCAAATTACCGGAATGAAACAAATCGTAAAGGGGTGGCGGCGTTATTTTTAGGGAGGATAAGATCACAGCTAATGATAGATGGGTTCAAATAGGGCAGTTAATGACCTCTTAGTGTTTGGCCTGCTGAGCAATTATTGCCATAGTGAGGGAAGAATATATGGGTTAGAGAGAGATGTATATGTGTGTGTGTGTGAGTGTGTAATTGTGTGAGTGCGTAATTGTGTGTGTGTGTGTGTTTGTTTGTTATCTGTTAATCATTTCATGAATGAGTCAATAATCTCTTTATTTTAGAGGGAACAGTATTTCCTATTTAATGTTTTGTGTGTGTGCGTGTGTGTGTTTGTGTTTCTTTCTCTGCAGTCACACTGACAGAGATGCAGCAGGTGACGGAAAAATCAGGTGAGTTTTGACAATAGAATGCTTCATACCAGACGGTCTCCATAGAGACGCATTACAATGACCAGCCGAGTAGAAAAGCAATCCTCGTGCTTATCTAGAAACCCACTGACAATAAAAGAGAAACAGATATTCCCTCTTCATCCCAGCGACCCAAAGCTGCATATTGACCTCCCAAGCACACCACAGTCTCAATATAATGACATCTGGACCAGTTCTTTATGGACTGGTCCAGATGTCATTAAGGCTTCGGAGGCTTTGGAGACCCTCTGGTCCAGATGTTGAGCAGTTTATTAAACATGGTCTGAAACTAAAAACTGAATAAGAAGTCGAATGTGAACATAAAGAACAGATTATTGATCGTTCAACTCTTTTGCATGTGTTTCAAAACCGCCGGTAGGAAGAGAGGTGCTGTGGCCTACGCGTCCCAGAAGCCCTGGCTGCTGAATGCGACGCTGGTGGAGAACATCACCTTCGAGATGCCCATGATCAAACCGAGGTAAGACCTCACGCCTGCACCCGACCAGCTGCTTAAAAGATGCTGCAATGAAGGTTATACCGCTTTAAACTCTGCTGAGCTGCTTAACCGGTATGTTGAAGCCAAATATTTTGCACAGAAATGTTTTTTTGGGCCACAAAAATATTGAGCTGACCAGCAGGAGGCTGGGAGGACCCACCTCCTTAACCCACTGAAGGGGGGTGGTCAGGGCCTAAACCTGCAGGGGTCAATAGACAAGCAGTAAACTCCCTGCACACCACATTCTCCGGGAAAAGAAGAAAGGGAACATTCTTGCCCAAAGGAGGTTCAGGTGAAGCACAACCTCTACCCAGAGTCTAGTTAGAACAATATTCATCAAAGGTCCCGAGCAGATCCAAATAGGATCTCTTTGAACCCAGAGCCCACCAGGGCAACCAGAAATACAGTTCATCAAATGAAAGAGATGAAGTGTAGAAAGAGCAGCAAACAGAAGGACAGTTATATTCTTTATATGTTGTCTTGGTGTACTGGATACACTGGCAACTTGACTGTCGCAGTTTGTTGTTTGTCAAGATTGCGTTCCAACATTCTCATTTCAAAGCAAACTCTAGTTTAATCGTTTTAGTTTTACTGACATGGTTTGTTTGTGGACGAGCTCCACACTGAATCGTTATAACAGAGTCATTACTGTGTTGTCGGATCAAGCTGTGAGGCCAAAAAAGAGTCAAAAACCTCCCCGTTCCCTGAGGCCACTGTGGAAATTGAGCTTGTTGATGCCTGATTAAGTCAACACTTTGGGTCCAGTGAAAAGAAAGAAAGTTCCTTCCCAAATAACCTGATTTGACATGGAGCCAGGATTTCTCTTTTTTCGTTGTTTTTTCGAGTTGACGAGTTTAACTCTCTCCTGCCTCAGTAACACATCCTCCTCTCGCCTCTGTGAGCACAATCGAAAACAAACACATTCTCTTTTAATGACCTACACTCTAACGCAATCACTCACCCTGACAATTTTCATCCTCACTACAAATGGTCTTTCCGAAAGGTCAGTTGCTCGGATTTATGATTCTCCACTCTCTTTGAGTCTAATGGACTGTTTTCATAGAATACACCTAATGGACCGCTTTGCTTTGTTACCGTGGAGACCTGCTCTGCCTCTCCTCGCTGTCTCCTTTGTCTTCCTCTTCTCACTTCTCTTCCTCACGGTCCTCCCCTGTTCCTTTCTGCTGTCAGTTTATTTGATGTGATGATTGAGAGAAGCTGTGGGATTTTAAAAACAAAGAGGCTGTGGGTTTAAAGCTGTATCAATATGCATTTTTCACAGCAACTATGTTGACATGAAATAGTGGTGTAGACACAGTTGTTACCAATGATACTTTGGTTATTTTCCAATCAGGTTGAACAGAGTCACTGTGCTGCGTTTGTTTATCATAGCTCACTGAAATATGCTAAAATAAATAGAACCACATGTTAAAAATCCTAAATGAATTTAGCTGGTATTTCATGTCACATGGCTGCTATGAAAAAGGTATATTGGACGTGGTTGCTGCAGGTTCACTTTTATAAATTCTACACAGTTATTTCAAACCTTTTGAAGTTCATAATTAATATTTTGTCTGCACCTGCCATAATACAGGAGGTAAACACTGGCTACATGTGTGACCATGGTTATAGCTCAGCTTTTCTTAGTTTATTAATGTTACACTGTGCTAAGTGCCGACCCACAGAGCTGCCAGCATGGCTCTTAGTCTCAACATGTTGACACTAAGAGCCATGCTGGCAGCTAGTTTTTACAATGAATTTGTCCTTTTACCATGCCGTGTTTAAAAGGTATGCAGTTCATGCATCTGGAGGAGTATGTGCTCCAAGAGATGTGACGGGTGTCATGTGTTGGATCCAGACTGAGATACGGTCACATCCCATGCATGAATATAAATCAACCTACTCTGGCCTGTGACCACACATGTTAGGTCACAGTGTTCTCAAAGATTCAGCAATTAAAGAACCGTCAAGCTGTCATGTACAACAGCTTTGTGTCCACTGCAGCTTCAAGACCGAGCGGGTAGATCCCAAAGGATGAGACCGAGATGACGATGAACACGGATGAATGACTGATCACAATTTTGTTCCCAATGTTTCTCTGTGCTCTCTGAATCTCTGTCTGTGTCTGTTGAAGCCAGTCGGATTGAGTTCTCACGGCAAAATATTTGAAGTTCGACCCCAGGGGCTGAAACCTCATATTATTTTGCCTCAGTTCCATCTTTCAGCAAATGATATATAAGAAATGCGTCAATCAAAATAATTCCCCGTCTCGAGGTTAATAATGAGCAGTTCCTTGGTTCCCTTCTGGCTGATCGCTGTCCTCATTCGTATTCTGCCTCTGTTCGACAGGTACAAAGCTGTCATAGAGGCCTGCTCTCTTCAGCCGGACATCGACATCCTTCCGCAGGGGGACCAGACAGAGATCGGTGAGCGGGTCAGTAAAGCTCTTGATTTTCTTAGAGTTCCTCTGTGGTCTTTTTATTTCACAGATCTAAAGAGACAGACAGAGCATTCTAGATGTGGCCCTATCTCCCACTGTGGCTCCCTGTATCAAACTCCTCCGTTATCATCACTGTGATGTGCGTGTGCAGGGAGCTGGCCTCGTTCAACCACAGCTCTGTCCGCTTAGATTTCTTCACGCATCAGGAATGCAGGGAAATAAGCCGTGAACTCCTTTATTACTCTGGAGGCTACTGCCACACACATTTATGGATCGTATAATGTTGCTTAACCCTCTTTGGTGTGAATTTGTGTAATAGCGTGTTCTGCCTCTGCAGGGCATCATCCTGTCAGGGGGACAGAAACAACGAATCAGCGTCGCCCGAGCCTTGTACCAACAGACGCACGTGGTATTCCTGGTGGGTACACCTTCGATCCAGAGAATGGTTTCAGTTGTCGGATCGCACTAGTTAGAATTATATTTACTATTAATATTCACAGTGAAAGATTGAGGAGCTTTACCCAGAGTGTCAAATGGGATATTATTTCAGATTTTTTCCTATTGACAAACACGCCCTCTTGAGCTTAGCTTTAAGGCTGAGAAGCTCAATGCAACTTTCAACTGACTTTTGGAATACATTCCCCCTCAGTTATTAATAATGACTTTAAATGACATGTTTGCTTTGGCTATGGCTTCATTATCAGTTGATCTGCAGATTAATTTCTCTATAAATCTTTTAGTTTATGAATTGAAAAACAACATGGTATTTATAATGTCTCAGAGGCCACAATGATGTTGTCAATTTGTTTTTGTTTTCTGACTTAAGTCTAAAGCTGAACAAGTCGCAATTTACTGTCATATACGATGAAGAAAGACAGAACATGCCGGGATAAGCAAATTTAGGGCTTGAAAAATATCTGAGCTGATGAATTAAAATATTTCTTCTTCCGTGCATTAGTTGAACCCAGTACCTATTTAATCTGTGTTGTCTATTTCTGCATTTCTTTTAGGACGACCCATTCTCGGCCTTAGACATCCATCTGAGTGACCATCTGATGCAGGACGGCATCCTCAAGCTCCTGAAAGAGGAGAAGAGGACGGTGGTGTTGGTCACACACAAACTTCAGTATCTCCCACAAGCAGACTGGGTAAGACCTGTGTCTGTGTGTGTGTGTGTGTGTGTGTATTACATTTGGGAATGTAGTTTATCTCAGAGAGATTCCAGAGCACGTAACGATTGATTTCCAGTCTCAGCTAATGAGATTGCATTTCCTCCTCTGTCTCTGTCTGTATGTTTTTATTAGATCATTGCCATGAAAGACGGCACTATCCAGGCTGAAGGGACGATGAAAAACATCCAGAAGTCTGAGCCTGAACTCTTTGAGCAGTGGAAGATGCTGATGCACCGACAGGACCAGGCGTTTGAGACGGTAAAACTCACTGGACGCTCGAAGTGCTGATGAATCCTTAATGACTCTGAATCTTTGATTAGCTGTTGGCTAAATGTCTCACCAGATTGTTGTCTTTGTGTCTCCTCTAGGAGACGGAGGCAGCGAGTATGACAGACCTGGAGAGGAAAAACCTTCGGAGGGCCATGTACTCCCGAGAGGCCGCCAGGACCGAAGAGGAGGAGGAAGGTGAGAGGTCGCAGGAAACAACAGCTTGATTTCATGTGTATAATACATGCGTGTGTCTACTGATAATAATAGTAAAGGCGGAGTATCACTTACCTTCTCCTGCTATGTGTATTTGCTGAGGAGCAGCACTCTTGCATTACATTAAAGTTTAAGCTGAACGGATTATATTTTATGTAACACCTGCTGCAATAATTTGAATCATTCCAAAATTCTTTGAACACCGTCCTCGTCCTTTAATCTTTATTTAATATATCTTAAAAAAAAGAAAACATGACGGGGGTGTCAAACGCTCCGGACCTTCTTCTGGGCCCGTTGTGTCGCAACGTGGACTGAACACCAAGTCTATGGCTTCGTGACGTGGTCGGCTTCTCCCTCCATCTTAGAATCTCATCACGTATCGATTTCCATCTCTCCCCAAAACATTTGTCACTCCTGCTCTGCAAAACCTACCAAACGCCATCATGGCTGCACAGTAGACGACGGTTCAGCCCTGCTAGTCACGCTCTTCCTCCTCCGCTCCCACGTACAGCCTCGTGCTCACAAGGTTGCTGCATGAGTTTATGTAATATGATCTGACATCGCTGGTGGGGGGGCTGGAGGTCACTGACGAGTGCCGCATCAACAGTTAGTCTTGACTGCACCGTTGCCCTTGAGAAACATGCCACTCATGTGATTATTCATTTTCTTCGTAATACATAACATGAATACAGCTTTTCTCTCACTTTAACCCGTGTGCCATTTCTGCTCTTCTCTTCCTGCCTTTGTTAGTAGATGCTCCTCAGACAAAGCTGATGGGTATGGGTCAGGAAAGGTGACAGAAACTAATAATAAAATAGTTAGAAGCAGTGGGAGGAGGAGGAGGAGGAGGAGGAGGAGGAGGAGGAGGAGGAGGAGGAGGAGGAGGAGGAGGAGGAGGAGGAGGAGGAGGAGGAGGAGGAGGAAGGAGGCCAGTGAAGTCAGGGAGCACGAGTCAAAGAAGAGGAGACGACAGTTGCAAATCGTCTTTTACGTACAGCCCACATCATTCACATTCATGTATTATGTTAATGCAATCACTTCCTACTTAAATACATCTATAACTCTCTTGTAAGAACATCTAAACCACGACTCGTCTCCGTCTCGATCCCAGAGGAATCCATCGAGAGCGAGGATGACGACGACATGTCGGTGCGTCAGCGGGCCACCATCCCCTGGCGCTCCTGTGGCATCTACCTGTCGTCTGCCGGGTTGGTGCTGCTCAGCCTGCTGCTGCTGTCTCAGCTCCTCAAGCACTCCCTCATGGTCGCCATCGACTACTGGCTGGCCCACTGGACCTCCAACGTCATCGCGGCCAAGATCACGGCGACGGCTCACAACACTACCGTCGTTCAGGTGAGCGGCCGGACTGGAGCTCTTGAGTTGCTCGTCAGTCTGAAGCCAAGACGTCGTTTCCTGATTGGTTCTTTCTATGGTCCGGTCTGTTTTTCACATTCTCTACTTGCAGCCTCTGAATCAGGATGAACTGCTTTTCCAATCTTATTGCCGAGCTTCAATGATACATAATCAGTATTGTATAGTTTGGGATCTTTGGGCTTTCAAAATTCATCAAAATGAGATGCAAGTCAAAACTTGTGATTCATAGACTCCTGACTTCTATTTTGAAGTCCAAGAGGAGGTGTAACATTGTCTTATGTGACACAGGATATCTTCAGATTTTTGGCTGTTGGTCGGACAGTCATCAATATATTTGATCACAGTGGGCTCACAGAAAATTGTCATTTTTTAGCTCACGCAATAAAAAAAAGAAGCACTTTATCCAATAATGGAAATGATGTCTGCTGGCCTATTTCGTTTAGACCGCGCTGGAGTGAAATGACATCACGCTCTTCACACTCATTCTCCTAGAGTCTCAGTTGAGGCCTGAAACACAAACACGGGCCCTGCCAGCTCCAGATGGAGCGTTCGCTCACACGCCCCGAAGCAGCAGCGCAGACTCATCTGCATATGACAACAACAACAACAACAACAACAACAACAACGCTCTGATGGAGCCTCAGAGAACGTTCTGTGGGGAATGTAAACATGCAGAGCTTGTTTTATGTAGATTTGTCGACAGATTTGCAGAAATCATAAATGATCTCTGAGGCTTATAGTAACAGCTGACATGACATGAAACAACAGAATAAAGTGTGTGTGTGTGTGTGTGTGTGTGTGTGTGTGTGTGTGTGTGTGTGTGTGTGTGGCTGAAGGACAATGTGTCACCGACATAAACTTCTTCTTCACCTTCATTCAGTTTAAATCTTCTTTCCTAAGTATATGTCCTAATAGAGCTCAAAAAAGATGCCACGACCATCGGACCAAACACACACACACACACACACACACACACACAGACACACAGAGACACCCTCTCGCTCAGAGACACAATATGAATACCGGCGAAGGTTAAGCTGCTTTGTTCACATGTCGGGGTCAGACCAGCTGTTGGAAGCTTTTCATGTTCCAGGATGAGCATCTCTATTATTAGTGTGTGTGTGTGTGTGTGTGTGTGTGTGTAGGCAAGCGTGTGTGTGTGTGTGTGTGTGTGTGTCTGTGTGTCTCTGTGTGTGTGTGCCCTGTGAACTGTAATGCTAAGTCACATTTCACAGTCATGCTGAGGCTATTCACAGTCATCAGGCGTTTGGCGAGTGTGAAGTTCACGTGTCCTCGTACACAAACAGCTGCACGCTGCCAGCTTTATCTAACCGGCGGTGCGCTGGAGACCGATCCATGAGAGGACACTCCTGTTGTCCTCCTGTTCTGCTATCAAAGACAACTCCTGGCACATCACTGCATGTAACCGCCAGGCTGCTGCCCGACAGCAGGAGGAGAGGCATTGCTGAAGTCCACCACGTTGAAGTGGATGAACAAAGAGTGTTATTAGTGTGTCTAATGAGGACTAAATGAAAGGAGAGAAGATCGATTCAGAGTCAATGAAATCACAAATGTTGCCAGATCAGCTTTAAAAGACTTCTGTCACATTAGACCGGCCTCAGAGTTTTAAATAACGCTCGTCCTCTCTCTCTCTCTCTGTCTGTCTCTCTCTCTCTCGCTCTCTGTCTCTCTCTCTCTCTCAGGGCTTTCACTCGTGGTATCTGTCGGTGTTCAGCGTGCTGTGCTGCCTGGGCATCGTCCTGTGTCTGGCCACCTCGGTGGCCGTGGAGTGGACCGGCCTCAAAGTGGCCAAAGAGCTGCACCACGACCTGCTCAACAAGATCATCCTGGCCCCCATGAGGTCCGGCGCTCTGTGTGTGTGTGTGTGTGTGTGTGTGTGTGTGTGTGTGTGTGTGTGTGTGTGTGTGTGTGTGTGTGTGTGTGTGTGTGTGTGTGTGTGTGTGTGTGTGCGTGTGCTGCAGCTCGGCCTCCTTATGAACTCACTGTACTGTGTGTGTGTGTGTGCTGAACCAGATCATTTAAACAGAGGAACAACGTTTAAAAGCATATTATTCTTCACTCCATTACTCTGAGCTGCAGAGCACCATCTGCTTTCCTTACACACAACCTAGAGACATCACTTACATTAAACGCTCACATGCACACACCTGCATGTACTGTATCTACGCCCACAGCTAAATCAACACATGCATTTCACACAACTTGATTCATTCAACCAGTCTTTGTCTTATTGTAGATGTGTGGAAAGGCTAATATGGTCTCTGGGTTTAGAGGAAGAATGTAATCTGGGACAATGAAACCGTTTTGAGATTGAATTATGAAATGGTTATTTCCATGTGGTCCTCCATCCAGGCTGTTTGAGACGACTCCGCTCGGCAGCATCCTCAACCGGTTTTCCACGGACACAAACACAATTGACCAGCACATCCCCACCACCCTGGAGTGCCTGTCCCGCTCCACCCTGCTGTGTGTGTCCGCTCTGGGCGTCATCTGCTACGTGACCCCCATCTTTCTTATCGCGCTCCTGCCGCTGGCCGTCACCTGCTATTTCATCCAGAAATACTTCCGGGTGGCCTCCAGGTGAGTCGTGTGGGACGGAGGGACAGATCCCACTGACGTGTTGATCACTGTTTTCATCTCATTCGTTTACGTTCTACAGTCACACACAAATAACACAGGGTACAGTTTCCAAGGCTCATTATATATACATTTTTTCTACTTAACATATTTTTATTTAACTTTTTCTGCTTAAAAATGTATTTCCCTTAAGGCACAGCCCTTTTGGCGAATAAAATTGGATATATTATTTAATATATATATATATGATATTATATATATATGAAATATATATATATATATATTATATCATATATATACATGATAATATATATATATATTATATCATATATATTATATAATATATATATATATACATGATAATATATATATATATATATATATATATACACATATATATATAAAGCTGTATTTATAATGGATGGATACAATATATATATATATATATATATATATATATATATATATATATATATATATATATATATATATATATATATATATATATATATATATATAATGCCCGTCTGCGCACTTCCTACCCGTCTGTGCACTTTACCTCATATTTATATTCATATTTTTAATTCAACGGTTCTTCAACCGTGCAGTTGTGCTTTCCTCGCCACTCTCACCTTACCTTACCTTACTCATCTTACCACAACCTGTGATATTATTTTAACGTTGCTCCAGTTGATATTTCCTCTCTAATGTGTCCGTGTCTTCTGGTCAGGGACCTGCAGCAGCTGGAGGACAGCACCCAGCTGCCTCTCCTCTGCCACTTCTCTGAGACGGTGGAAGGTCTCACTACAATCAGGGCCCTCAGGTGGTTATGGTCACCTGGATGAGCTTTCATATTATTGTCCAACAACGTTTAATAAGTGGGATACAAACTTCAAAAGTGTCCAAAATGCAACTTGAAGTGGAAACGTGAAGTCTCCAGTGCATACTATGAGTGGAGCTTTCATAATCCAAGCGCAGTATTTGCATATTCAAATTGTTTCAATAAGCTAGAAGGCATACGTTTAATTTTTCAAATGTAACTTTTTTGTGGAAATATCCTGTTACAAATGCATGAATCTATAATCTATGTCTCTTCCAACATGTTCAGAGTTTGATATGTTTAATCTGTTGTCTCTACTGTCATAGTTTCACTGCAACTTACACATGTTGTTCTCAGATGTTGTAACTGTCATTATTACTATATAACTTCCTGTAATGAGGATGACATATGTGTCTATCATTTTTAAAAAGAAGTTTAATAATTTAGATAATTCACTACATTATTGCTGTCCGGCAGATAAACTCCCAGAACGCAACAGAAATGTCTCTTTGTCCGTCACAGGTACGAGCCCCGCTTCAGACAGAGGTTACTGCAGTTCACGGACGCCAACAACATCGCGTCTCTCTTCCTCACCGCCGCCAACCGCTGGCTGGAGGTCCGAATGGTAATGACCCGCCTCCTGCTCACTTTGCTGCTGTTTACGGTTTGTACCACAGCAGCTGTTGATGTCGCTGGCTCCCTCTGTTGGGATCCTGGGAAACATGAATTCTTCATCACTCTCTTTCTGAAGATCCCATTCTGTGATCCTCATGTGATGTTTTATTGTTTTATGGACCGACCGCATGCGGCTCGCATCTCGCTCGGCTCCTCGTGTTTCACGGTGTGAAAGAGGAGACGGCCGCCAGGTGTCGAGTGATTCATGTGCAAAAGAAAACAAGCGGGGCGTTTTGTGTGTCGACAATAAACCGATCTGCTTTGTGTTTCTGCTGTACTTTTTGAAGTCATCATGTTTAATTGTTCAGCTGTTGTCTTCCTCTCTCCAGGAGTACATCGGAGCCTTCGTCGTGTTGGTGGCCGCGGTCGCCTCCATCGCTGACGCTCTCTACAACAAGCTGTCTCCAGGGCTGGTGGGGCTGGGACTGACGTACGCACTCATGGTGAGGCTCTCTGTGTGTGTGTGTGTGTGTGTGTGTGTGTGTGTGTGGCTGTGTGAGATTACAGGTGCATAATTTACCATTTTTAATGAGATTTTTTGTTCTGCTCTCAGCACATTTGATTATACTTTAGCTTTTCTAACTTACATACTTTGGGTTTTAAGTACGATTGTATCTGATTATATTGAAATCATATACATTCTTTTTGTTAACAATGTTTTCATACTGTGGGGGATACATATGGAGGGATTTATAAAGATGTATAATCAATGGCTAATTGCATTTCTTGCAGCAAATAATACAACTTTTAAAAGTGACATCATGTAAAGTCTGCCTGTAAATCTTCTGAAGATGATTTTAAAATACTTTCTCTACGTATGCGTTTCCAAATTTGGTGAATTTAACAATTTCAGATACACTAAATAATTACATGTTGAGAACATTATTTGTTCTCATGTTTCATAGACTATTAATGTGCCCAATAATGTCACCAACTACTCCTCCTCCTCCTCCTCCTCCTCCTCCTCCTCCTCCTCCTCCTCCTCCTCCTCCTCCTCCTCTGTATCAGGTATCCAACTACATGAACTGGATGGTGCGTAATCTGGCAGACATTGAGGTACAGCTCGGCTCAGTCAAGAGAATTAACGGCCTCCTCAAAACTGAACCGGAGAACTACGAGGGACTGCTCAGTGAGTGCAGCGACACGCTCCTCGAATTCAACCGTCTGGGTTTCATGTGTGAGGGTTTGGCCAGCAGCACAAACATGAAAGTACAACAATAAGTCACTGACTGATCACATGACACCTTTGGCCACTTTCAAAATGAATAGGTGTTGTTTCCTTTAACCTCTGTAATCAATCAAAGGAGTTGTTACAATTTCCACTTTATTAACCTGGAGCATGAATCACCTGAGACACACCTGAGACATACATGAGACACACCTGAGACATACATGAGACACACCTGAGACATACATGAGACACACCTGAGACATACATGAGACACACCTGAGAGACACATGAGACACACCTGAGAGACACATGAGACACACCTGAGACACACCTGAGACACACTTGAGACACACCTGAGACACACCTGAGAGACACATGAGCCACACCTGAGCCACACCTGAGACACACCTGAGAGACACCTGAGACATACATGAGACACACTTGAGAGACACATGAGACACACATGAGACACACATGAGACACACATGAGACATACATGAGACATACCTGAGACATACATGATACACACCTGAGACACACCTGAGACATACATGAGACACACCTGAGACATACATGAGACACACCTGAGACATACGTGAGACACACCTGAGACATACATGAGACACACCTGAGACATACATGAGACACACCTGAGACACACCTGAGACACACCTGAGACACATCTGAGACACACCTGAGACACACATGAGACACACCTGGGACACACTTGAGACACACATGAGAGACACCTGAGACACACCTGAGACACACCTGAGACATACATGAGACACACCTGAGACACACTTGAGACACACATGAGAGACACCTGAGACACACCTGAGAGACACATGAGAGACACATGAGACACACTTGAGACACACATGAGAGACACATGAGAGACACCTGAGAGACACATGAGAGACACCTGAGACACACCTGAGACACACCTGAGAGACACATGAGACACACCTGAGACACACCTGAGAGACACATGAGACACACCTGAGAGACACCTGAGACACATGAGACACACCTGATACACACCTGAGAGACACATGAGACACACCTGAGACACACCTGAGAGACACATGAGACACACCTGAGAGACACCTGAGAGACACATGAGACACACCTGAGAGACACATGAGACACACCTGATACACACCTGAGAGACACATGAGACACACCTGAGACACACCTGAGAGACACATGAGACACACCTGAGAGACACCTGAGAGACACATGAGACACACCTGAAAGACACATGAGACACACCTGAGACACACCTGAGACACACCTGAGAGACACATGAGACACACCTGAGAGACACCTGAGAGACACATGAGACACACCTGAGACACACCTGAGACACACCTGAGAGACACATGAGACACACCTGAGAGACACATGAGACACACCTGAGAGACACATGAGAGACACATGAGAGACACATGAGAGACACATGAGACACACCTGAGACACACCTGAGAGACACATGAGACACACCTGAGACACACCTGAGAGACACATGAGACACACCTGAGAGACACCTGAGACACACCTGAGAGACACATGAGACACACCTGAGACACACCTGAGAGACACATGAGAGACACCTGAGACACACCTGAGACACATGAGACACACCTGAGAGACACCTGAGAGACACATGAGAGACACATGAGAGACACTTGAGACACACCTGAGACACACCTGAGACATCATAGCCAACCACATTCACCATGTTCACCTCCTTTGATGAGTCGGGAATCCTTTAAACTTTGTGTAGTTTGGGACTTTTAATGAACTATTTAGTAACGCTTTGTTTTGAACCATGTCTGTCACGCCGTGACTATAATGACCTGCGCAGCAGCAGGTGTGCCGCGCGTCCTTCTAACTGTAAGCCAGGAGGTGGGCGGGGGGAAGCTGACGATCCCGTCTGTCCCAGCTGAGTCTCAGGTCCCTGACGGCTGGCCCCGAGAGGGAGAGATCAAGATCCAGAACCTGAGCGTCCGCTACGACGCCACGCTGAAGCCAGTGCTCAAGAACGTCAACGTAGACATCAACCCCGGGCAGAAGGTAGAGACACACCGCCACACCTCCATACCCGTGATGCAACACACAAAGAACTAAACGTTGAAGATGGTGACGGGTCGGACTCGTTGGTTCTCAGGTGGGAATCTGTGGGAGGACCGGCAGTGGGAAGTCCTCTTTCTCCTTGGCCCTGTTCCGCATGGTGGACATGTTTGAGGGTAAAGCGAAACACCAACGTGACATTGACCTACTCCTCTTGAAGTGTGTGATGTGTGTGGTGAGCGGTGTGTTTTTCTTTTCCTTCACAGGGAAGATTATCATCGATGGCATCGACATCGCCCAGCTGCCCCTGCAGACGCTCAGGTCTCGCCTGTCCATCATCCTCCAGGACCCCTTCCTGTTCAGCGGCGCCATCCGGTACGAGGAGCTTCACTTCTCAATTATTTTTCCCAGCAGGACGACTCGCCGCAGAGGTTTATTTTTTTGTGATAATCAAGTCTTTCAAATCTCCAGCAATCAAGCATGCAGCTGGCGAAAGGTGACACACTTCAAAGACACTCCTTTGATTCCCGAGTGGGCCTGAAGGTTTGGAGATGAGAGGAGACTCGTCCCAAAACTTCACTGGCTAATTTTAGACAGTGTGATAAAAGCAGGAGAGAGAGAGACCTCATCACTTCCTGTAGTGTTCACTTGTACACTTCAAGGAAGAGAGGTTAGGGAGGGAGGAGCCACTTCAAATAGATCAATGATGTTGTTGTTTATTAAATGTTAACGTTAGTTGAGGGTGTATAATGACACTAAATAAGACTCCAAAAGTGTATTAATATGTGTGTGTGTGTGTGTGTGCATACGTGTGTGTGTGTGTGTATGTAGGTTCAACCTGGACCCAGAGATGAAGGCTACAGATGAGATGCTGTGGGAAGCTCTGGAGATCGCTCAGCTGAAGCCCGTTGTTAAATCCCTCCCAGGAGGCCTGGGTGAGGAATAAGTGTGTGTGTGTGTGTGTGTGTGTGTTACATAACATTACATTAAATTACATGACCTTATATTACATTACATTACATTATATTATATTTAGCTGTCGCTTTTATCCAAAGCGACTTACAATCATGTTACATTCATACACTGTCGACACGGGGAGCAATTCGGGGTTGAGTGTCTTGCTCAAGGACACATCGACCAGGGCGGGGATTTGAGAAGCACTGACCACTGACCCTCAGTCGCCCCATGAATCCTTTAAAATATCTGATCTGTATTATTTGAGAAGCTTTTTTACCAGCACATTATTCTCTGCTGGTCCTCGTTGTGACAGGAGACCTGACCCCCCGTCAGACCCCATTGTTCCTCTTGGTCTACACACATGATACATGCGTGGCGAGCCAATGCACGGGGCGTGGCCTCTGTCTTTAGCTGCTGTCGGGGTGAAGCGTGTCGCTCCGTCACGCTGCTCTGGTGGAGCAACAGACCGCCGCTGCTCCATCCGCCTGCTTCCATCGACGTGACGCTGACCGATGTGTGTGTGTTGGTGTGTGTCTAAGCTCACTGCTTTAGTTTAACTTCACTGGAGTCACGTGTGTAAGACATTGATCCGTCCCCAGGGGCCACGGATTCATTCATTCACCCTTTAATTAACTCTTGTTTTGCATAAAAAGCCGACAACACTCATTTGCAGTCGGGATTCATTGCTGCATTGATCGGGATTGAGTTTTATAAAAGATCTTAGTTTGGGAAATTCTAATTGAATATTTTATTTCATTATATACTCATTTTAAATAAACACCAAATATAGATTATTTTCTCAGATAGAATTTAGATTATTATAGTTTTACTATATTTTGAAGGATTCGTCACACTTTATCTCCTGAATCATATAAAACCTGCTGTTATGGTTATACCCCCCCCCCCCTCTCTCTCTCTCCCCCCCCCTCTCTTTAATAACTAACTGCATATTAAAGCATTTTTAACACGGGGAACTGAATGGAAAATCAATACAATTATTGATCTGCGGGAGTTTGATGGCCAATTAACTTTTGCCCTCTCTTTTTGCTGAACTAATATCCAGTGTTACGTTTTAACGCAGTCTCTGGTTTAAAATATGTTATGAGCATGCATGAATATGAAAACTAACAATATGTATGTATATTTATTGTATTCAGATGCCATGGTGACAGAGGGAGGAGAAAATTTCAGCCAGGGTCAGCGGCAGCTGTTCTGTCTGGCTCGAGCCTTCGTCAGGAAGAGCAGCATCCTCATCATGGACGAAGCCACCGCGTCTATCGACATGGCAACGGTCAGTGTGAGCGGCTACAAGAGAGCCCTGTGAGGCACTGTGCGCATTGTGTGTCACTCAACCGAGCATACGTTTAAAAATATTACATAGTAATGCAGGTGTAGTTGTCGTTAGCTCTTATTCCATTTATTTAAATATGTATCATAATGGAAGTGACGGTCATTCTTATCAGTTTCGGGTCAAAGGGTTACACCTTTTAAGTGATACTTCTTTTCTTTTTTTTAAATAAGAGGAGGATAAAAAAAAAGAAAGCCGGAGTGGAGGAAGTGTGCAATGGAGGGGAAATACTCGGAGCCGGAGGGTGAATTTCAAAGTTCAGACCCGTTTCAGAATGATCGGTCACAAAGAGAAACGTTCCAGGCTCACAATAACTCTGCAGCGGCCTCCAGGAAAGCCAGCCGAGCGTTAATCAGGGACACGACGGCGAGGAACACGGGACGGGACTGTTTGAAAAATGAGCTTTAACGTGGTTGAGCGGTACAAAAGTAACATGGCTACTGTTGAAATTGCTCTTTATTTTACTCTTGCTCACTCGGTCGTCTGTTTTTGGACCTTGATTCTGCGTCAGCGTGAAAGTTAATGACCCCAACCCCCCCCCCCCCCCCCCTCCCCTCCCCCCACTGCCTCTGTCCTCACAGGAGAGCATCCTGCAGAAAGTGGTGATGACGGCTTTTGCTGATCGGACAGTCGTGACCATAGCGGTGAGTACCTCCCCCACACATGCCGGGCATTTACGCTCCCACTTCCCCCTGAGAGCTGAGTGCTGACCTTCGTCCTGCACTGCGGAGGCAGCTCTTGTAAAGGGATACAAAGTAAACAGATGAGTGGACCAACACAAACATCTAACCGACTATTACTATCCTGTAAACTAAAAAGGTAAGAGTAAATAAGGAAAGAGAAAATAAGAGCAGATGCCAGACCTTTGGGACAATTTTACCTCTGAATACTTCAGGTTTTTTCAAGATGAAGTCATCTCTTCACCTGATGACATTTCATATTTTACTGTGGAAGAATATTTTCCTGAACCAGAACCTCTTATTTCATCTCATACTTTAACTTATCTGGAGAAAGTATATTATCTGGTAAAGCGTTGATTTTGTTGATTCAAAAGATGAATTCAGTGTGAGTGTAGTGATGGTTTTCTTCCCGTCCGCCGCGCAGCACCGCGTCCACACCATCCTGAACGCCGACCTGGTGATTGTGATGAAGCGGGGCATCATCCTGGAGTACGACAGGCCCCAGGCGCTGCTGGCCAAGGAGGACAGCGTCTTCACCTCCTTCGTGCGAGCAGACAAGTAGCACAAGAAGGGAGGACGCTTCAGAAGAAGACATTCAAAGTGCAATTGTCCCATGGAAAATATATTCCTTTTATAATCATGTTGTATGATATTTGTATATAAAAAGTTAATTCTTTGTTAATAAAACATAAATTATCACAAAGGTGTGTTTTTCTTTTCTTTCTTGGGGGCGGGGGGGGGATTTCAAACATTTTTTGTGCTTGTGGGACAAAAACTTGATGACATGTTATGAAATAAAAGGGTCACCAGGAGCGTGAGGGTTTAAGAAGAGCTGAGAACACACTGGGGAGGACCAACATCACTAATGGTGCTGATCATCCGCATTACTCCGGCGTGTCTCAGGATGAGCAGCTGCGTCTGCAGCCAGGACCGACATGTGATGTCAGGAAGTTAGAAAGTGAGGAGCGCAGCCGCCCAAAATAAAGTAAAGGTCCCCAAGGTGGAACAGAAAGCCCTGCATGCCACTGTAAAAACTGACTGGTGGTAATAAATATGCTCTCAAGATTTACATAATCAAAAAGACTATGTATAGACAGGGATGTCATATGTGTACGGATTGTAAAGCCTTCTGAGGCTAATTTGTGATATTGGGCTATACAAATCAAACTGAATTGCAATTGAAATACTTTGGAAAGCTGAATTCAACATTTTTTATTTATATATTAATGACATGTTACCTTCTTACCTACTTTAGTTTGAATGAAATCCGCTGTGAATCACTATAGACACTATTTTATCAGGAAAGTCAAAGAAATTGTACTCATTTTTGAGATCTTTGATTTTTATTTATGTATTCAATACTTTGTTTAGTCGAAGTTATAGTATATATATATTAGGTAGATGAAGGTTCTGGTCGGTGAATAGCCCGCTTTCTATTCATAAAGCATCGTTTATGCAAACAGCCTGAAGATGATTGGCAGAGTGCTCTATATTTAACCATTGTATGAGCTGCCAGTGGCCTTTGAGCTTGATGGGCCCACTGCCGCATTCACATTGAAACCCAAAGGAAGCGCAGCACAGAGGTGGTGGGGGCGGTGTAGGCCCACCTCAACTCACAGCGTCTCCATCTCACGTTACCAAGCTACAGGGAAGTGGCGCAGTCAGCACAGAACCGACTGCGCCACCAGGAGCTTTCCGACCCAAAGGATAACACAACCCAACCCAGAGGCCCATTATACATCTTATTGACTTTCCACGGCGAGTGCACACCGGGTCGATTCTCAGTGGGACGGGGAGGTGTGGTTCATCCATGCCCTGTGTGTCTGTGGGTGTAAGTGACCGCGACAGCTGCGGGGCTGGAAGAAGAATCCCCCCAGAGAGTTGGCGGGTGTGGAGCGCCTGATCTGGAGGGCAACGTGAGGAGCGCGCATACCTACAGAAAACGGACAAGAATCTACCGCGCTCGACAGCTGAAGAGCTCGCTGGAGGAAAAGACACCAAGGAAAGAGGAATAATTCATCTCGTATCAGGGCAGCGACGAATCACTCCAAGACACCACACTGGCTGTGGGTCCGTAGCATGGGAACGCTATGTTGTCCAGGAAAGGACTCGTTCCTGATGATTACTTGCTCACACGTCTGGCTGAGAATGTCCTGCAGCCAAAGTTCTTTAAAGCCAAACCGGGGAAAGCACGGTTCGTGGCCAAAAACGGCACCTGCAATGTAGCGCACACCAACATCCGAGAACAGGGTCGATTCTTGCAGGACGTCTTCACCACCCTGGTGGATTTAAAATGGCTCCACACGCTCATCATTTTCACCATGTCCTTTCTATGCAGTTGGCTTCTTTTCGGGATGATCTGGTGGCTTATTGCATTTGCGCACGGCGACTTGGACCAGCCTGGAGACGGCTTTGTCCCGTGCGTAACGGACATTCACTCCTTCTCCTCCGCGTTCCTCTTCTCTATAGAGGTCCAGGTGACCATCGGCTTCGGGGGGCGGATGGTCACGGAGGAGTGCGTCTCCGCCATCATGGTCCTTATCGTGCAGAACATCGTCGGGCTGCTCATCAACGCCATCATGCTGGGCTGCATCTTCATGAAAACGGCGCAGGCCAATCGGCGCGCAGAGACGCTCATTTTCAGCAAGCACGCAGTCATCTCAGTGCGAAACAACAAGCTGTGCTTCATGATCCGCATCGGGGATCTGAGGAAAAGCATGATCATCAGCGCCACCGTGCGGTTGCAGGTGGTCAGGAGAAGCACCACCAAGGAGGGCGAGGTGGTGCCTCTGGACCAGATCGACATCCACATGGATAACCCGGTGGGCACCAACGGCGTCTTCCTGGTGTCCCCCCTCATCATATGTCACGTGATCGACAAGGACAGCCCTCTGTATGATATATCGGCGTTTGAGCTGCAGCACGATGACGTGGAGGTGATCGCGGTGCTGGAGGGGGTGGTGGAGACCACGGGCATCACCACCCAAGCCAGGACCTCCTACGTGTCGGAGGAGATCCTGTGGGGGCAGCGCTTCGTGCCCACCGTCTCCGAGGAGGACGGCATGTACGCGGTGGACTACTCCAAGTTCGGTAACACCGTGAAGGTCCCGACGCCGTTCTGCAGCGCCAAGAAGCTGGACGAGGTCGGCGGCATCGCTCGGTTTAAACTGAACGAGGGCGTCACCTTGCGGGCGTCTGTGAGAAGGCGGCGGCGCTCCCCGGTGGTCCGCAGGTCCCGGATTGAGACTGAAGGATGATCCATGTGCGCCATGTTTTAGGATTGCTCCTTTAAATTGGAGGATATTTATTGTATTATTCATGTATTTTATGGTGTCCTTCTGTACACATTACATCTATTGCATCGTCCATCCTGGAGAGGGATCCTCCTCTGTTCTCTCCTGAAGGTTTCTTCCCCTTTTTTTTCCCCCTGAAGGGTTGTTTGGGAGTTTTTCCTGGTCCGATGTGAGGTTTTGGGTCAGGGATGTCTATGTGTACAGATTGTAAAGCACTCTGAGACAAATTTGTAATTTGTGAAACTGGGCTATACAAATAAACTGAATTGAATTGAATTAATCAATATTACATATCATATGTCTCCATGCAGTCAGATGTACGCGCAGGTCAACAAGCTTTTCACTCAGGTCACAGAGCACCTGCATGCAATGAACAGAAAGTCCACAGTTTGGATGTGTGTTTTTTTATAATTAAGAGTGTATGCATGTATCTAAAAGCAATAAAAGATAATCCTTCATGTAAAGTCTTTTTTTGAATGGACAGACCAAATTATATGATTTAAAAGGGACACCTCAATGATTTAAATATTTGCACATTCATAAAGTTAGGGGTCTCACAATCAGGGCCAGACCAACACTGCACAACAAAATGATTCAAGCCCTTCTTAGAGGCGACACATTTAAAAATGGTTTGATACATTTAATTAAATCAATTACACAAATAAAGATATTTATATTAAATGGGTGTGACACAACATGTAGGAATACTTTCATGTATTAGATTTATTGAGCTTGATTATCAATGCAAAATAAGAGTGTTTAATTGGGGACTACCCTTCATGTGCCAGATCTCACGCTCTCAGTCGTCTTTCCTTCTTTTCTCCTGACTGACCTGATCAGGTGCAGCAAGATTAACAGACTCACACCAACTAAATCATTTACTTTTTTGTTTTTCATAGTAGTTTAGAATGAACCTCGCTACAGTATAACTTGTTTCCCTTCTTTTAATTAATTATTTACTTTATATTAATTTTTAACTTTAAACATTTTTGTATTACTTTTTAACTTTTAAAACACTTTTAAACTTGTAAATATTTTTTTACTTTTACATTACTTTTGTACTTTTTTATTATTTTCGTATTTATTCATTACTTTTGTACTTTTAAATTACTTTTGTACTTTTCATTACTTTTGTTATTTTACATTACTCTTGTATTTTTTAATGACTTTTGTATTTTTACATTACTTTTTAATGTTAATATATAACAACAATATATATATGTATATATATGTGTATATATATACACATAAATATATACATGTATATATACATATATATATATATATATATATATATATATATATATATATATAATATATCATCATTTAATTTTGTCTTTCTTCTTCTTCATATTTATATTTATTTTAGATTTATATATACACATATATAATTGTTATATTCATATATACAATAAAAAAATCTTACAAGTAAATATATACATAAAAAAATTGATTGATTGTTTTTCATAGTAATAGAAATAACTTTTAGAATGTATTATTACTCTTATACTTTGTATTACTGTATTACTTTCTAGTTTTATACTTTGTATTACTGTATTACTTTCTAGTTTTATACTTTGTATTACTTAATTACATTATAACCATTTTTATGACTATTATTTGTTTTCCTTTATTACTTTTTTTCCCCTTTATTAATATATTATATATATTATTCAAGCTCCTGAGGATGCAGAGAGGGACATTGCAAACGTTGTCATGGGAATTCACCTCAGCCGAAGAGATGGGGACCAGAGGACGTGGGAGTCGTGATGGAAGGCGTGACAGTCCTAAACCACGCTGGCGTGTCATCATGGTGTTCATCGTGCTGTTGAGCTCTTTTATGCCCTTGATCTAAGATTCAGACAACTTCAAGAACACCTTGGAGTTCCTGCAGAAGGTCATCCTGACTAATGGGGGCTTACATTTCTAAATGAGATATTGTTTAATTATATATTAATTTTCAATTCATATTTTTAGTTGGACAAACGCAAATACATTCAAATATTTTTATTTTAGCTGTATTTGATTTTTTTTGTGTGTGAGGTTTGAGGTCAATATCAACATTTGTGAGTTTGGAAAAATGAAGTATTAATCCAGCAACATTTCTGATAAGGATCACTGCAAACTGGTTATTTAAGAATTTAGAACAAGAACTGTGCAACAAATCTTTCACATGAAATGAGTTATATTTAGTAATTTCTGTCATAATGCACACTACGAAACAAGTTTGAGGTTCAAACATAATTTCCTGGGAATCTTCATGAGCACAGTTATGATGTGTTATGAAGAGTTTAATAATGTGAAGAAAAAGAGACAAATGTAATCAGGCAGCAGGTGTATTATATATATAAAAAGCTTTTAGGCAGCTGTATTGATTTCAAATAATAATTCACCTATAGATAAAATATTTTTGATTTAATGTCACTGCTGAGTCAGCACACGTGTCAGCCTGATTTACTCTTCATATTCCAGTGATGGCACTCCATCGTCACCATGGCTGTAAAACGTGTTTTGATTATTAATAAGTTTACCATACTTTGTCTTTCTTTTGGTTGCATCCAATACAACTGTTATATTATATAATCACATTCGTACACCATTCTGTACTAGAACTGATTTTATTTCATAACTTTTTAACGACATACTATATATTTACTTTTCACAACATGCTTTAACTCTTAACATGCTGGATCTTTTTGCTGCAAACAATGTTATGACTCTCACATTTTACTATATTATGAAATATTGACATATTAATGGAATATAATATTAAGACTTTAACATTACAAAGGCACCCTCAAAACGACTTCAGGACACCTCTCTTCTCTTCCACGTTGAAAGGTGATCTCTAAACCTTTTTATGTCATACTATACGATGATATTTAAATTACTTATTTATGGTCATACGATATCTTCTGACTTTTTAAAGGCATAATATACAAAAACAATTGATGACTATGTTTGTCATTGTACATTTGTTCATTATTATTAAGTAGCATCAAGCATTATGGCAAACCTTTTTCTATTAAAGCTTATGCTATTATATACCAACATATTTTTGGGACATGGTTATGAAATTCTTTTGGCATACATTATTTATTTCTGTTAGTTTTTACCATTTTGCATTTTTATACTCTGACATTTTGACAGTCATGACATACTTTGCGTACACATACGAGTTACATATTTTCTTAACATTGTCATGGCATACTATGAATTCTATTTTTAAAGATATGTTTATAACGAGCTATAATATATTTATATATCTTTTTTGTATAATTCAGTTAGATTTTTCAGTGATAATATTGCAGGATTGCTTTTGTTTCCATATCATTCTATACTTGAATCTTTGCATACTAAATATTTGACTTTTTTAAAGACAAATTTTTATAACACTATATTATGATGTCATGAAAGTATACACCACTGACACAATACTAAACTAATTTATGACGTTGTCTATAACTTTGTTTTACTGTACTAAAATATAATTTATTTGATTATTTGACAAGTCTACAATATCTTTATTGGATTTCTGACACCCATTGTTATTGATTGTGCAATAAGGTGTTGAGGTCACGTGTGTATTATGACATAAGGATGAACCAATGGGTTTGACCTTTGAGGGTCAGACAACCAACATGGAGTCACAGTATGGAGTCACGGAGCTTCGCTCGAGATACAACACGGAGTTGGAATGGGGTTTACATCCTATTACATTTTCATACATTTCTTCTTCCTATATTCCTATCAAATTTCTTCTAAATTGTAGCAAACGGAAACGGATATTAGAAACATTTTAGAAACCGACAGGAATTTAAAAAATCTGTGTAAAATATGAAATTGTAACGGTATCTACTTTAGTGGAGCATGGAGTGTCTAACATTATAAGAGGAGATTACACTTTAGAAATATTTACTTTTTGTGACACACACACACACACACACACACACACACACGACTCTGAGGCAAGGTGGCATTTCTCTCTTTTATTAGATTATAATCCGCAGAGCTTAAAATATTAAATTGCTTTTAACTTAGTTAATAATTAAAATACATAAAAACGAGAGCCAGAACTGAAAAACCCTGCAAAAAAAAAAGAATATTTAAAATAAAAAATAAATAAAAAAGGAGAATTATGAACCCAATCCTCCTCCATACGAAGGCTAAGTCTGAGAGAACCCACTTGGGATTCTTTGTACAGTAAAGTCCAAGCAGACTGTGCATTTTCTATACATGTGTAATGATACCATTATTGTTATTATTTCTGAACTAATTTTCCTCTGATAATCTTTTTAAAAAAGCATTTTTTTAAACAGGACAGGTAGAAATAATAAACCAGGAGTGGAGCATTTGAGTTTTGCACTGGTAGTACTGCTGACTGTTAAACAGCAGAGCAGCTCCCCCCCCCCCCCCCCCCTCCGTGGGCCCCTCTGGGCCTGCAGACATTACATCATGTCTTTGTCCTTCTGTGCAGCTGAAGTCGGTGTCGTGGGGGTTTCCGTGGCAGCCGCCATGCTGAGCACCAGCAGACGCCTGATGCGGTCACGGCGGCCCCAGGCCGTCTCCACTCTCATCAGATTAAATATCTATCATACAATCTTTAGATTTTCTCCCCCGTCTCCCTGTCGCCTTCTCGCCTTCTCATTATGTTTGCTGCCCTCTACAGGTGGGCTCTGGGACATGTCCGTTAGCGGTACACCAGGTGATCATGTGACTATACTGTCACGATCGATATCTGCCGTGTCACAGGGCTGAGCCGTCTGGTGCACAAGGAACAGAGGATGAGGGAAAAAAAAAAAAAAGAAAGAGACTAACTTCTCTCTGGCAGCAGTGACATATTCTCTTAGGTCCTGAGTCGGAAGCGCTTCAATCATCCCCCACATAAACAACCCAAACAGTGATTGGCTAGTATCGCCCCGTCGGGCAGCAACGCGGCCCCCTACTGGCCAGCGGAGCGGCGTGCCCCTGCAGGAGGGAGGAGGGAAGGACGCGGCTGCAGGCGAGGAGAGACGCCTCGTCTCCTCCCGTGAACAACACTGTACAATAGTGGGTGGAAGCGAAGCGGGAACCCCTTCCTGTACTGCATGTTAGGTCGAGGACGGGGGGAGGGCCACACCGCACCCCTCCCCACAACACTAAATGAAACTGAAGAAAACTTCAACACAAAATAAAAACCGAAATAAAAACCAAAAATAAAACATACACATACTTTTATGTTCCTAGTTTAAATTGCAGAGAAGGTGGGAGGGATTCGCCCGTGGGAGGAATGCTCACGCCAATTCCTGCTGGCGTGACAAACCCCTCCCCGCTACCCCAAACCCCTCAAAACCCCTCCCCCCCTTCCTTCCTTCCGGTCGGTCGGTCGGTGTCATAGCGAAATATAAGGGGAGTGGAAGGTCCGTAAGTCCTGCTGGCACCGAGGAAGGGGGCCAGGCCGTCTTTCCTTCTCTCGTCTATCTTATCTTCAATCACCCCCGGGGCTGCTGTCTCACGGCCGGCCCCCGCTCATCTCTCCGTCACGTGGTTCTGTGAAGAAGGGGAGGGCGCCGAGGCCGGGGAGGAAGGGGCCGGGGCGGCGGGCGCGGGGGGCGGGGCGGGGGCGCAGAGGACTTCGGACAGGTCGTCCATGATGCAGGTCTCCTTGGGGTCCACCAGGTTGAACTCCCTCACGAAAACGATGAAATGTGCGTACAGAGTGTTCAGGTGGCCCTGCAGCTCCAGGGCCACTGTCTCTTTAAAGTGCGCCCCGTACAGGTGAGCCAGCACGTGGAACAGGTACCGGCAGATCTTCTTCACCAAGGACTCGAAGGAGTTGGGGAACTCTTTGCCTGGAGGGAGAGGAGAGGAAACACAACCAGGAGGGACCGGGTCAGGCTCGGCGTCACGAGGAGGAGGCAACCGGTGGAATGTTGGATATCGTCAACAAACAACAACGCCGTGTTATTTAGTCTCTGAATGCTTTCTGTACGACACGTGTAGCCACATGGACACGGGCTACTAATGAAGTGTTTAGAATACATTACTCAATAAGGAAACTAGTTTGGGATTATTTACAGCACAAAACACAATAATAGTGTGTAATATTGCGGTGTTTTAATAGTTGATAATTAACAATGGAGATCTATGACAAAAAAGAATAAAACATTGAATTATTTGTTAATAAAAACAATAAAACATAATTAGATTATATATATATATATATAAATACATACATACACATAAAAATAAATATATATGAGTAAATATATAAATAAATAAAACATGATATAAATCACCCGTCTTGTTCTTTAATCCCTGAAAGTTAGAATAATTTAAAAGCTCAAATGAAAAGTTAATTGATTGATAAATTGCTCAAAAAAATTGCTATGTCAATTAGTGTTGTTTTTCATGATAATAAATCAGCAGATTGCTAGTGAAATGATTGCAGGATCCATCCCTAAACAATAATAATCATTTATGTCATCCCTCTGGGGCAGCAGGGGGCAACAGTGCACCACCACCAGCTACTTCTAGGAGACAGGAAACCTTCAGAGGACACTCACCATATTTCGTGGGAAAGATTTCCTCATCTGTGACCAGTTTCTGACAAAGACTCATAACAAAGTCGACGTATTGTGGAGCGGTGCACTTCGTCTTCTTCCCCCTCTCGTCATACCAGTAGTATATTCTACAAAGGGAAAGAAAACATTGCAATCGTCACGTACACATTTTAAAAATAAATTGCATTTCAGACATATTATCAATGAGGAACTACTATGTCGTTTTAATTAAATCATAATTAAATGTTTTCAAAAGAATGCTCGTGGTTGCAGAAGCCAAGACACACAGGAGTACAAAGGAATAATTTGAGCAGGAAGAAGAACATAAAGAGCCGTGAGACATGATAGCATGGTGAAGCATCACGTGGCCCCGTTTCCTCATCTGGGGAGAACAGACGGATGCGACCTCTCAGGCTCTGGACGACCCCGGTTAGGTCCAGTTACGCCACAGGCCGCTGCTCTTCACACCGTGCAGCTGGTCTGGGGCCGAGGGTCCATCCTGGTCCGTTACAGAGGGGCCCAACCTCCACTACAGCCGAGGGGCGGCTGGCCGGCCCAGAACGTGACGTTTCATCACCTGAGTCGTTAAAGGTCCAGGAGAGAAACGGGGCTGAAGCAGACAAGGAAACGGGCTTGTGTTTTCGTTTCCTCTCTGTTGTCGTTCTGGAAGGTAAACACTCGAACAGAGCGACTCGTACGGCCGTGGGCCGTGGGCCGCAAGGCGAGTGGGAAAAGGGGGCGGAGTTATCCCAAGGTCAACATCCTTCACCTTGAGCCCAGAAGATGTTGTGAGAGAAGCCAACAGACGGTCTCAAACAGACACTTCTGAGCTCTCCGAGGAGGAGGGAGGGAACCAGAACTGAGAACCAGGGAGACAAACGGCCAGAGGATGGATCAGCGAGCCGGAAGGGTCACTTAAAAAAGCATGTGCGTGGAGGTGTCGCTGTGAGCAGTGTGGGTCTGGGAGGCAGCGAGGCAGAGAGGACACGAGGAATGTAAAGCGTCCACATAACTGACCCTGCAGGAGGGACCGACTGACCACAGCACGGCGCTCACAATGACCCACACGGGATTAGGCGGCGGGCGTGTGGGTCGGAAGGACACCGGCTAAACCCGTCTGACTAAACCCGTCTCCTCCACTTCGACATACCCCCCCACACATGATGAAAAGTTCAAATCTATACATATTGAACCTCCAATATATTGCTTTTATTATTATTTTAGAGGTTATAGACCATGTGGGGAAAGACAATATATATATATATGTTGATGTGTCTTTATGATATCTAGTAGCAGTTTGAGGGGCTAATCGTCTGCTAAATGACATGTAATGTAATCAAAGCAACGATACAACAACTAGAACTTTAACTCTCCGATGACGAATGTTCAGGTGGACAAATTCAATGTTTGCAATTGAGCTAAATGAAAACTTGAATGTTTTGCACACTCCTAAATATAGGAAAGCAAACCGAATCCAGAATGAAAGAACCCAACGCTATCACACACACTCACACACACACACACACACACACACACACACACACACACACACACACACACACACACACACACACACACACACACACACACACACACACACACACACACACACACACACACACACACACACACACACACTTTCCTCCAGAAATAGTGCTGTGACTGTGGCTCAGTCAGTCACCACAGAGGGGGGGTGCGGGTGCCAGGAAAGGGCGGGGTGCCGGCGGTGGCCAAGGTACGCTCATAAATGGCGGGCTTCTTCTTAGAAAAGACAGCTTTTTATCGACTTGACGTCAAACTAAAAAAATGCATGAAACATGTCTGTTGACTCGGGGATGGAGCCGTGAGAAAGCGAAGCGTGTGTTTCTAAGCCGGCGGCTCCGTTGTCCACAGGTCAACAGACGGCGCCAACACAAACTCAAATATTCAGAAAGCGCAAGCAAAGCACATTGGCTTCTTCTGGCACCTCCCAGGCTGTTGTCTGCAGGTGGAAACGAGCCCCCGAGGAGAGGGAGGGGAACTCGTGACCCGCTCGTCTTTCAGAGCGACCGCCGCGCGTGTCGTTTCTCAATGGCGGTGTCCTTCGTCACCGTCGTATTTTTATACCGGGGCGAGCGCACGTACTCGTGACTCGTCGCTGCTGTAATGAGTTGAGAGCCGCGGTTCCACAGAGTGTTGATAATCAGGTTTTTCCAGACTTCAGTTCTTCAGTACACACAGGGGGAAACGCCGGCCGCTCTCTGAGACAAGGCCTCACACACCGAGGCGACGCCCCGCCCCGACAGGACCAACTAGTTTGATAAATGCTTACAGTCAGTGACCTTCCCTCCTGCCAACGTGCCATGAACAGGCCTCCATGTTGTGTGTAGCCTTCTACAGAGGAATGCCCTTCTTTACTGCACACGGGAGCAATAAAACCACCGTTTACCATCGTTTAATATCCCTCTAAAATCATCAGGCTTTTTTTTTATTTGTATAATCTGTCTGTTGACTTCAGAGAGGCGTGAACCTGGAGCCTCCCGGTCTGATCTCGGGTCTGATCTCGGGTCTGATCTCGGGTCTGATCTCGGGTCTGATCTCGGGTCTGATCTCGGGTCTGATCTCGGGTCTGATCTCGGGTCTGATCTCAGGTCTGCATCGAGGAGGCAGCAACAAACACAGGCTGGACCGCAGGGGCCGAAAGGGGAAGCGAGCCCACCTCCCGCCGCTCGGCTGGGATACTCACACCGAGCCGAGAGCGGCTGCTCTGGATGCGCCTGAAACTATTTGGAGGCAAAAAGCCAAAGAATCGAGCCCATGTTTGTAAAGAAAGAAAGAAAAAAAAAAACGTTTCTGACCTGTTTTTGGTCTGACTGGTAATCTGAGCATCTTCTTCTAAACTCATGATGTCATCACTGAGGCTTTTTCTGAGGTTCTAAGACACAACACTCTACAAATAATAAAAGGTTTTACTCAAACCTGTGCGTGGCAAGTGAAGAGGGATTTAAAAGACCCTCTGGATTGATCCAACTCCTCGTGGTCGATTAGTTTTAAGACTTGGATACAAAGTGAATCGATCCTTTGAATAGTGCCGTACTCCATGTAAATAAACGGTTCATCTTGGGGATGTACTTCCATGAACTGCAGCGCGCCACGTGGCCCTGAAAGACCTGCATTCACCTGCGTGATTGGCCCTCGCTGACCCTCGATGAATTAACCAATTTCCGATGAATAAACTATTGGGCCCCGGACGGCGAGTAATGAATTAACCAAACGCGGCGGAGATAACTTACGTGTTGCAGGCCGTCATGGTCTGACAGGTGTCCCCAGTGCAGAACTCTGAGATGGTGCTGTACTGCAGGTTGATGAGATTGAAGAATGTCGTCGCTGTGGCAGAGAAAACAGGGATTAGGAGTCGGTTGATCCACGTCTCACATGCGCTGCACGGGGAGGCAACACAGGGGATAAGAGAGGCCCGCGGGTCTGACCACGTGGTCATTGGGCGAGGGCCCGGTCACACGCTCATCCATCCCATCGACAACAGCCTCGGAAAAATGGAAACCGTGGCAGGTGGCTGAACCTTTCGCAACTATTCAAGACGTCGCTCCAGTCACTGAAAGCCCAAACAGGTATTTCTGTCACGAGGGAAAGTCCTACGCAACCTGTTGAGCTGCAGAACCGAGGCGTCGGGAAGAAAAGGGGCGGAGTCAGAGAGAAGAAATGCATCTCCCAGTCGGAAACATCAGTCGTGCGTGTTCGACGTGTGCAGACTTGAGACGGTTCGGCGGCTCTTTAAAACAAAATAACTTTCTTTGCAGACAGTTCATTTACTCAACAGCAACAACAAAGTGAAAATAGTCTTCCATTTATTTAATTTGGGCAGAAAACATTCCGTGTTTTTTTGGGTGAACAAAGCCAATTGAAATAATTCTATTAACTATTAAGCTATCTAATAAAACATTGACACTTTGATTATATTACACTTACATGAGTGATGGGCGTAATGTGGACTTTACAAACAGCTTGTGAGGCTCAAATACAGTGAAACGGAACAGAAGTAGAAGCAATGGCCGACTGTTGGAACTCCTTTACATTTTCACGTGTTTTAGAGACTTTTCATTTATTCTTAATTCGGTCCCAAACATTATTTCTCCCGTCGAGTATCTTCCTCACGGCGTATCCCAGGAGAACGCTGGAGGGGAAGAACGAAGCAGCCGCCCCCGACTTTAAAGAATAATGCAAGTAAGGATGTGTGAAGCTCATGCAGGCGCTCTATTGATCCGACTCGGTAAACACTCCTCCTGATGTTCTGTCCCGTTGAGCCACCGGCCCCCTGACAGGCTGGACTGGGCCTGTGGGATGGCTCCACTGATTATTGATTAGGTTAAACAAATCTATGAAATCCAAACACTGCTCAGCCCTCGTGTTTGTGATCCCTCCCCTGCTCATTAAAACACGCCTCATCGGTTTTCTATAGCTACGCTGCATCAGTCTAAAAGAAAAAAAGAAAAAGAATGATAGCTATTTTCCGTTTGGATACGTAACCAAAACAAGTCAGGGAGACGGAACGCGGCGTCACAGAGAAGTGATCTCTGCAGATCGGTGACGCGGCGCGGCCACGGGGAGGTCACCAACCCCCAGCAGCGACGCTCGTAAAGACAAACTATACATCAGAAGAGTTAAACCGCCACAGCACGGTGCGTAGAGAAGCGGCGTGGGGCGTGATTGGGAACAGGCCTGGCTCACGTTACGGGCTCGACTGTCAAAGTAAATATTTCATATTAAAAGATACTCTATTTGAATAATGAGCGTGTTGAAGTGCTCCCCGGCTCGGTGAGAACGGCGGGGCTCCTGTTCTCTGGACAGGACGCCACCCTCTCCTCTACATCGCGTCACATCCCTGACCGCCACGCCGGCTACTCACTGTTGCTGGCGAGCCATTCGTTGAGGTCGATCTCTCTGGGCAGCACCACCAGCTCTTTGAGGTCAAAATCCACCACGCGGATCTTTGTGTACTCGAGCTCCAGGTACTGCTTCTTCTCTTCTGCCGGCTTCTTTCCATTTGGCTTCGCCTTCGACTTCCTGCAGGAGGAGGAGGAGGAGGAGGAGGAGGAGGAGGAGGAGGAGGAGGAGGAGGAGGACAGGTTGAGAGGGCTGCACAGGACCTTTTACCTCACATTACATCACATGTCATTTAGCAGACGCTTTTATCCAGAGCGACTTACAATAAGTGCATCAACCGAGAGTACAAACTAAGAACAACAAGAATACAGAAAGTAACATTTCCTCAACATAGTCAAACTACAAAAGTACCACAATAAGAGATGTTTAAGAGCCACTGAAGTGCTAATCTGTGTTTTAATCCAGATATAGACTCGATACGGGCGATATAAAAGATTGAAAAGTGCTCAACAGTGATGCAAATGGTACTTTTCCTGTTCAAATCCGTATCGAATGGGAGGAAATGCAAAGTCTTTGCTGGACGTTTCCCAGACAGGTGTGCATGATGTCGTAGGTGTACAGGTCTGAGGCAAATTTCTAAATTGTGATATTGGGCTATATAAAATAAACTGAATTGAAAATGTACTGATGTCACATGACATTCAGGTACCGACATTCAGTGCGGAGGACGTTGGTTCTGCAGACGGCTGCACAGAGACGAGAGCGTGAGACTTAAAGCGTCGACGACCGAATCTCTCCAGTTCCCACAAAAACTAAAAAGTAACAGAACATAAACTTTGTGACATTCCCAAAACGGCCCTGCAGAGACCAGACAAAGGTGCTCAGTGGCTGGGCTCGACCCCTCAACTCTGACCTCTGACCTCATATTTGGTCTATAGCTTCCCCCAGACGTCCCAGCGGCCTTGGACTTCCACTGCTAGTTCTAGCACAGGGACGTCATGTCACACCGCCGCCTCTCCTCCCCCGGCCCCGCTCGCCGTCCGCATCACTGCAATCTGGGGTTAGAGGTCGAAAAGCCTCGAGACATAAGCGAGACAAATAAAGAAGGCCCCGTCGTCAGGGACAACGATCCTCCTCGGCTGTTTTCTAAACGCTCTTCTCGCCCGGCGACGACCGTTTCGGTTCCCAACATCTTTACGTTGCTCCGTCAGCGTGGGTTTGTTTCAGGATTTCAGTTGGCTCCCTGAATTTATTGGGCTTTTGTTGAACCTCATTTCCCCCCCCCCCCCCCCCCCCCCGGCCCTCCATCTCCAGTTCTCATCCCTCCTCTGGGCTCTCTATCCAAACACAATGGTTGAGCAACGTGTTCTTGGCTCTCGCTTTTCCCCATTTCCTTCCCGGTCACACTCCCAGAAGACTCCAGCGCTTCCAACAGCACTGACGAAGAGCCTGGTGGACCTCGTCTTCAGTCAAAACAGACTCACTTTCAAAACACCCCACTTTCCTGGAAAGTAGCAATGAGCGGTGCACATTCAGCCAGAGGCATTAGAAATGGATTTAGACGGATAGGAGAGAACAGACGGGGGGGGGGGGGGGGATGAGGAGCGAGGAGGTTCATCGAGGCCGGCCCCGCTGATATCCATGGGAACCAACAAACACTTACAAAACATGAACGAGCCTGTGTTCAGACCTCCGTTCATTCCCCCTCTCCAGGAAGTCGGGCCCGTTTTCTCCGGCTAATGATTCACGAGGCGTTGGGCTCTTCCCAACACGCGGCTCCGGAGCACCACTGGCTAATTATTAATGAGTGGACACTTTCCGTTTCAGCCATCTTCTCCTCTTTCTCGGCTCGCTCGGTCGGTCCTGCCCCTCTTCTTCTTCTTCTCAGTTGTTTTTGCCACACTATTGTCTTCTTTGAGGCTTGTAGGTGCCTTTTCCTCTTCATGGCTCGTCGGTCCAACCAGCTGGTTGTTCAGGGTCAAATGCTTCTGACCTTGTAGTCCTTACCTTGTCCGGTCTCCCCCCCCCCCCCCTTTCCTTTCCATTGTTTTGTTCCATTATCTTCCCATTTCCTCACTCCTTGACCTCTACTCTAACTAAAATTGTAATAAAAATCAGTTTTTTATACAAAAAGGTTCCTTCCCACGCCTGTTTTTTTTCCATCATTTCCTTCATTTCTCCTCATGTGCCTGCTTCCTCCTCTTCCTCACGACAGACGACCTCTTCCTGCCCGCGAGGCTGCAGACGGACTCGTAGGTTTCCCTCTGAGCTGCAGGTTCCCTCATGTGAGAGAGCTTTGCTCGGAGATGGAGCTTCATCCACAGACACCATCACCCTGCTAAGCCCTTCAGGGAAGAAAAAACTTAGACTTCTGAAAAAAGGTTCAAATCAGTGCTTCTACAACCCCCCCTCACCCCCCTTCTTCCCTTTTGAAAACATTTTGTTTCTCCAAGCTATTTCCTGCCTCTTTCCCTCAGCAAGTTCATAATGTTCCACTAACAAACACCTCCTCCACCTCTTGCGAACATTTGCGTGGTAAGGGGAGGTGAAATTCTGGAGCCATTAGTTTATTTTAGGATAAAGAAAAGAAAGAAAAGGTCCTCTCTGCCAGCACTCCTCCCCTCAGACGTACATCGTCTGTTTCAGCAGCAACACACACAGATACACACAGATACACACACAGCTTTTCCTGTTCTTGGTGAACTTCTCAGGCCAGTCTTTGCCATAAAAGGCAGCATCTCTCTCTCTCTCTCTCTCTCTCGACCAAGGCATGAGTGGAGGGGAAGTGAGACATGGGCCAGGCCACAGCCAGCCTGGCACCAGCAGGGACCAGACGGGGACGGACTCGCAGCCCAGAGGACCGCCGGGTTAGCTGGTCCACAAAGAGAGACGTGGAGGTGTGTGTGTGTGTGTGTGTGTGTGTGTGTGTGTGTGTGTGTTGGTGTTTATCTGCAATGGAAGGAACAATATGGGCTGTATAGTCGGGTGACAGCGGTCAGCGCTGAGGAGTGACCGACCTGACAGCTGTTCAACTCGGTCCGTTAGCTCTGCTCTCCGATCCCTTTCACTTTCACCAGCGACACCCCCCCCCCCCCCCCTCCACTCACTACTGCCCTCTTGCATCACTCGGCACCAGTACCCAGATAATTAATACACACGTACGACTTAACACACACACACACACACACACACACACACACACGTGTCTGTCTGTCGCCCCCTCTCCCTTTTCACGGGCCGACCCAGCTGGTCACAACAGCTGCGCCACAGGCCGGATCCCGCCGGAGACCTCGAGAAAATCCAGAAGAAGAGAGTCCCGTTTGTGCGAGTGCGTTTGTGTGAGCGCGTGTTCTCGGAGTCTGGATGCGATGTGTGGAACCCGTCTCTCTTTGGCCTCACACTGGCGATACATCCGCTGCAGAACCCGGGATCCACTTCCCGAACAGACTTAGTGTAGAGAGGACCCTCTGGCCCGTTTCATCACCACAACCGGCTTCCAATTAATCCTGGAGCCACTGGAGGCCACGGCACACAGCTGGGCCGGAGAATTACTTTAAGTGCTTTCTCGGATATACTACAATTTGCTGAGTATTCAATCTGCGCAGACGCAGACGCAGGCTTCACATTCTTGGTGATCGATTAGACGTCAAAACATGCGGCCATTACAAACCGGTTTTGATCTTGTGTTTTGTTTGGTGCCCTCTGTGATCGAACACAACTTCGCTATGAAACCTGTTTAACGAACGCCTTGAAGTCTGCGGCTCTTTCATGAGCCAAACCCAGAATTGCACAACTGTTGCTTGGTTTGGTTTTCTGAATCTGTTGCCAAACGGATGCAGCTCATTCGAGTAGAACCGCCCGACACCAACGACAAAGATGTCTGCCGTCTCCTCTCAGACAGATAGTGACGTGAGGGATTGACTTGGACTGCAACTGGAAAACAAATGAACCACTTGGGAAGGGCACGATTATCATATATCTAAAATCTTTACTTCAGAGAAGAACTTTATTTGCAGCAGCAATTCAGATACCAACAAAATAATCTCTTAAAACACAGGACAGTTCTGTTATCTTTCTGGAACCAGAAGCACGAAGATATGCTCTCCTCGTCTCAACCTGACCCCGATACAGAACTACTATTTGTGAGAGTATAAAACAATAGCGTATGATAAGGAATGAGAGATAACCGGCACCACAGAAATCAAACACTTCTGACCTTTAAGCAAATGCCTGATGGGTCAGAGACTGAATCAATAAAATGTCAGGACGCTTCTCCCCTCGTCAACCGATTGTGGGATTCACAGTATTCAGGGTTTCCAAAACTGCAATAAGTCATCAATAGCCACAGAATAGAGTCAGCGGCTCTTTTCGTTGAAAAACCACAGACGGGAGCGCAGGCAGTCGGAGTTAAACCACAGCGGCCATTATGGGGCTAAAAAGAGACGAGTTCAGGATGGACTAACCGAGAGGCCGTGCCTCGTCGAGCCGAAGCCTTCAGAGCAACAGCTCCGTCAGTCCATCGTGTTTTTGTAAAAAGGAAACCGATTCAGTGAGGAGGGAAATAAAAACAAAAGAATGCACAGCTGCCACCACTTAATCAGTAGCATCACAGGGGCGTCAGCAGCACTGTGAATCAGTACAGGGGAATTAAAGGAAAGGTGACACACACACACACACACACACACACACACACACACACACACACACACACACACACACACACACACACACACACACACACACACACACACACACACACACACACACACACACACACACACACACACACACACACACACACACACACACACACACACACACACACACACACACACACACACACACACACACACACACACCTCGGGCCTGCAGAGTATGTGAGGACCCCCTGCCTGCTCTATAATGGAGCCTCATCAACATCACAACACACATGTGTGACAGGAAATGGGGTTTGGGGTGGAGATGAGCCCGAGCCCCCTGGTTGGACCCGAGTGGAAGAAGTTTAGAGCAGACATTGATTTGGCGCGATGGGGAGATACGGAGATGATACGAGCGTAACGACACTCTGTCCGCTCCAATCAGTCTATCGGAATGGTTGCTTAATCAAATGGTGTAAAAAAAGAGGGAGTGTGTGTGTGTATATGTGTGTGTATTTGTTCCCCACATTAAGAAGCCAAGATGAGCAATAAACTGGCTATTCTGGAAAAGTATTTTAGAGTGTACAAAACTGCATATTTACCCTCAAGGGACTGACTGGACTGTTAAAAGCTATAATACGCTATTTTATCCAGTCTAGTATTCATACCTGCTTCCAAGCCAATGGTATTCAACCATTCAGTGGGTAAAGTGGAGCTATAAACAGGTCCACGGCGCCCCCACCCCCTCGTAAAAACCCCAAACTATGTAACCTTGTTCACTTTGATGACGTGTTTTAAGACGTCACATTTGTGAAACAAAAAAATACTTGTGTCCCTCCCAGGCAAATATCTTAAATGGGAATTTCTTGGTGAAGCAGTTGATTGTTTAAAGGTGGTGGAGTTCTCAGTAAAATAGGAACAACGCGTCTCAACCCGTTGCAGGTTGCAACAGACATAACATACTGTACAACCACTCTGCTGCGTCCATTACGTCCCGCTTGCAATCTCTGAAGAGATCCTAAGATGGTGGATATTCTCCTCGTTATCGCGCTCCACATCTTCACAGGTGACAATAGGTTTCGAGGTATGCGCCCTTCGGGCGTCTGCCTGAGAGCACACCTGTCCCCAGACTCCATAGGTAAGAGGAAACCTCAACAAAGCATTAACGACGGTCGTAATGACGACTGCTTGTCTTCTTCACATGACACCCACAGGGTGAACACACACACACAAACTGGGTTAACTATTTGACTGGTTCACAACCGCTGTGACTTGGATATATCCTCTTGAATAGCATGGGGTCTCCATGGGGATTAAATCATGCCCGGGGTTGTTGTTTGTGTTACTTTGTTTAAACACACACACACACACAGACAGACACGCTGTTAACGCTTCTATTTGGGTCTTGCATGTCTTGTGTGTCAGCTTGGTCACATTGTGGCCTTTAGATTACAGCAAATATAATGAATTTACATTAAAATAAACACTTTCCATCCAAGACCAACATAATGCTAATAGGAGAAAAAAAGTGACAACAATCATGTGACAGTTCAGTTCTAGTCTTAAAGTATGTGTTTAACCTATTGCCTCGATTTTTAGATCCTGACGTAGCCAACAGTGTAAATATGATTCAATCCGTATTAATAACACTCCTACCACACTGTGCTCCTTTATTCCTATTTTTAAACAAACACGTTTTAGACTATTTGCACTGTGGTATGCAGATACGTTCCTGTTGACATTGTTTCAGCTAAAACGTTCGTTAGGCGCCTTAAATAATGCAGGAGCCTCCACGAGGAGCCGGGCTCGCGTTTCTCCGGCTCCTGTCGAGTCTTGTTGGGAGAGAGAGCTGCAGGAAGAGGAATGAGGCGTTCAGGCTCCACGTCCCCCGACACCACCGGCTGGCGCATCGCTGTGACCCCGGAAACCAGAGCATCCTAATACTTTAAGAGGAGACCGCTTGTTTTTATATTTCAGGCCGATTAAAAGAGGTAAAGTAAGAACAGATATAGACAGAAAAGTCTCCTTCATTCGCTGTTCAGACGGGCTCCAGGCGGCACGTCGCCCGTGCATATGCTCTGTCGTTGTCCCTGCACCGCTGTAACGTTGTAACAACGTTATTACGATGTCGGGAATACAACTAAACGCGTAGAGTAAACACGGCTCCTGGCTGTGGGGAAAGCAGCCGCACGCGACGTGTCACCAGAGGACACTTGTCTACGAGCCTGTCGCTCCCTGGAGCTTCAGACGAAATATCTTCACGAAGTGAGTCACAGGCTCCGCGGATATCAGCAGACCGCACTACGTCAAGAGGAAATAAGGACAGAGTTTTACCTCAGAACTTTTCCGACAGCCTGAAGCACCATCTTGCAACTTAGTCCATTTTTGAGTTTCTCTGGGAGTGCATGTCCGTTTTATCTCCGGTAAATGAGCAATAATCTCCGACCATAGTTTAAAACATGAAAACACAGAGTCCGACTATCTGTTCAGGTGTAACGCCAGTCTGCTCTGACTTGACCGCGGAAAGGAAAACTTTGTCAACTTTACAGAAACACCGCCTCCTGTCCCCCGTCGACCAATCAGCGAACAGGGGAGTGCTTAGTGGGCGGGGCGTGGTGACGTTGCGGTCTGCCCGTGTGGACGTGGTTGGGGCCTCTAGATGTAGTTACAGTGGAGCAACAGGTGAAGGCGGACCACAATGGAATAAAAAGGGCTTACTACATTGTAGTAGCCTGCTGTAGATGTACATGTACACAGTTAGGACTTTTACAGGAAAGTACAAGGAACACATGTATGGCATCCCACAGAAGAGCTCCTAATACATCACATCCACTGTAAGAGTTTGTCAGAAGCTAATGACCGTATGCCCCACGATACAGCTTTGACCCAAAGGTTTAAAAAAAAAAAAAAGAGTTTTGTAATTATTTTGTCCCTATAAATGCACAATATAAAAAGTAAAATGTGGTTGAAACTGAAAGCTCCTGAAGAAGCGAGTTAGTGACATTGTGTTAAGATTATGTTGTCAAACCACTTTTATTTGCATTCTTATTTTTAAGACAATTCTGATGTCAGAGCAGCCATTTAAAACTACAAATAAACAAACATAAAAAAAGCAGAAAAAGAATAGCAACACCTGACCAGTCTTGTACTTTTTTAAAGTGTGTGTAAAGCGTGCAGGACTGTGGGGCGACATTCCTCGTGATGGTTCTGAACTTCAGTCCGGCTGCTGTGTTTAAACACGTCAAAGCTGAGGAACCAGTGAGGGAATCGAACTCGGCCAGCGGGAGAACCAAAAGAGACATCTGTAGGAATATATTGAGCGTCTGTGGGGAGGTAATTATTTGTAACAATGTTTTTAGAAGTTTTATATGATGCACAATAAGTGTTCAATATGAATGTCTGTTGCATGGTCAAGAGCGAGCGGAGCCAATAACCCTTAGGTACAATAGTAGACCAAACATGGATTTTACTAAACAAAACCTTTTTTCTGGATATTCAACCAAATAAAGTGTCTTAGGACACACTTCTTACAAGTTTGATGACAATTTCATTAATACCTGATGCTTTCATCACTTTACTGTCTCAAAGCAGCAACATCTTGTTTTCATGCTCTTAAACTGATTTTTAGCCCGCAGAGAGGCCAAACGTGGATTTTACTAAACAAATCCTTTTTTCTGTGTTTTCAACCAAAGAAAGTGTCTTAGGATCGGAGGAAATGAACAATGGGAGTCAGGTGACGCACAACACGATTACAACTATTGTTACGCGGGCATCATTCCTCCGTCCCTCTAATTATGCCTCTCAAACATCCTCTCTTATTTTGCCCTCTATTGCTCTCTTCACACATCTCTCCTCCCTTTCTTGGTTTGCTTAACTCGCCTCTCCCTCTCATTTTCTCTCTTTCTTCTTCACCAAGTCCGTTTTTCTTCTCCGTCTCCTCAGACAAAACTTGTCGGGCCATGGTGGCGCTCCAGATGTGACAAACACACACACACACACACAGTGGGGCTATGTGTACTCTATGTGGGTGGGTGCAAGTAGCTAAGTGAGGAAGATAAAAGGGTCAGGAAAAAGTGTGTTGTATGTGTTTGTAATTTGTGTGTGGAAAGGTGTATGTGTGTGTTTGTATAGTATCTGCAGATGTACTTGAACAGCTGGACCCTACGAGGCCCCGCTGGTTTACGTTTAAATATGATCCAAAGAAATGATCTGAAAGAATCAAAATCAGCAGAGGTTTCCGACAGGAGCCTCTCTGCACCTGCATCCTACACGAGAGAGTGCCACACACACACACACACACACACACACACACACACACACACACACACACACACACACACACACACACACACACACACACACACACACACACACACACACACACACACACACACACACACACACACACACACACACACACACACACACACACACACACACACACACACACACACACACACACACACACACAGGGCTGAGGGTTTCTGTGGGTGGAGTTGGGTGATCCAGGGGCCCAGTGAGCAGCAGGGGCTGAGGGGAGAGAGAGACCAGACCAGGGCACTGACTTTTCCTCATAGCTAAAAATAGCTTCGGTCTGCGTGTCCCGTAAAGAATACAAAGAACAGGGCAAAGAGAGAGAGAGTGAGAGAGAAGGGGGGGGGGGGGGGGGCACGGCATGCCATATGTGTGTGTGGATAACCACAAATCAGCGACTGTGCAAGCAGGTGAGTGACTACTGTATTTGTGGTGGGGATTGGGGTTGTTGCGTTACATAGTTTAGTGGGACTATAAAACAAGTTCAGTTCTTTCTTTTACAGCAACTAAAATATGTTCACACCGAGTGTTGAAAACTGTTCTGCAAATGGTCCTCCTCACATGTCCGGTCTCGTTTGTAACCTCCAGTCGTATGGGATTTAACCAAAACGTTACCAAACTCAAATGATTCATCTCAAGGAAGTTCTGACACGGCTGCGATAAAAAAAAACGTACGCGCACCCTCATGTGATGTATTACAGTGTAAAGATGCTGTTATAGCTGATACATGAAGTAACACCTGTGACCACCCAAGAGACGAGCAGTGTGCAGCTGTAATGGAAATCCTGCGCTAAGGGAACTTTCCATTGAATTAGCTTTGAACTATTGGATCCGACACTGAACACAGAAGACATCCGTCCAGAGCACCGGGGCTTCGGCTCCGCGGGCCGGACAGGTAATATGTCGGACCGGTAGCCGCTCGTGTTATGTGATCCTCCGTCTCGCGGAACGGACGGGCACAGGAGACGGGGCCATCGAGCTGCGCGCGGTGGAGCTTCTGACGCAACGTCTGACGTGGATGGAAACCAAGGAGCCGCATACCACCGTCCAGAGGACAGAGGTTTACTCTTTCTCCTCCGCCAGCGTCACAGACGCATTCCCTTCCACTGCGCACACCAGACATGGCATCGCTCATGGGCCACCTGCGCTCGCCCAGCCAGATGTTTAGAGCTCGGAACAGTAGCGGCACAGATAAGAGTTCAAGCATAAGTTTCTTTATGACAGACTTGGGGTTTGGTGAAACACTTTAAGTGCTCCACAAGTAAAATGACTTTAATCAGTCCTAACAAGCTACTTCAAGTACACCGCCCTCATCAAACAGCAACCTCCCTGTAGATACAGTACGGCCACGATTTAATTACACGTCACTCGTTAAAAAGATAGGAAGAGGAGAAATGAAAGCCGTCAAAGGAAAACACTGACGTCACGGGGGACTGATGGACGTGTGATGCCGCCATGTGATGAGGGAAGAAATGACAATACGCACGATGATAACTACAGAAACGACCGATCGGAGCGACTGATTACACCAGTGGAAATATGGGGTGGAGCAAAATGCAAATACTTCAAGTCATTACTGTGTTGACATTGTAAACGCACCAGTTAAAAGGCAGTATGCTCAAAATAAATAAACATTTGTTTTAGATTATGGCATGTGAAAAAAAACCTTGAAGAACTAAACTTTAGTCACTTTCAGCCATCTGAAGACACAGGAGAGAATCACTGGACTATTACAGCTACAACACTTAAAGACATTTTCCATGACTTTAAACCACATTTCCATGACCAAACTGAAATCTCGGTATAAACATGAAAACTGTAGAAAACGTAGCGTATTGAGAGCGTACGCCGGCTTATATTTTGAGCGTCTTTCTTTAGAAAATATATTAATTATTTCAAACTCGGCGTAAATGAACAATTTCCATGACTTTTCCAAAACTTTTATGATTTAAGTTTTTTTCCTGACTTTTCCGGGCATGGAAATGACCATTTAAAAAAAAAAAAATCCCATGACTTTTCCAGGTTTTCCATGACCAAGTGGCCCGCAGTGCTCTCTTCACTGCCGAGAGGCGGGCGGCTGGCCCAACAGGTCGGGTTTGAAAGGCAGCGGACATTCCACCTATTTGAGACAAAGACAACACAGATACCAGGCCCGCAGCAGATGAGTCACAACCGCAGCAGATGCGCCTCGGGGCCTGGCAGCACATCTCCAGCCAATCACAGTCGGGATCAAAATGACACACGTTACGGGCAGCCAACCGAGTTGGCACCAAAATGAATGAATACCCAAAAAACAGAGCCGTTCCAAGTTGCTGTGTAAGACCTCCAGTCGGCGTTGCGCTCCGGGTGTGTGGGAGTCGTGTGGTGTGTTTAGGTAAGGTCTTAGCCAGTGAACACACGGCAGCCCAGATAAAAAGCTCAGCGGGGCCAGGAGACAGTCGGCACTGAACCCGGCGACCCGACCAATACCAACCGATGCAGCTGGACAAAAGAAAAGACGATTCTGCTGACGCAGCGGAAAAAAGGAATATTATAGCAGAAGTACATAATCGGCCCTTCTAGAAAATAAAAGAACCGATCCTAGTGAAGGCACAACATCCAACACAGGCCCCAAAAACCCTTCATTTCAACTGCTGGACTGCATGAAACACAGAGTGAGGAGACAGAAACCTGGGCCAAGATATGGTGCATTAAACGAGGCATGCAGGAGTCGACCTCTCTCCTTAATGACATTTTCTATCGTATCAGTTTTTCCTTCCACCTATGTTCTTCCTTTCCACCCTCAAGGAATTTTTTAAGTCCACTTTCTCTCTTTGCATGTGTGCCCCTTTCCTCACGGGCTTCACCTCTCCTTTGCTCTGCATTCCTGGAGGGGAAGGGCTGCAGGCAGAGACATGTCGCCGCTCTGCACACAAAGCCTGCATAAACAAAGGAGGGAAGAGGAAGAAGAGCAACACCAAGAGTGAAGATCAAAGATGTTTGGCTTGATTCGTCTTTTCTTGTTTTGGGCCGACCATGCACCACCTAACAGGAGGAGCGGTGGCACAAAGGACCATCACTCCTCCGCCCGATTGCCACTTCATTCGTCATCCAATTAGAAGTCAGAACTATTTCTGCGTATCTTCTGGAGGAAATTCTAAAAAACGAGAGTAGCCCAGTGTGTTTGAAAGACAGGAGGCCGTGTCCTGACTGGTTTACGACTAGAGGAAGAGAGGGCTTTAGCAAGATTGAAGACAGGAGATGAGAAATACCAGACTTGTGGCCAGACTTAGAATAAATGACCATTTCCATGGACACTGCTGAGAATAACCGCTATCTTATCGGCAGGAATGGGCCAGAAGGGAATATGAAGAGGAGAACATGGAGGATGAGGATGGGAGAAGACAACCGATGAGGAGGAAGGAAGTGAGAAAGGGGGAGCAGTTGAGATTAGTGAAGCGAGCGGGGTGAAGGGAAGGAAACGGAACAGGAAAGGAGGCGAACAAAGAGAGTAAAAGAAGTGGGGATGAGCGGAGTGAAAGAGCGTGGCTCCACGTGGGAAGTTGTCACAGCATGCCCTGGCGGCTCACTGTACTCCTCCTCCCAGCATTCCTCAGCAGGAGAGATTCCATCCCATAACTCGCCACCTGGGCAGCCAGACACCTGTCCCTGTCAGGTTAACGAGCTCCACACAGGTGTTCATGCACAGGATGGGACTCTCCCCGCAGGCCTGCAGGTGAATGGTAATGAGGCCGGGGTCGTGCGATGGGTCACATGACACAGCGCTCTTGTATAACCACGTCTAGCTTGCAAAACAGAGGAGCGAGTGAAGCCATCACTGGACGGTATAGAGTTAGAGGATTCAAGATGATGCGAGTACCAGTTGTAATAATTCGTGCTTACTGTTGAGGTTCTGACTTCACGTCAGAGTTCATTGAGAGAAAACGTTCCCACCACACGCTCCATTTACAAGCTGTTTGAGATTTTGATCAAATCTAATTATCGTCTGGCATATCCAGGGCTTTTGCTCGGTCGTCATGGAATTGTAGTTTGCATTACCTTTTTCTCAGAGCACTTTAAAAGGTCAGTGTTCAATCTGAAGGCGCTCATGATATCTGAGTTACAACACATACGTGCACGTGGTGGGCCTCGTGCAGGCAGCAGCAAAGGTCACTGCAGGATACACATCTTCCCAGAACTCAAACCGAAAAAAAGGGGGGGAAAGTGTTTTTTTCCTAGAAAGACTATGATAACCTTGAGACACACACACACACACACACACACACACACACACACACACACACACACACACACACACACACACACACACACACACACACACACACACACACACACACACACACACACACACACACACACACACACACACACACACACACACACACACACACACACACACACACACACACACGTTTTGGCTGGAAAGCTGGACCTGTGAGAGAATCATTCTTTGTTTCATGCATGGCACACACACACACACACACGTTCAGAAACAACTCAGGTAGGAGAGCAACACTGCCACCTGCTGGCACAACATGTAGGTGTGCACAGTTTATGCATAAGGTAATGTCAGAAATAGTAAAACATATAAGTATAAAACATGTTTGGACCTGAAGAGCAGTTTGAATTGTTTTGCATTGAAGGAGCGCTGCGTGAGACCTGAGAGCTGAACCCATCCACGGCAGACTAATATGTACACAGCTAGACTGAGTTTTCCATTCCACTTTCTTTGTGACACTTGAAGCCAAACCAGCACCACGCCGCTGCTAGACGCCATCGTCCACTGAAGGCTGTAACACTTAATGAGTTACTTTCCACCACTGGTGTGGCTGAGTAACACAAAGGCCAAGCGGCAGACATTAAAACACACATGATGCAATATTCAAGCGAGAGGTGAGGTCTGACGTTTGTAAAAGAAAGGGGCGCAGGGCGAGCTGTGATCGACCGCTGCCCGTCTGCTCCGGACAGGGTTCTGACACATTTTGACCAGTGGATTTCCAGGACTTTAAACCAAATGTCCATGACCAAACTGAAATCTCGGTATAAACATGAACATTTTTGAAAATTGTGCGTATTGAGAGCGTACACCGGCTTATATTTTGAGTGTCTTTCTTTAAAAAAAACTATTAATTATTAAAAACTCGGTGTAAATGAACATGTGATTAAAACAATTTCCATGAATTTTCCCAAACTTTTGATGATTTAAGTTTTTCCTATAATTTTTCCAGGCCTGGAAATGACCATTTTAAAATTCCATGACTGTACGAACCCTGTCAGGAGCACAAGAGGTAGTCTGTGTGTGTGTGTGTGTGTGTGTGTGTGTGTGTGTGTGTGTGTGTGTGTGTGTGTGTGTGAGGGAGAGAGAACAGTGGTGAATAAGGTGGAGGGGATGGAGGAGGAAGACCGTCATGGAATACAGGGAAAGATGGAGGTAGCCGAGAGGAGGCGGCGGGAAAAGGATGGGGGTAGCACCCATGTTTGCACAGGAAGTGAGCATGTGGGCGGCTAATGTGAGTCGGGGGGGAATAGAGCTTTCTTTTCATACCCCCCCCCCCCGCCTAAAAAATGTCCAAGTCGGTCTGCGGGAATTGTAAATGGACTGTGCACGTGTAGCGCTTTTATAGCCTTCTGACCTCTCAACGCGCTTTAACGCGACTCGTCATTCACCCGCCGATGGCAGGGTTCACGACGCGGTGCCACCCGCCCGTCAGGACTCCAACACGCACCCAGCTTCGTCCTGAGGAGTCGGGTTAAGGGACGCTCTGGTGCGTCGGCCGTTACGTTACTAAGCTGCAAAGAGGAGCTGGGACAGAACCAGAGGGAGCAAAGTCAGCCCAGTCGGGGCTGTTGGCGAGTCCTAAAAGCCACCGATGCGGAGATGAAGAGGGGGGGGCTTCATGCACACAGTTTGGGTGGCTCTCAGTTTCCTGCCAGCCCTGATCCAGCTCATTAACTCCTAAATGAGGGCGTTTAGTCACACATTTCCGACCAAGGGGAATGTGGAGGTAACCTATAGCGCTTCCCAGAACCAAGTCACGCCCACAGACATGCACAGACTGTCCCTTTAACGCCAGGCGGAGCTATGGCCACCGACGGCCTGAGAGACCGAGCGTCGCCACAGAGGGAATGAGTGACTGATTGATGACGAAGTTCGCCTCTGCTCGACGGACCGCGTCGATATGTTCTCCGAATCGCTCGCTGGCGCCGACAGAGCGTGACCAATAAAACCGAGGCGACTGTGTGAACAACGGTTACAATCTATAACCACATGAAGGACCGGCGCGGCACAGCATCGCCCTGGGGCCGGATCTAAAAATCTAAAGATACCACCGTGTCAGCGGAAACGCTAATGATTTAAAAACCAGCTGATACCATCAACAGGCTGCCTGAAGAGCACAAGTCAAGTCCTCTTAACACCAGCAATAGGTGTATTACATAACGCGTTGCCTCGGCCCGCGAGAACAGAACAATTACAAAAGAAAACTAGAACGGGCACTGGGTAGAGCGCATACCTTCGCATATCACAAGATTTGGCATTGAATTCTGAACATTCTTACATTAGTTGCATGCCATGGATACAAATGGACCGTGTCATGGTAAAAAGAAGATTTTGACCTTTTTCATGACCTTGACCTTTGACCCGATCAATCCCAAAATCAAATCAAATGGTCCCCGGATAATAACCAATCGTCCCACCAAACATTATGCGATTCAAGAATATTTGACAGTATCATCATGACCTTGACCTTTGACCTGATCGATCCCAAAATGTAATCAATTGATCCCCGGAAAATAACCAATCATCCCACCAAATTCCATGCGATTCGGTTTAATACTTCTTGACTTATGTGAATAACACACACGCGCGCGCACGCATACAAATACACGCCGATCAAAACATTAACTTCCGCATTTTCAATGCGAAGGTAATGAGGGATGAAATGAGGTTATGGGGACTCTTTTTCCCAGGAGAAAGGTCAGCGTGTCCTTCATCAGCAGACCGTCTGGCGTGGGAGCGATCGGCGTCGTTGGCTCGGAGTTGTTGTTTCGCCCCCCCGATGCCCTTTAACCCCGAGATCACTGAACTGAGCTGGAGCTACTGACGACTGTCAACAAGTCGTACCAATACATCTAAAGTATTTATTTATTCACTATCTGTTCACATTACGGATAATGCTCATGACCTTTTTGTAGAAACCTGGTCCCGTTGAGTGTACAAAATTAAAAAAGGTTCCAGTTATATACAAATATTCTTTAAGTAAGTGATATTTCTTCGGGAGATATTGTTTAACACTCTTTCACAGGAACAAACCAGTTCCCCCAAAAACTGATCACTAGAACTTCACGAGGAAATGATTTATCTGCTGAACAGACACTCGAACATTTAATACAATTGTCCCCTCGTTTCCCTGAAGGATGAAATCTCATTTGCTCCTCATCTCCTGCGTTGGCCTTCTTCCATTGTCAAATGTTTCCTTCCAATCTCTCGTCACGGTGGATGACGTGGGCTTCTGAGAAAAACCCTCACGTCATTTCATTCACCGCGCTCGCCACAGAGGTGCGTGTGCGATCGCGATGTGTCCATCGCCGCTATCTCGGGAGCGCACGGCTGCCGTCGTCACGGCAGCAGAGGCGCTCTCTCTCTACGTCTTTCTCTCTCTCTCTCTTGAGGGTCTGCTCGACTCACATCTGCTGCTCTGCTCATCGCACGCGCAAATAATTAGCGCCGCTTACACGTTCTCTCCGAGAACCACAGTTCACAAGGTGTTTGATTGAAACTCTCACATTTTATTTTTAAACCAATTTCTAAAGACAAGCCCACGGTGCCTTCGGTTCCGTTCTTAACGTAGTGACGACTCGGGGACTAGCGGAGGCATAGAACAAGCAAAGGCAGAGAATTTGATGTTAAGAAAACTAAAAACATCATACCTGCAAACTCACGAGGGGTGAAAAAGGTGACAACAAACATTTTACGAAAAAAATGTCCTCTGAATAATTCAGTGATCGGGCCCTAATAATAGTAATAACAACTTTACATTATCATTATATATAATATGGTTAAAGTCATTCATGAACCAACTTCCTTTTTTCTTTACTTGTGTGCTCTCTGAGCTTTGATTCTGTTCCTTCGACGTGTCCCATCAAAGATGTTTTATTGCGAAGATTACCACATCGCATGTTCTCCGTGTCTCACTCCAATCTCATAAATGCCGGCCGTCCAATTTACACCCCCCCCCCCCCCCCCCCCCCAAAAAAAAGGCTTCGGATCTACAGTATTCACGTGGATGACCGATTTTGATTTCAAAATGGCGAATGTCGCCGAAAGGTGACAAGTTTGCAGGTATGAAACATGTTAGTTTCGCTCCCCAAAAGACCCCCTTAGGAAAGCTACATTCTCCCCCTGATGACTAGACGAGATCTCGCCACCATCCGATAGAGTAAACGCTGGTCCATTGTGTGAGTTTGATTCACACAGCGTGGATGAAAGTGTAGGAAGTGGTAACACCCAGGATTTGGAAGAGGTGAAGAGACGCATGCGACCGAAGATTAAACAAACCGAAAACCAAGCCGGCGGAAAATACGAGCGAGCCAGTGCCCTCTGACCCTCTGCCGAGCATCGAGGGGGCGTCGCCGGACATTCTGCAATCAACACAATCACTTATCTTAATGGGCACGTAGTTATGTTATAGTACGGTGCTCTGCCGAGTCGTTTTAATGGACGACATACCAGTGGAAGAACAATCCACTCAGGACGTTTAGCACCACTGCCACTTGGTCACTTTAAGATGCATACATCGCTGTGTGTTAATATGTGTGTGTGTGTGTGTGTGTGTGTGTTGTTGTGCATGGTGTATGTCGTCTACATTCTCTAGTAATTAGCAAAGACAGAATATCCTGTCTGGGTGTCAGTAAATATTAATCTCCGAGGGCTAATCAAGAGAGGAAAGAAAGTGTGTACGTGTTTGACTTTGTGTGTGTGTGTGTGTGTGTGTGTGTGTGTGTGTGTGTGTGCAAAAGGCAGAGCGGTGTTTTGGAGGCAAGACATGGCGACGTCATGCGTTTGTGTCTGGGCCAAACGGAGGAGAGGAAAAGGTGTACTTGGGAGGAGGGAAGCTTGGGAACAAAGGGAAGTCGCTTCAAATATTATGGAAGTCCCTGAACAGAGGGATGCATGTGCTGCGCCTTGAGGGCATCGCCCAGCTGACGGGGAAGCCACAGGGAGGCGCTGCCCTTTGTCTGAGACGGTCATGGAGGAAATACAAAGAAGGAAGTGGGCGTGGCCAGCTGCTCCCGGCAACAAATAAAAAGAGTGAAAGTAGACACAAGAGGTCAAATCAATCGGTCCTTTGCCAGAGCGGGGACGGCCGAACAACCTCAGCTCGTTGACGAGCAGCGACCATCACGTCTTCCTCTGCCCTTTCCCTGCGGTACAAGGGAACATGTGATCCGAGCAGATGAAATCAGTGGCTCTTAACACTTTGATGTTGAGCGTGCGTGCGTGCGTGCGTGCGTGCGTGCGTGCGTGCGTGCGTCTCTCCTTGCCGGGGGATTCAGGCGTAAACAAGCCTCCAATTGGCTGGCGGAGTAACATGGCTGCCACCTGGGAAGATGAGTTCATGCAGTTGCTCGTGCAGCGGTCAGCCACACGAAACATTTAAACAGAAAGGAAACTAAAGTACTGCAACTAAAGACCATAACACACATCAGCGCTCCAGAGGTACAAAAGGGTATTTGAGGGTATTCTTTGTTTGGCCGGCAGCCGGCGAGTTCTGCAAGTTGAACATAATAAATGTTACGGACGTCACCTCAGAAACAGCTGCAGTCAGCAGCTCTCTGCAGCTTCCCTGGTCGCTCCAGAGCGGCCTCTTCGGTACCCTTACTCTCTGATTACATACAGCCACGGAGGGAGGTGAACGTGTTCGTCAGGAGGCGCGCACACACACACACACACACACACACACACACACACACACACACACACACACACACACACACACACACACACACGTATACACGTACACACACAACGTCGGTGGGATCCAGCGGTGCTTCTAAAGGTATGGAACACGATGATTATAAAAGACACATTTCTGAACTTGAAATGTTCCTCGTCTGCCCCCCCCCCCCCTGTGTTCCTCGGGTCGGTTCTTGGTAACAGTTTCATGTCAGGTGTTCGATAATTGTAACAAACGAGGGGACACAGCTGCAAAAGGCAGTGCAATTACACCGCTATGCAGCAGGCAAGTGTGTGTGTGTGTGTGTGTATGACTGCCACCTTCTCCGTTCAATTGGGCTTCAACAGACCCCCCCCCCCCCCCCCCCGCTCACACTCCAGCCTGGGAGAAACCTCAACAAACAGGAAGTGAGGCGCCAGGGCACTTCCTGTCTCCCTTTAAAATGGGCCTCTTGTTCCCCAGAGGAGCCGTGGGCTGCTGCTGCTGCTGAGACGACGGCTACACCCACGTCCCCTGCCACCTCTCCAGCACATGCAAACCTCTCGGGCCTTCGTTCACATACCGACTTCGGGCCAACTCTTTCCCGTCCACCGGACCGACCACGGAGGCCTCCACACACAGTGACGCCCTTCTCCACGCGCCAATTGGGCCACCGAACAGATGAAAGTTTTTCCATGCCTACGGGGAACCTGCTGCACCGCGTACTCGTCCGATCAGCACACATGGTGGTTTCTAAACACGTAGCGCGCTCCCAATTTTGCAATGAATCCCTGCTTCCCGGTTTAAACTTGTTTTTTGTCTACGTTTATCTGAAGTAAGTCGTTTCAGGAGCAAATAGGAGCTGCATGACTGGGTGAGCGGGCTGACTGTGTGAATCTAAATGCAGAGGGGAGGTTAGTGCAAGGCCATCTCTTTCTACATCTCCTGAGCCAGCAGGACACGGACACACACACACACACACACACACACACACACACACACACACACACACACACACACACACACACACACACACACACACACACACACACACACACACACACACACACACACACACACACACACACACACACACACACACACACACACACACACACACACTTATGCAACTGTGTGTGAGGTCTGCAGTGACTGGAGGGCAGGTGAAAGTAGAGGGGGACAGTCAAGACTTCTATACAGCCTATTCCTACACCAGTCAGTGTGCCTCCATTGGAGTCTAATGCAACACATGTCCCACCAGGACCAAGTCAACTAAAGACACCTTGGGTAAGGTGGATTTGTTCTCAAGTACAAACAGCATTCAAGCTTAGACATCGAGAAAAGAAAAAAACATCTAAACCCTACAGGTTGTGTACGAATCCAAACCTCCCTGGTGGAAGGTTTTCTGACCTGCGCTCATTCGATTGCAGCCATTGGCTTATCGATGTCTGCATAACAGCGTGCCCCTTTTGTTTAGCTGTTGCAGAATGACAAGACAGCTTGACGATGCAGTGCAACAGCCACCGGGAATGACGCCATTCCCCTCCTCCTGGCACCGCTTCAAATAGATCATCATTTATCCAGCTGAAGCAGCCCAACTTTCCTCAAAAAGGCTGGAGCCGTTCAGCTCGATTCAAGTCAGCCCCATCTGAGCGGCGGCCAGCGAGGCGAGGAAGGAGTCTGCTGGGCTGAGGGAGCGAGCGTGGGCTTTGGTGGTGGAGAATGGCGTCCTTGTTGAGCAGCACGCCCCGGCTCTGTGGAGGCAGCCGGCCTGCCAAAGATAGCCTAATGAGAGACACATGGAAAAGAGTGCGGCCGGCTCTGCGTATGCCACACGCACACGCACACACACGCACACGCACGCACGCACAGCACGACGCTACAGTCAGTGCTATTGTTCCGTAACACACATTAGAACATTTAGCAAGTGATCCACCCAGAACAAACGCACACACGCTTCCCTCATGTGATGGAGCCTCCACGTCTGCACGTCGTCTCTTTCCAGCAACACGTCAACAGCAACACACACTACGGGTACGGAAACATTCAACCTCGGAGCGGAGCGGAGGATGGCCACGACGTACACCTTGGACTTCTTTATAGACGGGGTGGGGGGGCTGAACACGTTCACAAAGCCAAAGCTCACAATTACAGACTTGGCTACAGAAACACTTTAGTCTTTTGACTGTCAACAGACAACAAACGCATGGGGCACATGTGAAGCTGAACACATGTTCGGTAGTTGAAATGACAATATGTTTAGTTTTAAATCTAAATCTCAGCAATAAAACTAAATATTCAAAAACAATTGGGTGTTTGAATGGTGTCATGACATGTGGTGATGACGATGTTTAAGTTTAAGTTTTAAAAAGGGATATCATCCTATTATATTGTGTGTTGTTTTTTTGCAGAGCCTCTGTTCCCGTCTGGAATATGTATTAAAATAAAAAAAAAAGGCAAAGGCTGAGAAATTAAGGCAAAATTCCATCATTTTGTCGTCATGCGACACGATGACGGACCGTTCACTCGCTGCGTTTTAAAACAGGATGACCGACATTGGAGTCGGGTGCCGTCAGGCGGGTCCTCCTCCACACAATGCTCCTGTTGAAAGGTGAAAGGGGGCGGAGGGCGCAGAGGTCAACGAGGACCTGTTTGGACGGGTGTGCCTCCAACAGCACACATCATTCAAGCCGCATGACATCACTGCCAAGCCGCCCGATTGGCTGACGCAGAAGGGAGAGGAAATGCCAGAAATAGACATGATGGCCCACTTTGTCTTAACGAGCCCGCGAGACATCGGTGCAGCGTCCAGGTCCAGGTGCCTTGATCCCGCCACAGAGGAAGGCTTATTCCTGGCACGCGCCGCGGCCTCCACAAGGCTCCTGTGTGCGTTTCAGCGAGGCCGACTGTATGTGTAGCACATACGTCGCCTCGCAGACACACAAACGGCTGTTATTCAAACTAAGAGTAGCAGCGGAGTGTAAACAACGTTCTGAATCACAGCCAGGCCTAATCTAATCCAGCTGTGGTGTGTGTGTGTGTGTGTGGGTGGGTGTGTTAAAACTTACATTTTACCCTGGCCATTAAAACGTTCCTTAGAGAACTAGAAAGTTATATTTAGACTTTATACAGCAGTCAAGGCAGGCTCAGGCCAGCGAGCCCCACAACCACAAGAGAGGGGAACCGGATCATTGCTGCTCCGACTGCCAGAGTCAAACTTAAATCATCTGCCCTCTCTCTCTCCCTCTCTCCCTCTCTGCCTCTCTCAAGCACAACAACCGCATGCTCGGCCCAGGCTCCCAAACACATGATAGTCTTTCCAGGAAGGGAACAAAAGTGAAGGTCAATTCTGAGGGCAAGGACCAGAAAAGAAAGAGCACAGCCCGTCAGTTCAATGGTCTGCAAACAACAACAACAAACAGAAAGAAGAAAAAAAAAGAGAGAGAAGCACCGCCCGGCCCCCTTGGAAGGGAACATCGTGTCCAAACAAACAGCGCTGCGTAGCCCAAAGGGCACACGGGAGGACGGGAGGAGAGGTTGCAATGTCATTTCATTCCCGACGCGGCTGAACCCTCCGAACAAACCCCGTGATCGAGCCCACCTCCCCTTCAATCACCCAGGAGAGGATGGCTATGTGCCATCCTCCTCCTCCTCCTCCCTCCTCCAATGTCTCCTCCAAAACCGCAGCAACATAACAGAGAACGTGAAGGGGGGGGGGGGGGGGGGGGGGGGGGTCTGACAATGCATAAGTTGAGGAATGCTGACAAGACACGCATGACGTAAACAATAACAAGCGGCAGCAGAGGGGAAGGTAAGGTCACGGAGGGAAGAAGAGTGACTGTCAGCTACCGGTAGAAGAAGCAGTCGCAGCACACCAGGACCCCCATCGGGTCGGCGGCGCCGCAGAGCCGAGGGCGAGGGGGCTCCGACCCACGGCGCCCTTCCTCCCCGTCACCTTCCCCCGTCTCCGCTCCTCTCTGGCGAACTCGTCTACAGGTGCGGCGGCGGCTCCGGCTCTGCCCCCGGTTCGTAAATCAAGCGGCTGCCGCAGCGGCCTCCGGCTCCGGCGCAGGGCGGACGGGCGGACGGACGGACGGGCGGACGGACGGACGGACGGACGGACGGACGCTCGCGGGCCGCCGAGGAGAAGGGAAGTATGCAGGCAGACGCTTTCAGAGCAGAAGAAAATCATTCACAGGACCCAACACGCTTCTCGGAGCATGTTTCCCTTTCTGTCGCTTCTTTCCAACTACTGCAACTGCCTGCCTCACTTTCACACTCCCTCCCTCCCTCGCTCTCTCTCTCTACCTCCCTCTCTCTCTTTTTCGCTTGCTGGCTCCCACTTGGAAGGCGGGAAGATTAGCTTGGCAAACAGCGTCCCATAAACAAAATGCTGACTGCTGGGTGGACTGCAAGGGAGAGAGACACCGCGAGAGAGAGAGAGAGAGAGAGAGAGAGAGAGAGAGAGAGCAATCTCAATCATCTGTATACATCCCATCTCCACCCATTGCTCAGACCACACACACACACACACACACACACACACACACACACACACACACACACACACACACACACACACACACACACACACACACACACACACACACACACACACACACACACACACACACACACACACACACACACACACACACACACACACACACACACACACACACACACACACACACACACACACACCTTTTGCTGAATCTCAGGGTCAAACTCCTCTGGGGACCGTTAACCAGCCGACGCCCCGTCGTGTTCCCGACGTGTGTCGCTACACGGTAACGCCGTGGCTAATTGTCAACTCTTGAGTCGACACCGAGGAGCAGCGGCACACGTGAATGAATAATAAAGCGTGACTCTTCATTCACACAAATGATGCAGCGGTACGGGATGGGAGGGGCTAGTGCGGAGACAAGCCCCCAGGAGGCGAGCCAATCAGTGCCGAGTGCTTGCGCCGTCAAGTAAGGTGAAGGACACAAGGGTGGCTCACGGGCCCCGTCACATCCCGTCACATCCCGTTCCTCTCTCTCCTCCCCCCCGCATCTTTCATCCTTCTCGTTTGCCCTCTGCTGTTCACTTGCTTCTCTACACGGCAGAATCACACACACTCGCTTCAAAAGGACTGCAGCGGTCACAGAAACGACCACGGCGGGGGGAGAGAGGGAGGGGCCGGTCATTTCTGCTTCTACTCGGTTGCTTATTTATCAAAGAGTGAGACGGCGTTAGCAGCAGCCAGAGCTCGTGAATGATTTCAGCCGACACCGCAGGACACCGCGGCGCGTCCTCCCTCCCTCCCTCCCTCCCTCGGCTCCTGTTCTCTTGGAGGTAAAGATGACAAAGACGGAGCGCAGGAGCTCTGCAAAGCACTTTCACGTTCCATGACGTCACCCCCCCCCCCCCCCTCCCTGGAGGCCCGTCACCAGGAGCCGACAGACCTCCTCTTCCACCGCTTAATTACTTCATCCCTCTCACCTGCGCATGCACAGACACACACACAAACACCCGCACACATGGGAATACACACTTGCACCACACATGACACCATTGCTCACAGGGGAGGAGGAGGAGGGGGGGGATCTTGCACGAGGAATGGCGGAGGGGTATAGTGCGATAAGATCCGTCTCTCTTTTTTTGGAGTGTTTGATGAAGTGGGTGTTCAGCTCATTCGTTCCCTTTGTGTTTTAGTACCTGAAAAAGGCGCAATGTGTGTGTGTGTGTGTGTGTGTGTATGTGTGTGTGTGTGTCAAGTGCAGCGGAAGGCCAAATGCCCGGTGTGGGAGAAGATAGACCACCATTAAATTAATTCACTTTCAACAACATGAGTGGGTCGCTGTGTGTGTGTGTGTGTGTGTGTGTGTGTGTGTGTGTTTCCTCAAACATTTGGGCCTCATCATAAACTCCAGACTAACAATAAAAGCAAGACATCCGTCCGGATGGCAGACAGACAGAGGGACTTTTTTTTTATTATAAACTTGTGACTTGGAAAAACAACACAATGGAGAGAGAGAGAGAAAGAGGGAACCACTGGGCAGGAGACAGACCCGACTCGTGACCGGGTTTAGAAACACCAGAATATGAATACAGGCCGTTGCAATTATGTCAAGGGAAAGTGGGTTAGTGGGAAAGAGGAACAAACACACACACACGTAAAAGGTGGTGGGACAGAGAGAAAGATTGCTCTTTTCCATAGTGGAATTGAGGAAACAAAGGGAGAGAGCACCCCCCCCCCACACACACACACTTACACAGCAAGACAGACAGGTTCCTCCTGATCCAGACAGAAACACATGTGGGTGCCACATTGAAGGGAAATCACAGGTCCCCTGAGGCCTTGGCGAGATCTTATCGTTGTCATCTCGTCTGCAGCCAACCAAACAGGGAGCAACATATTTCATAATGTACAGCAACTATAAGCTCCAGAGTTATTTTCCATCAGACGCAGCTCAATATAGATCAATATAGATCACAATCAAGAAGTCCGGCGCCCAGTGCATAACGCTGCTCAGCATTATTGAAGAGTTATGGCATGAGAGAAACAATAAAGTCCCTCTGAGCTCCACTGCGCGCCTCCATGGAAATATCACACCAGTCAACGCATTTATGAGCTTAAGAGGAGAAGAAAACGTGCTGTGCCCCTCCCTCCTCCTCCTCCTCTCCATATGGATAACACATTAGCAACTTAGCGCCGCGAACATGGCATCAGTGTCTTACCTATTCAGCGTATAGGACCCGTTCCTCTTAAACCTCATCCTGGACGAGAGGAAGCGGATTAAGAAATCCAGAGTTGAGGCGTTGCAGTTTTTTGTCGCACCCCGAAAGAAAGAAAGAGGAAAAAAGACCCCGCCGCGTCTCTCTCTCTCTTTTTTCTCTGGACGGAACAAACAAAACGCGGAACAATACAGAGTTGCTCCGTGCAGTTCTCGTTCTCTCTCTCTCTCTCTCTCTCTCTCTCTCTCTCTCTCTCTCTCTCTCTCTCTCTCTCTCTCTCTCTCTCTCTCTCTCTCTCTCTCTCTCTCTCTCTCTCTCTCTCTCTCTAGCACCTTCCTCTCTATCGTTTCTTCCCAGACCTCCCTCTTCTCCCTCCTCCTCCTCCTCCTCCTCCTCTTCCTCTCGTTCCCCTGGCTGTAGTTTCCGTGGGGCAGGGTTAACGAGTCTTCAGACGGCAGGCGTTTCCATTAGGACAATAAGAGCTCGTGTCGGTGGCGCGCGCGTGCGACCCAGAGAGATTCAAACCCTCAACCCTGCGTCTGGTGCGGGCTGCTCGGCTCCGTGTGCCGCGAACCCTCCCGAAGAACAGCAGATACACACGGCAAGCCTTCCTCTCATAATGTCCACTGAGCCGCACACGACCGGACCGGCGTGGACACGCTAAACCACGCCCACTATCGTGACGTGTACAATCAAACGAGATCTTTGAGACAAACGGTCATCGATGCGAGGCAGCGTCACTCCTCTCCGCTTTCACAATCCAGCGCTCATGTGGCAACAGCGTCACACACACACACACACACACACACACACACACACACACACACACACACACACACACACACACACACACACACACACACACACACACACACACACACACACACACACACACACACACACACACACACACACACACACACACACACACACACACACACACAGTCAACGCCTGAATAAGTGAGACAGATTCAAGGCTAAGAATAGGACCGAGGCCAGTTAAATCTAAAGTAACTCTTCCAAGTGCGAGCGTGTGTCTGTTGCTAATGGACAGCCTGTGACCCAGGACGCAGGTGAACATGGATGCACTCCAGGAGCAGAACTAGGGCTTTTAAATCGCTAAAGTACAATAGGATCAACGGTAATAATGAGAGGGTGTGGTTTAATGAAGAAGCATACCGTAGCCGTCTTTGGATTATTACATGCGAGTGTGCAGGGGGGTAATTTGCCTGTAGTGATGATACAACTGGGAGGCGACCTCCTTGATCTGGCACGACTGCGCCAACAAACTCTTGACTTCACACCAGGTGCTGCAGTGAGGACAACGACCACATGACCAGTAACAATGAACCACCAGCTGGCTAGTGAGTCAGACCCCTGCCTCGGAGCCTTCTCAGCATCCCGTCAAACACGCTGATAAATAACAATTTTTTTTGATCCTAGGTCCAGACGTCTGACCTCACGTGTGCCCTCAGGGCAGCTAGCACCTCTGGGAGTGTGTGTGTGTGTGTGTGCGTGTGCGTGTGTACTGGCCACAGCTCGGGTGAGTCAAAGCTCTCGTTCTGTCGAGTTCGGATGGTTATGGATTAAAACAAAAACAAAGTTGGAACAAAGAAGTTGGGAAATAGAAAAGATGGATGGGTGAGGAGGAAAGGAGAATATGTTGAGCAGAGGGCCAGACCACAACGACGAATGGAGAGAGCAGATGTGTTTTTCTTACAGCCAATTGAGGAAGCATTGTGTGCGTGTGTGTGGCGGTGTGTGTGTGGCGGGGGTGTCGGGTGCAACAACGGTCCCGAACTGGATTCAAATCCAGGATGTTCATGTACTTTATGTAATGTGCTTTAGTACTGACTAGAAGCCCAGACAATTTAGTTTTTGGAACTTATATGAAGATTTCTAAAGTGGCGTGAAGACAAAATAAGAAGGAAAAAGCAGCGATTTTCAGCTGGAAACCTCAACTTGAAGTTGACAGAGAATAAAAAATGACAGCGAAGAACTAAAGGAAAGAAACGCCCACTGAAACAAACTAATAAGATAATGAAATCTAACTTTTGTGTGTGTAGGTCTGGAGGGATTACGGTACCCCATGATGAATCTAGGCAAGCGGTACATTTAAGAGCATTCAGGGTTATTTAGCATTACGTCAGAGGGGGGTGTGTGTGTGTGTGTGTGTGTGTGTGTGTGTGTGTGTCTTCCACTCCCGCAAAAGCACTCAGGGTCGGTTTCAACTGCTCCAAGCTCATTTATTGCAATAAGAGCAGCCTGGCATCAGAACTGCTGATCAATCTCATCACTGCTGCTCAGTCACTGCAAAGCTACACAACAGCCACTGGAGGGAGGAGAGGAGGAAGAGGAGGAGGAGGAGGAGGAAGATAAAGATGATTTACAGGAGGATGAGAAGAATGTGGAGGACAGAGAAGGTTTGGAGTCCAAAATAAAGAGGAGGTGGTGGAGGGAAAAGCAGCCCAACACTGGAGAATACAAAAGGCCCAATTAGCCTGATCTTTATTGATGCAGTTCAAAACAACCCCCTCCCTTCCTCCCTCCCTCCCCCTCTCCACACCTCCCATTCAGTCTCAATCCTTTCCTCCTTTCTGCACTTATTCATCAGCTGCACCTCAACTTCCAGGGATTTTATTGCTCCTTTTGCAGCCCCTTGATTACGCTAATTTGAGCTTTCTTGTTCCTTTCGCAATCTCCTCCCTCCCTCCCTCCCTCCCTTCCCTTCTGTCCATAGAGCTCAATCCCTCCCCACATTCATCCTCCTGGTGCACGTTGCGCATGAATGATGAATGAACCCTAAGTTTGTGTCCGTGCATACAAATGGAGTTACAGATGCCGGTCGATGCTCAGCGCCGCCTCTTTTTGGGCCTGAAGAGGAGCTGAAGAGGAGCTGATGACCTCGTCGTCTCTTCTCCCCGCCACGCTGCGAGTGACGGAGAGAACGCTTCCAGGAAACAGCCATTGCTGGATGGAACAGCCCTGATCCCCTCACTGCCCCAGAGGCTTTCCAGGAATACATTGCACAATTAAACGCTGCAACACACACACACACACACACACACACACACACACACACACACACACACACACACACACACACACACACACACACACACACACACACACACACACACACACACACACACACACACACACACACACACACACACACACACACACACACACACCATGCCGCAAACCTGTGTATTACGCAATTATATGCACACAGGGTCTCGCTGCCAAGTACCGAGAACATACCGTTTCTCTCACCAAAACATAAATATGTTTAAGCGCACACAAGCGGAGCACAGTTAGAGTTTTATGTGAGCTGGTGCCGCAGTATGAAGGGGCATAGAGTCCCATACTGGTCTCTCATGACGAGAGGTGTGTGTAGAAGACCGCCACATGACAGGGATGTTGGTATGTTCGCCTGGATGGCCCCAAAGGCAAATGTGTGTTGAGTTTGGTTGTTTCAGCGCGCTGCACCCATTCAGTATTATCTTTCTATATACAGACAGATTTGGTTTCTATTCCAACTCTGGAAATGAAATGCAACCATGCACTGAACATTACTTTGTCCTTTTGAGACAGTAAAGCTGAGCAATACAATTTGAAAAAACTATCTAATTAAAAAAAAAGTATAAACAAAAACAAAAACAGAAAATGCAGATAGTTATAAGGATCCACAGTGAAGACACTATGGTCATGATGAAGCAATTACTCCATATTAGTCTAGAGATTCAGGACTATTGGTCAATGACATGTCTCACCACTTTAGAGCGCAAACAAATAATTGATTATGAAAATATTCAATGTTTTTTGTTGTTGTTGCAGAATTTGCATTTAAGGATCCCAAAGAGAACACAATTGGAAATGTTCTTGGCTGATTAGAGTATTTGTTTACCTCAATATTCTTAGATTAGGCTACTATCGAGTCAGCAAAATAAGTGAATAAATTAAATGTAATTCCTAGATTTGACACAATTATGGCTTTTTTTTCTCTTATCTAATTTGCACAAAGAATCAAATCTGAATTCTCTAAAACTGGTTGAATAATATAATGTGTGTCCACCAGTCTGCAGACCCGGGGAAATGCTGAAGATGGCGGGACAATGGCACCACCTACTGCCCGCCAAAAATAATCACCCCCACTTCCTCACCCCTCTCTGGGGCTGACGTGCCATATGAGTCATGCTGGACCCGAGGAAGAGGAGTGGTGAGAGAAAGGCAACAGGCGTCCACGGATGTCCCGTTGACCGGTATGCCGTCTGCCATCGCCGGCACGGGAATAAAGGCGTCGCACCTGAGATGGAGGGAGGAGGTGAAGATGGGAGATTATGCTTTGAAAAAGACATGGGAGGAAAGGAGGATGGAAAGCAACGCAGTGACGTCTGGTGGTGCTGGTGTGTGAAAGACATCTGGGATGTTTGATGAACGGAGGGAGACGAGGAGAAGCGACCGTGAGGACGAGTTGAGCAGCCGCGCAGGATCCCGAGAGGAGGAACACATTCAAGAGCTTCTTGTTCCTCAAAGCTCCCCGGCAGAGAGGACACATACATCCCATTCATCTATAGATAGACGTACACCACGAGTGCTCCTGCAGCATTCAATGACTGCAGTGTGCAACCTCGAATACATATAAAAAGGTCCCTCTCGACTTCACATTAACATATTTTATACGTATTCAAAATAATAAAATAAAAAAGAGACTGTGCCTGAGCACAGAGAAGAACGGGACTATTGATCTCGCCGTCGGCCTCTAGCTGGTGGTGGACTAGTGTTACTGGCACAGTCATGTGATAGTGGACTGGAAGGAGGCCTGTAAGCCGTGATTATGCAACAACCAGATCTGGTTTCATGCTCAGTGGATCTCTCTCGCCCGCTCTCATCCGTCCCCGTTCTCTTCTTCCACACTCTTGTATCGACATGCCACCACCACCTCTCTGCTACATCGTCTCCTTTTAGATTGTTGTTGCTTCCCGTTCTCCTCACACAGGACATGTGGACTGGACATGTGCTGCCCCCTTGTGGTAAAATAAATACACTACATCCACTTCCTGTTTAAAACAAATGATCAGTTCTCCCTAAAAAAAAAGAAGAAAACAAGAAATCAAGCATCCCACAGGAAGCATAGACAGTTGTGGTGGTAATAATTAACTTGTTCCTCTTTTACAGTCCACCACAAGTCTCCAAAGCACCCCAGGGTATGTAAGCTCAAGGACGCATTTTCTTCTTAACGTTGTTTATTAGCCCCCATTAGCTTGCTCTAAACAGAATCAAGCACCCACAGGCGACATCTCACACGTTCCCTCGGATGGATTCAGCTCTCCAGACTTGACACAGAGTGCTTTGAGCACACGGAGCGTCTCCAAACTTAATATTCCTTAATTCCATGCATACTCTCATGAGTGTGCACCACTGCAAAAAACAGTGGTTACTCCAACTGATATGTGCAGTGTGTGTGTGTGTGTGTGTGTGTGTGTGTGTGAGAAGGTGTCTGTTATGCACCCTCTGGGCCTCTGAAGCGACCGCCGACCTCTAACCCCTGTGACCACAGCTGCTCACCCTTCAGCTGTTAGGGATGCCCTTCAGATAGATAACCAGCTCCACTTAAGGTCGAGCTGTAACGCGGGGCAAGAGGAAGTAAACATGGCCAGTCTGCTGCTCGGAGCAGAATAGAGAACAAGAACAATACATTATTGATGTGAGTGTTTCAAGTTAATGGAATGCATAGAATAAGGAAACTGGACATCTGATTCCCGTGTTCGTATCATTCTCGTTGACTGCAACTCAAAGCGGCACATGGCATGACATCAGACATTTCCCAGAGGCCACTTCACTTAACTGTCAAATTAAAACAATTGAAATATGGCACACGGGCTGATTATCAGTTGGTCGTCTCAGGCAGAGGGCGAGACACGCCGACATGTAGACAGAGGAGAGAGAAAGTCTCTCTGAAATGCTGAGTGACGGACGCCCGCACGGGCAAGGCAGCACTTCCTGTGTTTGTTCATCTCGCCGTTTGCTTTTCAGCGCCTCGCGTGGTGCCGACGACGACGACTTCCTACGAGCTCACACTCCCGACAGGCAGAACAATAAAAAGAGGAGGAGGAAAGGAGGGCAGGTTACAGCACAGGGGTGAGGCTGAGCGGGAGATAAAGGGACCACACACACACACACACACACACACACACACACACACACACACACACACACACACACACACACACACACACACACACACACACACACACACACACACACACACACACACACACACACACACACACACACACACACACACACACACACTAGCCAAACACGAGGCCATATGCAAACAGAGGCACGGATACAGGTGTACATGAGGACACACACACACACACACACACACACAATGAAAGAGTCCCTACTACCAGTGGTTACATGCAATCCTCAGGGATTATGAGAAACGTACCATCTGTGACCCCCCCCCCCCCCCCCGCGGCCCTGAGCGACACATGAACTCAGCCCATTGGACCACGACCCCTGACCTACTGTTCCTCTACGAGAGGAAGCGGATGTGGGGACTGCGTCTCCGTTCTCATTGTCTCTCTCTCTGCGCACAGAGCGAGCCGCCCTCCTCTGAACAGGGCCGAGGACGGAGAGCCTGCGGAGCGGATATCCAGCCCGCCGGTCCGTGCACACGTAGCCTCGCCCGGAGCCAAACGTAGACCGTCACTAGTTCTACCGCCCCCCCCCTTGGACAAACCCTGGCTTCTGAAGTGGTCAGGGAGGTCAGGATGACTTTGTGTTGGAGGAAACGTGATGATTAAAGGGGCTTTGAGACCACACACACACACACACACACACACACGTCTGTGACAGGCAGCCTGCGTACCTTTACCTGGGGTGTTTTTTTTTTTTTATGAAAGACGCACATTACATTGCAATAAACGAGCCAACTTTTTTAGAGCTCGATGCTGACTGGAGAAGGAAATCAGGAGAACTCAACAGTTGCTGATTAGTCAACTAATAGTTGCAGTTCTCTTGTGAGTCCCTGTGGAATGATGCATTTGAACCAATAGCCTCAATTTCCCTCGGGATTAATATAGTATCCATCCATCCATCCATCCATCCATCAATAATCCCTCATCCCAGCATTTAGTGCCATCCTACAGACGTCAAAATCCCAGAGGGGAATATCAAAGCCACTTCCACTGAGCTGACCAAGCCAAGCTCTGTGACGATGGCGAGCGCCGGCTTACTGCATTTTAATTGGACAATCAAGTTGGCCATTCCTCAAAAAGCCAGACATGACTAGCACCGCTCTGCATGAGATGGACCCAAGGATGTAGGGAAGGTCAGAGGAGGGGAGGGGAGAGGATGAACAGAAGCGGTATGCAGAAGACGGGCGGTCAGGAGTCACCGTTGGCTTGGCAGATCTTCTCCCTCCATCGCTCTTCGTGGAGGCTAACCTCTTCCATCTCACCTCCCCGAGCTGGCCGGCTCACTTAGCCCCGTTTAACCAGCTGGTCATAAATCAGCAGCACACACTCCTCTCACCTGTACCCTGTAGTAGCCTGCTCCCCCCCCCCCCCCCCCCCCTCACTGATATATGACTCGGCCCACTCCAGCTTCCAGTGCGAGGCGGATACTGGAGGCAGCAAGCAGCCGATTTAGAATATATAGATGGATATCTGAGGACACTAGACAGAGCGGTCCAGTATGCCTCGGTCCCCTTATGACTTGGAATATGTTCCAATGAAGCTCTGATCACACACTGGTGAGAGGAAGGCCCTCCTTCCTTCCCCAGGCTTCCTGGAATACACCGCCTCCGCTCCTCAGAACGCCGCGTGTTTACGGCTACTCTAAAGAGCTGCTGCCTTTTGAACGCAGCTCCTAATGCTGCCAGGCCGTTTGGCTCGGCGCTCGGCGTTTCTCACAAGCCGGCCGGCCGGGAGACCGCCGGTGCTCTGAAGGGCTGTTCTAGAAAGGCCCCGTTCAGCAGGTCCACGGCTGGAAGCCCAACAGAGAGGAGGAAAGCCCAGTGCTGAGACACCGGGCCGGACGGCTGTGTGCGCCAGGCCTCGACGGGCTTTTAATGAACTACACTGTGTGTGTGTGTGTGTGTGTGAACAGGCCCATACACGGACAAAGCATGTTCCCCAGTCAATCAAACGCATCCGTGTTTACACACTCGCTCCATAAGGGAGTATCGGAAACCTTTTCGGGGTCAACTCCTCTGTCTGTGTGTTTGTGTGTGTGTGTGTTGCATTTTTGTGTGTTATTTTCAGCATTGAGCTGCTCTCCGCCTCACATGAGCGAGCTCCAGTCAGCAGCTCCCATACAATGACCCTGAGCCAGCACCGGAAATCAGACGACCTTGAACCCCAGCTGCCTCCGCCTTCCTCCATGCCGACTCAAACTCTTCCCTCACAAGCATCTCCTCCCTCACCCACTTCCTCTTTTCTTTTTTGACGATGCCAGGCCCCCCCATGCTTGTGACGCGCTCACAAAGTCACACATTGACGTTTAGCTGTCCACACACACTAGAGCCGTCGCTGACGTTGCATCAGAATAGAAAGCAGAGGAAGCAGCAGCTGCCGTGGTTTTGACACTCGGACCAAACGAGACACGATGAACCGTCCGAGGGCTTTAGAGACATATAATGGGTTTAGATAGGATGTATTGAAGAGATATTAAATAATGGCTGATAAGGGAATGATGAAAGTAGTGACTGAGGATCTGGGTGCTTTGCATCAATCGCAGCGAGTGTCCTCTTCCTTTTAAGCTCCTCCCCCATCAGAGCTACACCCTGCTTTCTGATCACATGCCGTCCTCTCCTCGCCCGTCGGTCCGTCACGGTGGCAGGAAGTTGTCCAGAGCATATGGGCCGATCGGCGCCATACGGCCGACGCGTATGAGACGTATGGCTGCCGGTCCCCGCCTGGCAGCCATTACGCCTCCGCTATCTCGCCGTCTCCCTCTAATCTCACTGGCTGCGTCGTTGTGGTTTCATTCCTCAACTCAACTGCAGCCACATGTGAGCAAACATGTACAGTGTCTCTTGTGTGTGTGTGTGTGTGTGTGTGTGTGTGTGTGTGTTGCTCAACCTCAGACTTTTATTTTCATGCCTTCTCTTCTGTAATCTCTTGTTTAAACCTGTCCTACAAACCTCACACGCACACGCCACACCTCACCCCGCCCTGCTCATGCATTACAGGGATCAGGAACCTTCTCACTTCCCGGTTCCTTCCTTGGCAGGTACAGCCGTCGGATCAAGTCCTTCTATTTGGCTTTTGTTTAAATCTCTTTCCTGGCCTTATTCTCTGGAGCTGCTGCACCCCTCACTGGCCGCGTGGAGAGCGCTTACTGGGACGTTCATTTGTCGTGTTGATGACCTGGGAATTAACCTTCCCCCTCCTCATGCATGCATCGCTAATCTCTCAGAAACCGGAGCGTCGGCTTCACCTCAAAAAGATCCGCCGAGGAAACTCGAATCACAGGAATGAGCCACAAAGTGGAACATCAGTACGACTCATCATGAGCTCTGGTCCCCCCCCCCCCCCCTGCACAGATTAAGCCTTCTGCACACCAACGTGTTGGAAAGGGTAAATGAGGCGATCCGGATGCACACCCTCCATGACCTCATCCTCACATCCTGTCCAACGCTGATACACAGGAAGTTCACCGTGGGAAGAAGGTCAAGAGCACCGCCGTCACCCGCAGTACAGTAGGATGTCTTCGTATCTCACATCCATCGTGTTCAGTACGAGGGCTCACGCCATTATCTCCACTTGACTGCTGTCCGGATATTCTCAGCATGGGCTCCTTTGCAGCTACTGTAATCCCGTTTAGAGCGAGGGTATCCACGGCACAGAGCTGACCCGAGTAACGCCAACACGCTCGGACACAAACACGCAAGAATGCACAAATGTACACATACAGCCAGGGGGAAGGGAAGGGGAGGGGAGGGGGATGGGTTGATTAAAGGGGATAAAGAAAATAGTGGGATGCATGAGGAAGAATAAAGTTTTAGGGGCCCAAAGAAATGAGGCGGAGGAGGAGCACAGACCCGAGTACCAGGATGAACCCATGAGTGCTTTTAAAGTATGAGTGTGTGTGTGTGTGTGTGTGTGTGTGTGTGTGTGTGTGTGTGTGTGTCTGTGTCTGTGCTCGGCTTGCCTGATGTAACGCAGAGATCTCTAATCCAATTACAGCTCAGACCAGCCGAGCCTCACACACCAAGGGCAGACCGAGCGGCCCGCTGCTCGGTGTGAGCGGCGCCCAAGGGTGCTGACCGCATCCTAGGAGGAGGATGAATTAAATCAGAATCAAACGCTTTCTCCCGCGAGACAAATTAGGCCTCTTATCTCACCGGTCGAACGGGTAAATACACACTCGACATCTTGGTTTTTAACGTTTAGGGACTCGAACCAACGAACAGAAGGGCCGCGCCGCGTGTTCTCGTGGCTCTCCCTCCCTCCCTCACTCTCCAACCCGCACACGGAGCGGTAAATCTCCCTTAATGTCCTCCATCGCAGCCCTCTGCCGTTTCCAATCTCGCTCTCTGACCCACATCGCCTCTTCGCATTCATCTCCATATCTCCTCCATCGCCTGGCGTCACTCTCCGCTCCCTCCTTCCATCGCTCTTAAAGCCGCACTTCCTTTATTCTCCTGCTGCTCTCCTCTTTATCAGCTGCTCCTCCTCCCCCTAATTATCTGTTCTCTCTCTTTAAAATGTGCACTTCTCTATTACTCCATCTTCCCTCCAGTCCCTCTACACAGCCCATGCGGCCTCGGGGGGGGGGGGGGGGGGGGGTCATGTTGTTGTTGTGATGCTCCGTTCTTGAGGCGCCTGAAAAGCTTCTGCTCGGATTTGAATGAAATCTGGCGAAATGACACATGATGCGACGATTGGATCGAAAAGACGGAAGACCCCTCGGAAAGAAATATTTAGTCTTTTATGAAGGTGTATTTAGCTTATAATAAACAAGCAGATTTGCCGACCGTGGGGACGATCAATAGGTCGGAGGACGCTCTGTGGGAGGGTGAAATATAATGACACGGATACCTCGCACTCTTCTGATCGCTCTGGAAACGGGCGTGTAAACAAATTGATTATCTATCCAAAGAAGGAGAAGACGAAAGGATAGAATTACATGTCATTTATAGCCACAACTGCATTCAAAATAGTGCAACCAGTCCTGAAACCAATGCAACCGCCTGTCCTGCCGCGTGCTCCTCATGGGAGGACGGCAACAGCCCCCCCCCCCCCCCCCCCCTTCTGCTGCGGGGGGGGTACCACTTATTAAAGCCGATCTTAAGACGCGCCATGATTACGACTCTCTGACAGAGCAGTAGCTGCACGCAGGCCCGTGGCGGCCAGTCCGAGAGAGAGATGGGCGAGCGAGAGTAGCCGATTAGTCACGCCTGCTCCTGCCCTGCGTCTCCTCCCGTCCAGCCGTCTGTCCACTCCATGTCAGGGCTAGTTGTTTGCGCAGGGCAGGGCTGCCCAGAGCGTTATGATGGCAGAGGAAGCACAGTCACAGCATGGCTTCACTGCCAAGTGAAACACACACACACACACACACGCATGCACGCACACGGCCGAGGTGAGCAACTTGAACAAAATCACGTACAAAAACCTGCAGATCAACGAATCTGAGCGTTGTGAAATGCAGCGGGCTGCTGGAGCTCTGGAGCAGGGCGGGGCCGTTGGCGCGGGCGAAGAAGCTTCACGAGCACCGCCAGCCGTCAGGTGCAGAGCCAGTGGGTTGCATTTGCAGCTTCTTGATCCATCGCCGTGTGAAGCTGCACCGCGCTCAAACACAGCGCGCACCACCCTCACCGGCTTCAGAAATCAGCTTTGCTCAAAACATGGCGTAAAGGAACAAAATTAAAAAATTAGAAACCTGCAGAGATTTCACCTCAAGGGCTCGATACAGACGCGTTTGCATTCGGGTTCTTCAATTATCCACTAATGAATATTTAAGGAAAGGCAAACAGCCGAGTCATTCTGGTATCACATTTATTTGTGGGCCTCTCCGTGTCTCCGTGCCTCGGGGTGAAGCGGAGGGGAGCACAAGGAAGTAGAGCGGCGTCTCAAGAGACACGCAGGAGTGCGTTTGGAAGCGTGTGCGTGCGTGTGTGTGCGTGTGTTCTTGTACCCGGGCTATTCTCCACCTGAAGAAGGCATTCAATAGAGCCTTTATATCTCCCTCAACGGTGCAGCACTGCGGCGTCAGGCCTGGAGGCCGTAAAAAAAAAAAAAGGGTACTCAGACCTCTTCTCCGAACGCCAGCTCGTTGAAAAAGCGCTCTGCAACACGATGCAACGTTTTATACGTTAGAACCGACTAACTGACACAAGTGGCTTTTCGTCAGTGGAGGGAAGCTAACAGACCCCCCCACCTCGTCGTGGTCGTTCTACCACTCGCTCTCGGTGGCGCCTTCCTGTGAAGCTGGAAGTCCCCGACACCTCCACACTCCGACAGCCGAGCTTCAACGGTGTGCCGAACAACCCGCAGCTCACTATTTTGGGGGGGGGGTTGCTCTGGTGTCAGAGACGGGCTCTGAGGACGTGTCGGTTCAGACTCGGCCCCCTGCAGCTCTGCTTTCCGCCGCTTTCCTTCCCCAAACCGTGCGATACAGTCAAGCGTCGCCCTGCATATAGACTTTCCTCCGCCTACACGCTCACAGAGAACACAGAGAACACCCTATTTTATTTTATTTGTTGCTATTAAACAATATTTACTCTACCTTATAAGTGAATGGAGGTGGATGTACACCTGTCTGACGCCCTTCAATCTTTAAAAAATTTTTTTTATTATTGAGGGATACTAACTTATTTGGGGGAAACGTGGGCTCTGAAACAGAAAGGCTCCGGCCTAAACCACATCTCAACTCCAGTATTTGCACGTGAAACTTAAAAGTGCGTCTGAATAAGTCACGCCACGAGCAGCGTCAGTCAGAAGAAGTCCCCTTCGTAAAAACAACCGCGCTGGAACGTGGGTGTAATTCGGTCTGCCGAGATCCTGGGCTAACTGCCACCGGCAACACGAGTCCACTTTGTAAAACAAAAGTGCCACAAAAGGATTGGCCGGCTTACGTGGTCTTAAAAAGGTCTTGGCCTGGGTGTGAAGCCGTAAAGCAGCTGCAGCCCCAGACGCAATAAATCGATTCTTCATAGAAAGAGATCCCGACTGTGGGATCTGACGCCCGGAGAGCCGAGTGAGGACGTCTCCACTGCAACAGAAACAAGTCGGGGGCTATAAACCGTCCCGGGGTCAGCCCCAAAAGCAGAACAGCGGATCAGGGAAACATGACAGAAATAAAAACAGCAGAGTCAGCATTCGTGCACGCCGAGACCACGCGGCACGGGGTCGGTCCGTTACTATTCTGGAGCGGACGACTGCTTTGAGATGATGTCTGCAGTGTGTGTGTGTGTGTGTGTGTGTGTGTGTGTGTGTGTGTGTGTGTGTGTGTGTGTGTGTGTGTGTGTGTGTGTGTGTGTGTGTGTGTGTGTGTGTGTGTGTGTGTGGTGGAGATGGAAGTCAGGCAGTGGGGTTGCAATGTGCCCAGCAGATATATACAGACAGAAGAAAATAGTTCTCAAACATTCAGGGTCAGAAGTAAACTAGCGCCACCCAACATGCTACCACAGAGTTTCTCATGCACAGTATGGAGACATTTGTAGGATGTGTTTTATATAAAGAATTAGTTTGAATAACTTCTGTGGACCATTTCACTTGAATATGGCTGCTGGGGATCGAGAGGCAGAGCCACCTGACATATGGAGGAGCAAATTCACATTACAGTGTTATGACAATCTCAATGTTTGGTGTGTTGAGGCCACTAAACATTACAATACCCTGGAGCCTCATCGGCACACATTCAGAACCAGGAGCAGCTTCCTGTGCTCGGCGCTGTTCTTTCGCAGCCGTGAGCCACGGCGAACTAGACGGACGTCGACCGCCGAGAGGAAGTTCAGTCTAGAAGTGGTTCTCGGAGATTCCACTTCTCTTTCTGCCACGACACCATCACCGACGTCGTCTCTCTCGTGAACTCTCGGTAGTGGCGCAGCGCCGGGTTCAAAGGCGTTTGAACTCTTTCCAGCACAGAGACGACCCGTCATCCGACGAGAATGACCCGCAAAATGCGAGGAAACAGCCAGCGGGCCTTTATCAGACACGACCCTTTCATACCATGACTTGCATTACTGCAATGGTGCAGGAGGACAATGCACCATTGGGTCCCAGGTGAGCTCCAGTCAGCGTCGCCTTCATTAAAGCCGACTCTGGCTCTGAAGTGGCGCTCTGCTCGCGGTTCAGCATTACCAATCCAACCCAAAAGAGAGAGAGGATTAAACATCTGTCAAAGTCGGCCCGTCCCACCCAGCGGCAAAAGAACATTTAGGCCTCCGATTCAGAGCGGATGAGGTCATTGGGCTCGGAGATGATGCACTCCATCCAAAATAAATACGCGGGTAGACCCTGAATTTAGTTTGCAGACACATTGTTGCTGACATATTAATGCGCACGCATGACAGATACACACCATTGTTGAGGTGTGAGGTGGCGCCTCCCTGCTGACGCCACAGGAAAATAATTTCATTAGTAGGCCATCATCTGCTATAGACCTCCATTTGATTCCCAGTGGAGCTTCATCCTTCCCATCAACTACTCCACCCCTTCCCCCACCTGCTAATTTCTCTCCCTAATCAACCACTCCATCAAAAGCATTCGGATCCCCTTCCTCCATCAGTCTCCCCCTCCTCCACCCCTTTATGGCTCCTGCCTTTGCCCTCATCAGTCTCTCCCACTTCATTCATCACACTTCCTCCTTTCCTTTCCTTTCTCTCCTCTACACTCCTCTCCCCTAATCAGCTGCTTTCACAACCATCTTTCATTCTTCCATCATCCTCTCCTCTCACTTCCTCTCCTCCATCGGTACTGGCGGTGGCGAGGGTCTGAAATTCAGAATGCCTACACGCTTGGTTAACTCCTTCATGGACTCCACTCAGTCGCCCCGGATGCTTTGGGCTCACATATTCATCTCACCCGCATCAACACAGTCGACAAGGTGCAGGTTTACAATTAAGGAACACACACACACACACACACACACACACACACACACAGTCAGCCTGCAGTGATGCCATTAGACCTGCTTAGTGGCGATAAGTAACGCATACATAGAGCTGACTACTGATATCACATTGTAGAAGCCATACTTGATTTGTCATGAATAAATTAATTCTAGTTTATAGTTTCTGGGTGACGTCAATTACATTTTTTAAAAGGTGTCAATCCATAAAAAAACGATTCCGTATCTTACATCAAGTCAGTGGGAATGAATACATCCAATAAATGACTTAAATGCGAGCGAACACAGGAAGACATCGGCCCTCTCGTTTACACGCATGTGGTTCTCCTTCTCGTTCTTACCCTCCAACGCAGAGACAAAACTGGGTGTTGCTTTTGAATTCCTAAAAGATCACTCAGCAAACCAGTTTGGTCTGGCAGGGCCAAAAATATCATTATTTCATGGGAGTGACTTAGGGAGGGCGGGGAGGTTATGACCTGTAAACCACGTATACAACCAAGAGAACCGCTGCTACAGGTCCATGCAAGAATTGGTTACCAAAACCAAGACAACCTTGTCAGGAGGAAGACGTGGCGTGAGAAAAATAAAAAATAAAGCTTTCAGAGAGGATTACTTTTGGTTTCAACTACACAATGCAATATTATGTCAGGAAATTGGATGACACCGAGAAAAGTTATCATGTGTTTTGGGTATTTTTTAATACATATCTAGGCGTGGATGAAATGTGTGCCTGCCCTGAAATATATATATATATATATATATATATATATATATATATATATATATATATATATTTCTTTAACAGATTGTTTAGGAAAATAAATGGTGGAGGTTTTGTGTCAGGCAAATATGAGGAGGACTGAGGTAGTTAGATGTGAACCAAGCAGTTTCAGGGAAAGTATTTTAGCTCAAATGCTTCACAGTTTAAGAGTTTCCTAGGTGACAATAAGTTGGCGTCTTCTTCTCTTTCCTAGATATGCTGCTAACGAGCAGACGGAGCAGTGGGACCCGAGGTAGTTCACACGCACCCTGGTTGGGGATATAGAGCGGCAGCATCGTTATCTCCAAGCCAAAATGTTATGATGTGAAGAAACACCCATGATAACACGCCTCCACCCTTCCTCGGCCCCAGTCTACTCGCGAAGTGCTGCAGCCAGCCTCACTGTGCAAGTCTGGATGTTATCCCTTTTTAGAAAGATATCCGATTCCACTGTGTTCCCAAATTAAGCATTACAGGTGGAATACCCATGAGCATGTGTTGACGTGGAAAAGAACCCACCAGTGTGTCAGTTTAATCAAGTCTCTTCTTAACTTACTAACGAACATGACTGACCAGACAATCTGGTGAATTTTAAGTTTGCATATAAGTAAATGCAACACACTCACGTGACTCTGGCCCTGACCTGTAGCTATACAACAGGTGTAAGGCTGAGGCAGGTGCATCTCACCGAGTAGTTTACCCATGACTCCAGATTATTACGCCAAAAACTAACTAACAAATCAGCACCATCAACTTGTGTCAGGGGCCACCTGCTCCATCACAGCTGCAGTAATGAGCACCTCGTCTGAATGACAACCATCTAAATATTGTGTTTCAGTGCCACCGACCAACCTCCCCGTGTTTATTCAGCTTTATCCAAGGAACCCATCTCACAAGTGTGTGAGACCTCCATCCTCCATCAAGGAGCTCGTCCTCACCCAAAAAGCTTCGGTTCTGTCCCGAAAAGCAGCCCGTGAGGTACCGCTGAGTTCGCGCGACCGGAGGCTGCGGGTCCCGCACCTTGCACGGGGGAACCCGCCGCGTTAGCAGGACCGACACCGTTCGCCCCTTTCTGTATTAATCACTCCTATAAATAGACCCCCTGTGCAGCGGACTGGCCTCCGCGCACAAATACACTCACGACCTATTCTGGGCATCGCTGCCGGCGGCTGCGGGCCACCGGGGCCGGGCGGCGTGTTGCCGCCCGGCCCCGGGCGGCACTCGGCCGGGTGACGCTCGCCGCGGGATGAGACCGTTACCAGCGTTGCTACCAGAGCTAGCATCGCGGAGCTAACCTAAGCTAGTCGACGTGCTACCCGCTTCGCGGCTCCACTAATGCGTGTGAATGGACGTGTAACAGCCACCGGGACGACAGTGCACCTGTCTGCTGCCCGCTCCGGTGGTGACAGCCACCGGGCGGCGCTTTTGTAGCCGGCGTTAGAAAGACTGCGCAGTTGCCCCGGCAGGAGGAGGGTAAGCTGGCTAGGCACGTTAGCGGTAGGCACTCACCCCATTAACCAATCCATGGCGCTGTTTGGAGCTAGCTCAGCTAACGTTAGCGGAGCAAGGGATGAATCCACCCGGAGCTGGAGGCGACCCCCTAGTTTATCCGGCCACCACCCTCGCTGCCCCGGCTGCCTGGCCCGCGAGTCCCGCCGCTCTCCCTCCGGTGCGGCTCGTGTCTCTCCCAGCTGCCGGTTTCCTGGTCGGTCGAGCACAAAACGCCGCGTAAACTTTGAGCGATTGTCCTTGTTTTGATCCCTCAGCTGGCTCGGATCGCGAAGCGGCGGTGACACGGTCTGTTCAGCCTGCTAGCTGGTAGCGGGAGCGCAGCGCCGAGTGACTTTGAGCAGGAAGCGGAGGAGAGCAGCGCAGCGGCTTAGGGGTCCGCCTGGAGTCGCGGTGGCGCCGAGAGCTTGCCTGTTGGGATGCCGCCGGTCAACGCGGTAACCTCTGTCATGGAAGCCTTGTATGGCCACCGTGCTAGCTGACAGCCTGAACCTCCACTGGAGCCGCTGCTGCTTTCTGAGCGAAGTCTAAATCGGAGTCCGGAAGTAAACACAGAGCCGACCCACTCCGCGTCTCTCGTGTGCGTAAAATGCGTGTCACGCAGCGCTGTGCGAACATGGATGCAGCGGGATGCGTAAGCGAGTTCGATTAAAAGGAAATGTCTGTTGACATCTCGGCCTGCTGCTGGAGACTTTATCACGTCTGTTGCCGAAATTTTGTTTAATTATTGTATATAAGTCGTCATCTTATTCTAGGGCACATGGTGCACAACCTCGGGGTCGGAAACCGAAACTGGTCTCAAGATATACAGGTTCTCCAGATGATTGTGGAGGGAAAAAAAACATTAGAAAATTGCAGGAATAAAATAAAATGAAACATCCGAGAAGAAAAATGACCTGTGATACAACAAAATACATTGCTTTATTTCGAGATGCACACGTTCTTCCAGTGTTACTAATTATGTATTGACAGACATTAAGACATTAACCAGGGAATACAGGCAACTGCTTTGGGGCCACAGACCCCTAGGGGCCACACATGTCAATATGTTTTGGTAATTTGATTAAGTGTGAATTTGTCAGGGACTCAACACAAAACAAGCAGCTCTGCAGTAGCCAATAACAAACATTATAATATTTATTGATGCACATCTCTAAATAAAGTTGTAACCTGTCTCTTTATTACCCGAAACCAAAAGTGTGGGGCCCAAAACTCCAGTTTGTGAATACTGGTAGGCGTCAGGCTCTATGAGCATGAAGCTGCCAGACACTCTGCTTTGTGCCACTGCACTGGATGAGAGGACATAGTGCACCGAGGGAGATACTGTCAGGGGAGGCCCAGCGAAGCTGTTCACGATGCTCTGTCCCTTCGTGAGCCTCCTGTAGTTTCCATCATTATAACATATGGAATAGATAACCTTTCCAAACACAGCCCAGTAAAGTGTCATCGTGGGCTGTAAATCTCAACAAGAAGGCCTTCGTGTGCACTGACCCCTCACTGTGAACCTGTGCGGGGCAGTTACAAGTATCGCTGGCCAAACTGTTATAGACCGTCATCTAATCTGCTTCGCTTGTTCTCATACAGCAACTGTAAATAGGCAGAGGGGTTCTTATGTCCTCCCCTACAATAAAGGTGAAAATGAATCACTTCATTTATTCAGTTTAATTAGTTAATGTAGATTAAAATAGTCCAAAGAGACAACTGCTGCCCCCCCCTGGTTTATATGCTGTAATATTAGCTCTGTATTCAGAGCAACGCGTTGATTAATTGATTAAATTAAATTCATTTCCCAACAACTGTGAGTGGTTATAGCTTATCACAAGTGAGAGTATACTGCTTTTCTCAGTTTTATACAATGATATTGATATGGTTATAGTATTTGGAGCCACTTTTGAGTATTTTATGATAAGTTAATTCTGGGTGATTAGTCACAATCATCACTTACAGATTCATCAATAATGAAAGTATTTTTTTTAGAGTGAAGCATGTTTTTTGTTTTTACATATACTGTAACCTAGAACATAAAAAAAGGATTTAGTTACAAAACAGTGGTCTTTATTATTTTCCTTGTCTTTCAATTCATATTTGGTTACAGGAATATATATATAATTCATCATGTACCATTAAGCAATGGCCATTTATTTTATAAAGCTTTACCATTTTCCATTCTCCCCTTTAAGAACACCATCAATTGGACAGCTGCCGTTTCAGAGACAGGATCAATATGTGCATTGCCCTGTAAACATCTGTTCTCCTCTCTTCCCGTATCCTCCCTCTCTCAGAAAGCATTAGAGAGAAACATTTGATTGTCATCATCGTCCAAACACTCCTTTCTCCTTCTGTCTTACCCTCTCCTCCATTTCTCCTGTCAGCATCCTCAGGCTTCTAAAAATAACAGGAGCACACAGGTGACATAGAGGGCATTCTGAAAGAGCCCTGTGAACAGGAGACAGAGCCACGTGATTGGCTCGTTGACGCTCCAGCTGTGTCCAATCACATCAATGAGAGGCGGAGTTACAGCGACGACTAACAGGAAGCTGGTAACCGATGTAATGCTGGATAAAGCCACACGGTGGCGGTGTGGGACGTTTGTTGCCAACAGACCTGAGCAGAACATAAACATTTCAAAATATCAAATTAGAAGGAGTGTTTAATTATTATCATTAATAAGTGAGGTCCCTGTGAATGGCTTTCATCAGACCTACAAACAGCCAGAAACAATGTCCTTTGAAATAACTATTTACAAATAGGTCCAGATACTCTGGGATTACTGGGGTGGACGCAGAAACCTCACTCTTAAAACCTGAGCTATTGAAAACAATCTATATACATATTAATAATTCAATCACTTTAATGCAAATTCTTATCTTGCACGTATCAGATCGATAATGATCAGTGTTTGCACCATTACTCCAGTTTAGTGCATCACTATAGTCGGTGCTTTGCTCAGTCGTGTACCTTTATAACTATTTACCAAAGCAAATTGGAAGTTCCTTCTCTCTTGTAGCCCTTTTTCATAGAAGACATTTTCACAGATCACAGATGAAGCACAGGTGTAAGAATTCAATGAACGATGGCTGAATCCATTTGATCTGCTTCAGTGTCGGGGCATTGTTCATGCTGACTCACCGTTATGGCGTACTGGGGATAGAGCATGCAGAGCCGGTGTTACAGCCCATTGCTGTAAGCAGCTAGTCACCTCAACCCTCTCCTCACAAATTCCCAACAGCATAGCAGGGTGACCGACCTACGCTCAGTCTGCAGTGACCCAAGACCGGCCCAGCGAACTGCGTTTACCCTCAAGGACGTGTTCATAGGGCCAGCCGGTGCCAGACATGTCGGAAACCGAGCTGGGCTCTAGTCAGGGGCTCATCAGAATTATCCAAGGTCACTTCCTGAAATCCATCCACCCGTCAATACCGAGCCATCCAGGGGTCGATATGTTCCCATAATAACACATCACAGGCGGTGCTGTGCATGAGAGAGATCTACGTCACCTCGTCCTGTACTCCAGCTAATCTCAGAATCAGACTTAGAACCATTTATTGCCTAATATGTTGGACATTAAAGGAATTTGTCTTGGGTGGTGCATAACATTGGACAATACAAAATATATTAAATTAAAATAAACAAGACAGACAAATAAAATAAAGTGCAGGAGATACATTCAATAAAACTATACAAAGTAATGCAATTCAACAGCACTCTGTTAAAGACTAGAATTGTCCTTTTTCAAAGCACAGGTGTATCCAATTACCTCATCAGTGGCTTGATTGGGTAACAGACCCTTTGAACTGGAACACTTAAAACAAATTGTAATAAGTAGTAATTATCAATGTCATTAATTACACCTGTGTTTTTCAAGCAAGACGTACCAAAATGAAAAAAAGGCCTTTTTCTAGACAGATTTTATCTTTTGCTTTCATGATAGGATCTCAAACGAGGCTAAAACAAGACATGCAAGCATCAATGTAAAGCATTGTCATTGTTAAAAAACAGGTGTTACTAATGACGTTAACAACAGCTGCGCTCCATTCAAGTGTCCAGCTGCAAATACTATCCACTATAAACCAGGCACAGGGAAGGTGAACTTTCCCTTTTCTTTTGTGTCGCGTCACAATACAAGACATGAACACACTTGTTTCGACCCACTTTATTTTAGATAGAGTGCACACTTTAAAGTCAAATTGAGTTGCGGTTAATAAAAGTATGAACAACTTTCCTATCAGTGGCCTGTCGCTGACCATCCTTCTGTCAAACGACTGAGCTGCTGCATCACACCTGTCTAAGTAGAGTCGCCTGGACAATTGGACTGTGCCATTCTGCCAGAGGGGTGTTCTCAGGAGCCACTACTTATGCACCACAGAAAAGGAATGTCTTCTTTCCCCTGCAATCAACTTTGGACTGGTCAAAATAATAATCATGCAAGAGATCGAGGGAAAGCAGCATCTCTGGGTTAAAAGAGCATGCACTATGTTGGTTTAAAGTTAATCTATGGTTGTTAAGTTGTGCTGAGGCGCCAGAGCAGTTTGGTTGAGTCTATACACTTAGTGTAATTTGTCCCTTTTGCTTGATTTTTAGATTTTTCTTGATTTTTAGAAATACTTGGATGAATAAAATCCATTTATATATATATATATATATATATATATATATATATATATATATATATATATATATATATATATATATATATATATATATATATACACACACACCATTTCTACACAAGTGCTTCGGTGTTTGTAAAGAGTGACTTACAACGTGCTGTATGTGGGCAGCTGTATGTGGACACACACTCATTAAACATTTCTTGTTAACATGAAAAAAAGCCTGACCATTTTTTATAGACTCAAAAACATTCTGTGAAAACCAAACAAACCACACGCATCACTAACCTATAGATCATGGCGAGTGAGGAACTGGCCGCCCCATGACTGTTATGATTTATCCATAGCTGGCAGTGGTAACTCAAAAAGCCATTAGAGGCATTAAAACGGAGACACCTCACATTACTCTTGCATGAATAATACATCTTTGATAGATGAAATTAGGAGTGCGCATGTGTGTTTGTGTGTTTATACATAAATTACACAGCATTATGTCTTTTCAAAAGTAAAAAGCAAGGGCATAAACCTATGTGGCTGCATGAGCACAGACAGATGGGTGTGTGTCTGCATCTCAGACGTGTTTACTGCCGGCTGTCTGATCTCAACACTGATGGATTCATTTTCCACTTCCTCAACGATGATCACATAATGTAAGGTGATGAACACACAATGTAAGGTGATGATCACACAACGTAAGGTGAAGATAATAGCCTCTCGCATGGCTGGGTTTCATATTGCCGGCACCACAGAGTCTGTGTCGATTCCCGATGTAATGTGTGTGAGTGTTTGTTCTCGTTGCGTGTGTCATTGCTGGCTCCACGCTGACGGCTGACGTCTCGGTGTGTGAGTCAGTCTCAGCCACATTGCTCATGTCTGTACACCTACCTGGCTCCGTCCTAGAGAAGAGGTGTGAAATTGAGGAAAGAAGATGACGGATTCTAAACTGATAAGAACATATTTAAGAAGTGAAGCAAGAAGGATTGGAGTACAAACAAAAGGAAGTATAGGAGAAGAGGCGCATGCACAGTCTTGTCTCTGGTGCATCAAACCAACCAGAGTTTTAATGCAGTGCATTTCCCATGCTCAGCGTGAGATACACCCCACCCCCCCTCTTTGTTTCAAGCGAATCAGACATGAAGTCATTTCTTGCCAGAAGCAACTCAACAGAAATAGCTTGCATGTGGCTCTGAGGTCATGGGCAGAGAGAGGAGGAATGATAACGGCCTCACACACACACACACACACACACACACACACACACACACACACACTGTGTGTCAGCAGGGCTGTCTTTGTCTGAGTAGCGTATAAGTCACCATGTCTTCATGCTGGTTCAACAAGTCCTCCTCAAACCACACCTCATTCTGGACCGGTGTTTACAGTGGAAACAGATTTCATTTTTTACAAAAATGTCTGATTTAGGATATTTTGTGTCTGCAATTTCTAAATATTAATGTTGTTATTAATATTAATTAATGTTAAAGCGTCTTTGAGAATATTATAAAGCGCTATATAAAGCTAATATATAATAATAATAATAATTATTATTATATTGAGGTATAGAACCATTAATAAAATGTTGTCCTTGCTATACTAAGTGCTGCACATATATGTACAGTCAGTCTCAGTATGTATATATACAAAAAAAACATAATGTCTTATATTAGTGTGTAATAAACTTCAAATGTGCTTAATCCTTAACACATTTTTAAACATAGGTCTTTAGATACTTTATGGCCCCACAGTGGGCATGGTGCCTCCAAACTAATATCATGTATTCATGTTATATCATTCTATTAAACTATAATGGCTCATGTAAAAGTTTATGGCCTTACATTTAATTTAAAAGACGTACTTTTCTAACTTTTAAATGTTCTCCCTCATAAGTTCGAAAGAGAAAAGAGTTTGAAAAAAGTGTTTTAATAGATGTATACACAAAAATGTTCCGCCGATGTCGACAAAGCAAAGAGAAGCTAAAGAAAAAACACTCACAGAGAACGACGAGAACTTAATTCTCTGCTGGAGTAGACATTACTTCATCATGTCTTTAAAAGAAAATACTTGTTGGCTGCTATATTAATGCACTGAACAGGGCAGTTACAGAACATAACAAGCTTTGTCTTTGAATAATTGTCCCTATTTGCTACCTTGGGGGAAACTAATAACTCTTACGTCAGAGTCTATCCGGGGATTATAGTTTTCATACTAGCCTTGATCCCTCAGAGAGACGAGACTGTGTCTGACCTTGTGTCTGACCTTGTGCCTGACCTTGTGTCTGGCCTAGTTTCTGACCTTGTGTCTGACCTTATGTCAGCTGGGCCGAAATCTACCTGAAGCGCCGTCGTCTTCGGTGTTGTCCTGGATGTGGTTTTGGAAGTGCAGACGCTGAGATATGGGATATGCTGTGTTTTGCCGACTACAATAGCAGAAGCAGTGTGTGTGAGTGTGTGCGTGCATGTGTGTGTGCGTGTGTATGTGCGTGCGTGCATGTGTACGTGTGTGTGTTTGTGCCGATGCATTGATGGGGTTCGGACCTGAGCAGAGAGAGAGTGCTGATGGGGCTGATGTTGGAAGAGAGTTGCAGT